>JAOWBW010000566.1:50804-650804 GCA_026119855.1 Campanula takesimana | reverse complement strand
GTATTAGTTAACAAAATCTGGGTTCCCTTCCTGAGTCAGTGATGAAATTTGTACTGATAAACTCGTGGTGCGCAAGTAAGCCCAAAACAGATGGGGCCACATTAAGATTAGTCACTTGTCAAGTATTGTTTCAACGTGAAAAGTGTAGAATGCTTGAGTTTTAAGGCGTATGGGAGATAAAAGAAACAAAGAAATCTATAATTCAACTCGTAATCCATTTCTGAAAGAATCCTGCTAGAAAGTGCCTTACGAACTCTACATAATAATTCAAGAATAGAAATATTTGACATTGGAGACCAACTCTACTGCACCATCTGCATGTTGGCTGGGCAAAATGATCAATGGATTGTGTTTTCTAAATTAATTCAATACATTGCTTACTATATCCAATGCGATGTATTATTGTTCTTAAATTCTTAATAATTGCCCTGGAGTACTTTTTGGCAAATTCTTTTCGGCACAAGATATTGGATCTTAATATGAAAGAAAGCATACGCTGTCAGAGTCAAACAAATTGAAGATCCCCTTCAAGAACTCCAAAGCTTCACTTGTTAACTCTACACTCTACAAAAGAGAAAGCAGCAATGGGTTATTATGTATAAGATATAAGAGTCTCCATTTACCAAAATGAAATAATAAGTTTCAAAAACCATAATGTAACACATAAAAAATTCAGTAAGGCTTAATTGCTGGAATGCCAAAAAACCAAGGTGCTGGTTAAAAGAAATATAAGTTTTTAAGTGCCATATACAATAAAAGTGTGGTTTCAGCATTCTCGTCCAATATAGACCTGTATTAACATAAACGCAGCACCAGAACAATGTTTCTATTACTCTTGCTTAAAAAGGAGTATATATTGCGAGATAGTTATATTGTTGACCAAAATTACTTCCCAAAAGTTACATCCAATGAGCCTTATCATCAATTCGATTCAGTTAATTCCATACATGATCATTATGGGCCTTCTAAAATCTAAAGATTTATGACTCCAGACTTGCTGATTTGAGCTCTAGAGTTGAATTAGAAAAAAACATGCTCAACTTCTATCAGTTTCAGTAAACTATGAACGATAGTCTTTATTATATCTCTAAAATTCATGAAAAGGTTTTTACACGAAAGAGTAAATAGGATCAAGTTCTTAAAATTAGAGCATTTTGAGGCAGAAAAGCGAACAAGGAAAGAGTCTATTATCCATAAATGGGATTCCCAGTAAAGAGTTTTCTTATACATTCTCCTTTCAAGCAATAAATAAGAACAAATATAACTATAAGGAATTTATTCAATATTTTCAATTAAGGAAAGAAAATAAATGGTCAATGTGTTGCGCACTTGCGCTCCCAGAATAGGCCATCTCACCCTGACAGGAAGGAACGAGAGACAGACTCTATGGAGGAATTGGATTCCCTCATACAACTCTTTGTAACAAAGGTGGAATGAAGGAGGACATGTATGAGATTCCCCCATATCCATTCTTGCCATTCAAATGAAGCCTGACATGAAATGTGTTTGACTTGATACAAATTTAGAACAGATTTTAGGCAGTAATTGAAGTAGTCTATGGTAAGTGATTATGCTTGTATATTGCAACCTACTATTAAAGTAATTATATCAGTTACTAAACTTAATAACCCACTTACACCCCTCAATAGGGTCCCTTCCTATTTTTCTGATCATTCTGAATTAACTGCGTGAGAAAGAAAAAAAGAAGAGCATTTAATTATTTAGACGCTTACAGTCAAAAGTATGATCAAGAGAGTTTAGCGCAAGCCTAAAACTCTATAAGAGACTAACCTGGTCAGGAGCCTTCTTGTTTGGAACTAAAAGATACTCATCCCTGAGTTCTATGTCGTCATTATAACCAAATTTCCGTAAGACTGTCCATGTCGTCTCAAGGCGGCCTTTCTCAATAAAAAGAGCATGGAGAAAAAGAAATCCTGTAAGAGTAAGCCCAAGATCATTGACCCCTTCAGCTATCTTCTCTTGTACAACTCTCTTAACACCTACTATTTCGGCAGGCTGTAGAGGAGCATTAAAGCATTTAACCTGGGATTTCATATTTATTTCATCACGTTAGTTATCGGATACGGCAACACTGCATAAAACTTGCCTTGAGAAAATTATCATAAAGTTTTGTTATACAGGAAAAGGAAAGGAAACTTGCCTGAAATTCGTTTAACTCTGCATCATTTAGGGCACCATCCATATCATGATCACAGAGAACAAATATCCTTTTCAACGCTCTCAAGCATCGAGGTTTCAGAGATTGTGTTTCTTGATCAAATAATGGAGCTGTTGGATGAAGCACCGCTTTTTGAGCATAGTAAAATACATCTGGGACCTGTTAACATGAGAAGAAAGAGTAGTAGTTTCTAACCTGCAGAACATTTTTGAACTCTTACATGAATATCAATCAGAAAAGGTGAACTCCAAAACAATGGTTTATGAAACCCATGTTCATATGGTCTAGTTCACACCAATTTTGACATACTTATGAGTACAAGTTGAACTGTCTGTAAGATCTTAAACTGCGTATCTCTAACTTTACACCAAAAATAACAAACGTGAAAGACCAAACTAAAGTAAGCAAAATCAACTGAGAATTGCATCTAATGAATACTAGCATTTTAGTCAAGATGTAAGGACATTTCTTGACGGGAAAATCACTAAAATATGCAACGTATCGGGTGTTAAAAGTCAATTAATGCAACGTAGTGCTTACTTTTGAAAATAGACAACGTACTTGCTTATTGTGTATCAAATAATGCAACGTAATAACTTTTTAGCCTCTACTACGTTGCATTAATTGATACAACGTACTTCAAGTACGTTTGTCAAATTGTTCGAATTTTGCATTATTTGATACAACTACTTCAAGTACGTTTCACAATGTAAGAATTCGCTACTACGTTGCATTAATTGATATAAATCGGACACTACGTTGCATAAATTGGTCGTTTGCCCATTTCTTGACTTGGTATAGGTTTATATGAAAATAAATGCTATTGTGTAGAGAAGTCAGAAGAGAGTGTGCGGACTGGAAGAGATGTAGTTCGCCTACAAGTAAAATGTTTGCAATAGGCAACATGTAATTCAAGGCACACGCAGTAAGTGAAGTAAATAACTCAAAGCCGTAAATAAGCATGGAGTTCAATAAAAATCGGAATCTTCTAGGCATCAAATCGGAGCAAACGCGAATTGACAAACCTGAACCAGGTTAGCTGCGGAACACTCTATGCACGTCTCAATCTCCCGGAACTGTTGCATTATGGGAGCCATCACCTGCTCGAGACTCATAGGGGTGTGTTCATCACGCAAATCTAGCTTGCAACCAACCACGATCACGGGTACCTTCACCTGCTTATTTAAACAAGATATTAAAGGAACTCCATCACAAAACACTATGTCAACGGCTCAGAATGTTGATTGGTAACTTTGGCAACAAAAAAATACTGGAGCATTTATGGAAGACGCTAATTGACTGCGTTTACATAGCATCATCAGCTTAAGAGCAGATAAATACATATTAGGCATCATCAAAATGCATATAAAAAGAAAGAAAAGGAATGCAAAAATAAAATGTATGGAACCTTTAAACGGCGGAGTTCAAGAAGCCAGAAAGTCTTGAGCCGATTCAGCGTTTCAGGTCTATCACAAGCATAAGTTAGCACTACGGCATCTGCTCGCTTCAATTCATCTTCAAGCTTAGCTTTGCCTTCCAAACTATGTTAATTTAGATGGAAATGATTGTCAGTTAGTTATTGCATAGTTAATGATATTTATTATACGGAGTATGTAATCATGTACGTAATCATTGTCCACCTGCCATGTCTTTTAGTATCAAGTTTATTTCATAACAGGAGTCCAAATAGCATGGGATAATGGTAACTCATTTTATATAATCATCCTTGTACAAAATTTTCATTACATAAAAGCTCAAATAGCACAGAAACTAGTCACATCTATTCGTACCAAACAACAACTAGACGTATGCATTTAATAAAATCGAATATAAACAAAGGAGGAATAACCTGGAAGGAGTATCGATGATGGTGACAGGAATGTTATCCGGATAAAAATCAGAAGGAAGACGAGTTGGAGGTAGAACGGGAGCAACGGTTTCATGAAAGCTTTCTGAGGCCGCTGCCGCAATTAGGCTAGATTTTCCGGTGGCGCGATCACCGACGACGACGACGCGGACATTGTTGCGTTCACCGGACGCAGATTTCGGTGCAGAATTTCCTGGCATTTTTGAACTGCGAGAAAAACGAATCAAAACGTTAGGCCGCGGAAGAATAATATACTGAAATTGTTAGCGGATCCGGATGAGGTAGAGAGAGCATATGTTTGACAAGAACCTGATGGAAGAGTTTGATGGAGATGCTGAAGAAGGATCGAATCGGCAATCTTAGGCGGTAAAGGCGCACGGCTAACGAATCGAAAATCGAAACTGGCCGGGAAGGGGAAGGGGAAGGGAGAAGGAGATGGAATCAGCTGAAGCAGACTGCGTTGCGTTATGGACGGGAAATGGGGAATGTGTGGCGCCGCTAAGAAAATGTTATGGTGGCTCACTTAAGCAACTAGAAAAAGGCTATAAACAAAGTTTAGTGAATGATTTCCTTCAAAATACTCCCCCATCTCATTTAATCTAAAAAGCCAAAATAAAAAGTATCAACTTAATTATAATTTTTTAAACTTAAAAATAAAATAAAAATTTAGTGGCAGTGCTTGATAAATTCTTATTCCTTTTTTTGAAAAAATCTCTTCTGTATAATTTCCTCACAACATGTTGTATTATTCAGCAATTTTATTGCATCACATAATATTGCACACTAAGTGTAATACTGCATGCCGGCTACCATATTTTGACAAGTGTATTATAGCTTTCTTTTTTAGAGTTATGCGAGGTGAATATTTCAATTATTTAAAAAAAAAAAAAAACAATTACTTCCTCCGTTCCGGTTTAAGGTTTTTAGTTTGTCTTTGCACGCTTATTAAGAAAACAAGTGAAAAACAAAAAAAAATGGGTCAACAAAAGTAGGGAGATGAAGATATAATTGTCCAAACACTATTCATATAGCAAATGAGTGAAAAGTAAGTTATGTGTTTTTTTGTGGGATAATATAGAAATATGCCCATGTACTTAGGTTAAGGATGCAGATATGCTCTCATACAAGTTAATTGTCATATTAGCCCCTGTACTTAAGAATAATGTGGGGAAATCAAGTCTCCGTCATCTTTCCATCCAAATCTTAACGGAATTGCTGACTAGGCGTATGAGATGTACATTTTAATTGCAGACATGGAAAAAATAGCTCAGTTGGACTTGTTGACTAGGAAGAATCTAAAACTGCGTCGTTTTAAGTGTTACATGTTGTTCGTTAAATACTTAACAGATCAGTTAAATAATTGATGAAATAGTATTTTATTGGCCAATTATGTTACCAAGTCTGTTAAAAAACAATTTTTTTAATCATCTCCACAGCACCACCGTCACCCACCCAACACTCACAAGTCATAACCATCACCACCAAATTCAACTCCACCATCACTACAAAAACCACAAAATCTCTACCAAATCAACACCACCAAAATCACAACACAAATTCACTAAATTGTCAGATTAATATAGATTTGAACCTAATACAAATCTGAAAAATCCTAAACCCAATCAAAGCCAAAATAGTTTTTAAATTTCTTTTTAGAAAACTCGGTTTATGTAGATTTGAAATAGATCTGAGATTAAGAAGAAAAGATGTGCCGGTGGAGGGGGAAGGAAAGAGTTGGACAAAGTAGCGATGGTAATTTGAAATAGATCTGAAAAGAAGAAGAAATTGGTGAGTTTTCTCACCCGACAAATTTATTGGGTACGTCGCCGGATTGAAGTTGACGGCTTGGTTGATGGCAGTTGGTGCAGGTTTTGTTGGTCGGAGAGAGATTACCGGAGGCGGAGCCTCTGTGTGAGTGGAACGCCCATCCTATTTCTTGTTAAATATTTGACTTACTTGTTAAATTATTGAACTTGCATATTATGTGTTAGTTTTACTTGGGTTAATTTCTTAACTGCTTTAGAATATTAGGGTGGTTAAATGTCTAGTTTTGACTTTTGGGTCATTTGTGAAAATTTGACTTTAGGGGCCTTTTTGTTAAAAGTGAAACTTGAGGAGCTTAGGTGTCATTGTTGGAAACTTGCAAGTATATCAAGTTGCCTTCTTCTCTGAGAAAGCATTCTCAAATCTTCTTTACGTTGTTTCCTCTGTTTCAAAGTTACGATTAGGTTTTTACCCTATTCTCGACTCCTCGAGCTTAATTATCCCTTTGTTCTTGATTCCGATCCCAGATAAATATTCGTGGCGTTGAATAGAGCATTCCAGGCCGAACAGAAATTTATTTGGGTAACCTTGATTTCGGACTAGGTAAGTTATTAGCTCCCCCTTGCTTGTAATAACATTCATATATGTTATTTTTTATACTTGTGCTTGTCAATTTTGTGTTTGGGGCGATTTTTGTGATACTTGTAAATTTGGGACAAATGGAGTATAACCCTCTGTGTAAAAATAATGAAAGAACTTGAAATAGGTGAATTGAGAATGTTATGCACTTGTGGGTTTGTTAAAATGTTAGTAAAAAGTTACTCCTATGCTTGGGACGGAGAATTCTTAAGCCTGGAAAGAAATTGAGTGTTTGCTGAAAATTGTACCAGGCGCCCGCCCACGTAGTCACCAAGCTCCCGCCCATTTTATCAGAAGTTTTGGTTTCAAAAGTGCTTTAATGAGCGGCCGCCCGGTCCATTGTAGGCTCCCGCCCGGTCCCCTGTTTCAACAAAAGCGTTTTAAATCTAAATTGAAATGAAAGCTTACCCCTCCGAAGGCATAGAGCCTTAGTATAAGATGTCCTAGCAAGTGTATATGTACCTTAGGGGCATCAGAAGTGAGTCTTGAACATGAACACTTATAGAACTCAAATGAGAACTTAAGTATAAGAGTAGTAACTCTTTTATATGTCTTGTAAGTGCTAGGAATAAGCACTAATGTGTTATGCTTGTCTTGAAACTAATGTTTGTGCACCTTAGGGGCATTAGAACAAGGTTTGAGACTTGAACATCCTAAGAATAGGATTAGGATTTTGTAAGAGTAAATGTATAACTCTTATACGTGCTTGAATGTCCAAAGATTGGAATTATAACTTGAAGTATAAGACAATAAAATCTTGTACATGACTTGAACATCCAAAGAACTGGATTAAGACTTGAATATAAGATAATAAAATCTTGTACATGACTTGATGCTAATACATATGTATGGAAATAAACTAGAAAGTTCTATGAACAAGCACTAACTTGTATGAGACATGTTCTTGTTGTGTGTGTGCAAACATTGCATATAGTTGCTTGATAACAAGGTGACTTCTTGATTACTTGAAGCATGTTCCTTGTTGAGCTAGTCCACTACTTTTGGATTAGTTCTTCTCCCGTAGTTCAAGTAAATACCTACTTGTACATTCTTGTGTGAGTCCAGCTGGTTCTCCTTGCTTGTTCGGAAATATATAGGTTCACGCTTATCGCGAGAGCTGGGGCTTAAGTGATAATCGGGTCCCTATGTATTTGCGCTTGACCCCTTACTACCGGCCATAGTAAGGGCATAGCTTCCTTGGTTGGAGCAATACGCCTGACTTAAGTGAATGCTAAACTCTTGAACACCTCATGAGTCTTGATCTTGGGAATGACACTGGTTACCGGGTCTTCTGATATATACTGAATAAGCTGTTTCTTGTTATTGATCGTGATTGTCAAAGTAATACAAGCTACGACAACAATGGTATTCTTGGGAGGAATAAGGAAGGAAGCAATATCTTTTATAACTTGCTTGTTTAGCCTTATGTGCTACTTGATGAGTTGGCTTAGCCTCTCATATACTTGTTACTTGATGATACTTGATACATGATTACTTGCGTATCTACTTGAATTGCATGATAACATGTCATGTAGTTGCATCTAATAGCTTACTGAGATTTATCTCACCCCGTTCCTTGTTATTTGTTTTCCTTAGATCAAAGGAAGGCTAGTGATAGTGCGCAGTGAGGCTCGACATAGCAGGGAGCTTACTACGCAGGTGGTTATTCTTTTGGGGATTGTGGTCCTTTTTCACTTTGGTGAGGACGATGTATTATGGGTTTTGTAACTCAGTATTTTTGGATAGACTTGTTGTCTCTTGTTGGTTCTAGACATCTTGTAATGCCAGCATATGTGCTAGGCATGTTTCCGCTGTGTATAGTCATGTTTGGTTTAAATTTTCTTGTCTAGAACTCGTGGTGTGAGCTATCTTAGCTCCTTACTCTAGAGTATATATATATATATATATATATATCATGTCAGTTTGTTATAAACAGTTGTCATCCCGTTTGTTGTTAGTTTCTTGATTCTCGTTAGTCACGCGCATACGGGTTCGAGGTTCTATTAAGGGATCCCGGGACCTGGGGGCGTGTCAGCGAAAGTGCGTGTGTGGGCGTTGTGGTGATCGGCGAGGAGAGGAGGAACAAGCGATGGACCGAGTTGAAGGAGTTAGGTATTTGCTTTGCGGTGGGCGACAAGGAAGGGGGACGGCGTAGGGTAAGGGAGCCTGTTGGTCCCTAAAGGGGCAACAAGGGTGTGAAAATCGCTAGAGGGGGGGGTGAATAGCGTTTTAAAATTTTTTTCAAACCCTTTTGCAATTCAATGGCGGATGCGCACAACTCTTATTTTGGCTAAGTATAGCGCGCAACAAGAGTGTGAAATGCACAGCGGAAATTTAAAGCAGCTCTGCGCAGGGTATACTGCGCAGAGATAAAAACGCACGCACTAAGTATGAGGCTAAAGAGTGGCGTAAAATGGGTTTCTAAGGCAAATGAGCAATAACAATTATAGCATCAAAGAGTGGCAATCTGAAAGATCAAACAAAACAGTTCATAAAAGGTTAAGCAGGGAATATGCAATAAGTAATGAACACGGTATTTGGAGAGGTTCGATCGATGAAAGATCTACATCCTCTACCAAGATGGTTAGTCTTGGATTTCTAATGGAGATCTTATTATATGAGAGAGTATTACAAATTACAACATTTGAGCTCAATACTAACTCAAGATCTATTATCTATGAAGAACAAATCCTAGACTAAACCGGTGTATCTCAAGAAGTTAGATCAAAATGATCAAAGCTTCAAGAGGTGTGTGTGTGACAGAGATTCTGAGCTCTATGAATAAGAAAGATGAAGAGCACCACGAATTCTGGTGATATAGGCTTTGTGATATGAGCAGGAGTTTTGAAGGTTTGAAGATCTTGAAGGCTGTTCTAAAGAATCTGGAAAAACCAAGCAGCAGTTTTCAGATCTTCAAAGTTTCTCAGTGAAGCATGAAACTTGAGCTCTGAAGCATAATGGCCAACAAGAGGAGCTTGATCAAAGATGATGATCAAGGGCCAATGAAAAGGGCTGAATCAAAAAGGCAGCTTCAAAGGCAGCTTGGAAATGAAGATGAGCAGGCTATTTATTGCTGAGAGCTTGAATATAGCCGTTGGAGCTCTGAGCAAGGACAATGAGCTGGCACAACATGATTGGCGCGCAGCTGTCCTTTATAACCGTTGGGGCTCTGATCAAAGATGATGACCTGGCACAATATGATTGGTGCGCAGGTGATTTAGAGCCGTTGGAGACTGAGCATGGAGACCAAATTCAAACGCTTCATCTGGAAGGTTGACAGCTGTCTCCATTTGAAATATTATGTTTGAGCGCATCTCCACCGTTGGCTATGCTGAGTGTGCAGGATTTGTCGTTTGTGCACACCTCAGCTTTTTAATAAGCGTGCATCTTCTAAGCGTTTTCCAAACTTTCTAGAATGTGAGATCAGGAGATGAGGAACTTGACCAAGGTTGTGTCCGCGCACAAAAGGCATGCGCATTGCCGGCGCGCATTGATTCAGCGCATGAGCAGCATGCGCACCATGCTTGGTCACAAAAAGATCTCTTTGGAGTTTAGGAAATAAGATCTTAAAAACTGAGCAGGGTCAAGGGCTGCGCAATATATCTATGCGCAGTGGCGACCTGCGCAGAGAATATCCTGCGCAGTGAAACGAATCCTGCTTAGGAAATCTTCGATCTTTAAAGCTTCAAGTCCTATAATCTAAGCCTATACTATAAAAAAGACTTAGCTAAAAAATGAAGTTATAAACTTCCTTACATGGGGTCCTAAAGTCCATAAAAATATTCATAGGTGATGGTATCAATCAATTCTAACAAATGTAGGAGGGTTAAGTGATAAGCATACCCAACAGAGCCGTTTGGCTGTGTGAGGAAGACATTGAAGAAGACTGGGTAAAGAGTAGGGTTTTTATTTCATAGTTTAATATTTTAATTTTAATCTTTCACTTATAAAGTTTTTTTTTTTTTGATTCATAGTTTAATATTTCACATTCTACCCCCTTCAATTAAAACGACGTAGTTTAGCCCTAACAAACGCCAAACGACGTAGTTTTGAACACCTCATACGCAGCGAATTCCATTTGGGCATTTTTTTTCCCACGTAAACATTTTTATATGCCAACTAAGATGCATAGTCAGCAATTCCGTTAAGATTTGGATGGAAAGATGGCGGAGACTTGATTTCCCCACATTATTCTTAAGTACATGGCCTAATATGGCAATTAAATTGTATGAGGGCATATCTGCATCCTTAACCTAAGTACAGGGGCATATTTCTATATTTTTCCCTTTTTTGTAATTAAATGAACTTTTTGATGGTAAGATTTTGCAAGGCACTATTCATACTTTGTTATTTAAGGAATAAAGCATCTAAGAACCTTCAACTGGGACAGACAAAAAACGAAAGTAACAACCTTAAATTGGGACGGAAGGATTATTATTTATAGATTCAATTTAGTTATGATATCCAACTGAGTAAACTACCAAATTGACCCGCGTACTACTTCAGATTTTCACTTTTACCTCTGTACTAACAAACAACAAAATTAACATGCGTACTATTGATAAATTAGCAAAATTAACCCAAGTCGTTATCAATGTTAATGGAAGATAGCAACAGTTAAAATTTTAACGGATATTGCTATTAAACTTTTCAAAGTGCCCCATTACCAAAGAAACTTCTAACTTGCAAAATTGATTGTGTAATATGATCTGTTTACCCTCCATTTCCCAACCTTACCCCCCCCCCCCTTCTTCTTCCAAAAAAAAAACTTACACTTCCCCCTCACACCATCAATGAACGGAAGACCATATTCATCTGGGAAAAAACCCTAACTCGTCTCCTCCCTCCTTCCCCCTCTCTCTTTCTCTCTCTCTCTATTCGTTTCTCCTCCTTGCCGATCTCCAGCAACAATACCCCAGATCTGTCCTTCGTCCCAATCGCAGACTACTTCGTATGTATCACAAACGAACCAGCAGTGCTCAACACCAACATCTTGGTCCGGCTGCAAAACTTCTCTGATCATCTACTTCCTAACTCCGGCCTCACAGTTCAGAATTCCAGCAGGGCATCGTCCTCTTCAAGACCCGTTCTCTTTTCGGCTAAATGTCCTTTGCAAGTCCTAAATCAAATTTGCCTCCTTTTCCGCACTCAACCAAAAGCGCAGCAAGTAGCAATCGTTCTGGCCACTCAACTGAAATCTAGTTGCCCTTGACAGATTTCCTTAAAAAAGGTAGATTGAACAATGATTTTGAATTTTGAAAGAATGGTTTGAGTCGGTTTTTGAAATTGGGGGTTCGAAGGTGATGTTTGGACTAGATCTGTACAGATAAAGAATACTCCCTCTGTCCCACTAGAAGTGAGACTTCTTTCCTTTTTGGTCCGTCCCACATCAAGTGAGACTACCCAAAATGGAAATGTTTTAATATAATTATATTCATCATTCCCCACCATTTAACCCCACTAATTCTCTCTCTTCATTTTCCACCACTCATTTTATTCAACCAACACTACTATTTACCCCACTCATTCTCTCTCTTCATTTTCTACCACATATATATCACTTTATCTTAAATATTGTGCCCACTCCTCTAGTCTCACTTCTAGTGGGACGGAGGGAGTATATATTTTGGATTTGTATATTTGGGTTTGTTTGGAGATGGGTTAATTTTTCAATTTCATGAATTGTTGATGTTGGTTGTGTGGTTGGGCAATACAGTGTTTGAATGGTGGCCATCATGGACTGGGTTAGGTGGTGGTGGTGATGATGTTAGGAAAAGGGTAAATGGCCGGGTCTTTTTACTATCCAGTTAAAGAGAGTTAGCAGTATACTTGGTTATGGGCTATTTTGAAAAGTTTAATAGTAGTATCTGTTAAAATACTAACAATCGTTAATGTCATTAACAGTTGATAACGACTTGGGTTAATTTTGCTAATTTATCAATAGTACGCATGTTACTTTTGTTGTTTCGTTAGTACGGAGGTAAAATTGAAAATCTAAAGTAGTACGCGGGTCAGTTTGGTAGTTTACTCATATGCAACTACTCCTCATTCGGGAGAAAGTTCGTAGTAACATGTAAATTGTACTCCCTCCGTCTCATAATTATGTGGATAAATTTATATTTTTGGTGTCCCATTGATAAGTTACACTTTCTTAAAATAGTGAAAAATATTTACTATTCCTCTCACTCATTTTCGCTCATACGTTACTTTCATACTCACAACACCAATCAACCTACTACTCCCTACCCCACTTTCTTTCTCCTACTTCACTTTTCACACTCACAACAACTATCAACTACTATTTATCCCTTAATTCTCGTGCAAAACTCATTTTGTCCACATAATTATGGGACAGAGGGAGTGATTATTTATTTTGAATAGTTTTTCTTTACTTGTATCTTGTCGTGTTAATTATTAAACGTTTGGTCTTAATTATACAATAACGGGTTATCAGAAATGACAATCATAAAATCTTAGGAAAAATGCGTTTTACACGCGTTTTAGTGTAAAACGTGTTTTTCTCATGCGAGTAACATTTTTGTAATAAATGGAACGTTATTAAAAACGCGTTGACATTTTTGCAAATAACTAGAACTTACGAAAACTCACCAGACACTTTTTACTAGGGGTGTAAGTGGTTCGGTTCAAACCGCAGTTTGAGACCGAACCGAACCAAATGCGGTTTTGTTTGGTTTTCAAGCACCAATAGTTCGGTTCAGCCTCAAATATTGGCAAACCATATGGTTCGGTTTAGTTTGTGGTTTAACCTTCCCAAACCAAACCAAACCGAACCGCGGTTTGAGACCGCGAGACCAAACCATATTACATAAACTAATCCTAATCACAGTTTCACATCTTATTTAATATTTTGGTATATTTATTAAAAAATATTATTAGATCATTACATAGACTAATCCTAACTCTCATTTTGTATTTTATTTAATATTAATTTCATCGTTTGTTATCTTCATTGCGATTTGCGATACATATATTACCATTTTCTCTCCACGAACTATATTATAAAGTGTTTTTTTTTTCCTTCGGCCTCTCTCTTCGTCTAGTCTCTCTCTTCATCCGACTTTCCTCTTCAAGATCCACATCTTTCGCATTTTCCTCCGTGATCACGAAAAATTAACGCAAATGTAATAATGAGTTGCGGTTTGAATCGTGATTTAAATCGTAGTCTAAACTATGGTTTGAATAGCGGTTTGAACCACGTAATTAAACCGCGGTTTGAACCAAACCAAACCATAGCGGTTTTGTTTGGTTCGGTTTGGAATTTTCACAAACCGATGACTAGTGGTTCGGTCCATAAATACCCCCAAACTGAACCATTTGCACCCCTACTTTTTACACTGTATGAGGCATTTTCCAATACTACAGGAGACACTTTTTAATACTATGGCAAACACTTGTTTTAGAACTTAGAAAAACTCGTTTAACACTTACAAAATCTCACCATGCACTTTTTTATAGTGTAGGGGGCATTTTTCAATACTACAGGAGGCACTTTTTAACACTAGTGCAGACGTTTGTTTTGAAAATTTTAAAAATTCACTAAACACTTGTTGACAATTTAAGGGGCATTTTTCAATAATCCAAAAGACACCGTGTAATACTAAGACATGTAACTTTAACACTACCTTTAAAAGTACATTTTTGAACGTATAAAAATGTCTGTTTTAATATTTATAAGTGTAATATTACAACAGACACTTTGTAATATTAGAGGAGACACGTGATAATATTAGAGAAGACAGTTGTGAACACACACATTTTTCTTTAACTTAGTGTAAAACGCGTTTTTCACAATACCAACTCGTGTATAATAGTAAAGAATTTTGAATTCTAATAGAAAAAAGTCTCGAATTAATGAGGAAGAAACACAACTTTTGGGATTACCCATTATACTTTGTTACTCATGTGAATTATGCAAAGAACAATACTAGGTATGGAAAAAAGTCACAAAACCTCGCTCACAAAATTCTAGGTGTAATGATTTAATTGGTGTTTTTAATTAGAGTGTGGCGGGTTCATTATCGATGCAACCAATAAAATATCGCCACCTCATATTGTGGCAAGATTTTGTGAGCTTATTTTGTGCCCCTAGCATTGTTCTTATGCAAAAGTCCAATTTACAAAAACAAAATAAAAATCATCAACTCAATGATTAAACTAAATTTGTTGATTAAGTCATCAAATATTGCAAAAGTATGTGTTGTTTACCTTCTAAAAAGATAATAATATTAATACTGTTATAAAACTAGAGAATAAAGAGCAAAATTTCAACAGATAATATTTTATTTTCAGACTATCATATAGAGAGTATACAATAGAGAAAAAGATAAAAGTTAGGAACTTCTGAGGTATATTGATTTGAAAACTAGGGTCTACTATTTATATGTGGAAATTGGCTTCCTCTGTAGGCTTTCATAAATATAAACATATCCTTTAGTAAGGCTTCCCCTGTAAGCTTCAATGAAAATATTTACAAAGCTTCCTTTGTAAGCTTGCCTAGAAATATTTACAAAACTTTTGATCAAAAGACACTTACACAATAATATTTGGAGTTTATTGCCACTTAAACCTGCGTACTATTAAAATATTGACGATTTGCCCTCGTACTAAAAAAACTCACACTATGACCTGCGTACTATGGTTTTAATAAAAAAATGCCTAACGATAACGATGACCCGTTAGAAATCTAACGGGCTGTCAACATATGTTAAAAATTTAACTGATTTACATTTAAAAAAATTCATATATGACCATGATATTGATATTAATGTCGTAAAGACCCAATAAATATTTTATATTCACATTTGTTTATATACTCCCTCCGTCCCAGCACAAGTGACACTTATTTCCTTTTCGGTCTGTCTCAACCCAACCCAAGTGGGACCGCTCAAAATGGGCCAACTCAAGCCCTATAATTTTTATGGGCCTAACGGCTTATGGTCAAGCCTTACCCTCAGGCCTCACGGCACATTGGTACTGGTCGAGGAGAGAGGCCGTTCCAGTAAAACTCCGAACACCTTAATTCACAATTCCTAAAATTAAAATGCTCCGACTAGCTCGAAGATCCCTGGCCGCCGTCCGTCATTTCTCGGCGAAAGCCACGACGGCGAGAGCAGTAGTAGTGCCAGAATCTCCTTCCACCTCCACCAGAAGCGCCACTAATAATACCGGCGGAAGTGATACCCTAGGTCGGAGACTTCTAAGTCTGATTTATACAAAGCGGAGCGCCGTCGTGGCTATAAAGAAATGGAAAGAAGAAGGGCACATGGTCCGAAAGTACGAGCTCAATCGTATAGTTAGAGAGCTACGAAGGCTACGGAGGTACAAGCACGCCCTCGAGGTTCGCTTATTTCTCTCCCTCATCATTTGTGAGTCCAGTTAGTGTTTCATTATCTGAGCATAAACTGTTTAATTGAAATTTTAGTACAAATTTATACTCCCTCCGTCCCACTCGAATCAAATTAGGACAACCAAAAAATGGAAGGTTTTTATTTAATGGAACCACATTCACCCTCGCAACAACTTTTCACTCATTATTCTTTACTCCACTTTCTCTCATACTGTACTTTTCATACTCACATCAACTACTCAACACTTTTTTCTTCATCCCGTGCCCAACCCAAATGTCCTAATTCGGGTGGAACAGAGTGAGTGTATGGTATGTTTGGTCAGTTCAATTCCAAGCCTCAGTTTTGGAATAGGAAGGACAAAAGAAATGTTATGGGAAAAAAATTACTCTTCAAATTCCGAACGCCATGGTTTGGTATTTTGTAGCCAAACACACCCTACAGTATTTTTCTACGATTGTTAAGATTGCTTATTTGACCAGTTTTTGGATGAAAGTTGTCACATTTGTAAAAAAAATGTACATATATTATAACTATACTTTCATGAAATTACAACCAAGTAAAAATGCGGCCATGCGGCATGGCCATATTTTTACTTGGCATGGCCCATGCCACTTTCATAGGAGGGAGGGAGGGTGGGAGGACTGCAATGCTACTTTTTCTTAAGAATGGGATTGCACATACAAATGAGCACTGAGTTATGTAGTTTTGGAGAAACTTGTGGAGATTGATTAGGGAAATAGGGAGTAGTATAGACCAATGTTGCAAGAAAGAGGGTTCGTGATGGTCCCTTTTGAGGGTTTAGGGTTCAGAACAGCACGTGACAGAATTTGAGGATGCAACCAATGGAACTTGGTGTGCTTATACAGTTTTACTAAGCCTGACCATTTCATGCTTTCACGATTCAAAGGCAGTGCAACCTTTCAGATGTGAAATGCTAGAAGAAGAAGATCATTAAATCCTTGAAATAGCCACTTTTCTAAAACCTTCTAGAGGTTTTAGCTTTTGGCGTTATAGTTAAAACTCAGAAGCTGATTTCAAAACTATTTGGTACCTGTAGAGCTGCCACTTATTTTTTCTTGTTAAAGCAACTCATGAAATTCTTGTAAAGGTGTCAAGATTAGTTTAAAAAAAAAAATAAAAAAAAAAAATTGATTATCTAGTTTTTGATTTGAGATGTAATTGAGTTTCAACTTTCTCGTGTAGCATTTCGTGTCTTAACTACAAAAAAGATACGGATTTATAACCTTTGTTTATTTCTTCTCGTGCAGATTTGTGAATGGATGACATTGCAAGAAGATATCAAGTTAACAGCGGGAGACTATGCTGTCCACTTGGACTTGATTGCGAAAATTCGTGGCATAAACAGTGCTGAAAAATTCTTCGAAGATCTTCCCGACAAGATGAGAGGGCAGCCTACATGTACCGCCCTTCTCCACACTTATGTCCAGCATAAAGCATCTTCCAAAGCCGAGGCTCTCATGGAGAAAATGTCAGAATGTGGTTTCTTGAAATACCCCCTTCCTTATAACCACATGATGTCTCTATATATCTCAAACGGAGAATTGGAGAAGATTCCAGGAATGATTCGAGAGCTAAAGAAAAATACGTCACCGGATATTGTCACATACAACTTGTGGTTGGCAGTGTGTGCTTCACTAAGTGACGTTGAAAGCACTGAAAAGATTTTACTAGAGCTACAAAAGGCAAAAGTAGAACCGGACTGGGTTACTTATAGTACATTAACAAGCATTTACACTAAAAATTCTCTCCATGAGAAAGCTGCCACCACTTTGAAAGAAATGGAGAAAAGAGTTTCACGAAAGGTTAGGATTGCTTATGCTTCAGTTATTAGTTTGCATACCGGCCTAGGAAATAAAGATGATGCTTTTCGGGTTTGGAAGAGGATGAAGTCCCTGTTTCGCAAGATGAATGATGCAGAATACATTTGTATGATATCTGCACTTGTAAAACTAAAGGAGATTAAGGAGGCAGAGAAGCTGTATACTGAATGGGAGTCCGTCTCCACAACGGGTGACACTAGGGTTCCAAATTTGATTCTAGCAGCTTACATTAATAAAGACGAGATGGAAAAAGCTGAGAACTTTTTTCAGACCCGTATGGTGGATAAAGAAATAGTTCCTAGTTACACAACCTGGGAGCTTTTTACATGGGGTTATATAAAACAGAAAAATATTGAGAAAGTTTTGAGTTGTTTCAGTAAAGCGATTGGCTCTGTGAAGAAATGGGAATATGATGGCAAGTTGGTTCAGAAAGTATATAAGATACTGGAAGAGGATGGGAATATTGAGGGGGCGGAGAAAGTGTTGGTTACTCTTAGACGGGCAGGTCATGTGAAAACAGAAGTATATAATTTACTTCTTCAGACGTATGCCAGTGCTGGTAAAATGCCATTGGTAATAGCAGAGCGGATGAAGAAGGACAAGGTGGAGATGGATGAGGGAACGCGTGAACTGATTGAGTTGACGAGCAAAATGTGTGTAAGTGAAGTTCCCAGTATTCTCTCGTAAACATGAATGATTCGTTTTGAAGATAGAGATCATAGCATGCTCACCAAACTACTGATTTACTTCCTCAGTCTGAGAAAAGCTCTCTTTGGTAAGTTAAAATCTTTTAAAAGTGTAGCTTTAGTTCATATTTTCCTGAAATTGTCATAGATTGATTGAGGCTCTTAACTTAAATGGCTATCTTGATGGCTGATAGATATATGGAGTCTTAATATGTAGACTCACAAACTAGTTACATGCTTGTTATGGTAGATTTGAATGGAAGTATATGCTACATGATAATATTACTCTGTCTCTCTTTAATGGTTGAAAATTGTTTTTCTAAATGGGCATCCCTTGCTTAAAATTTGGCTCTATTTCGAAGGGTGTTTTTTTTTTTTTTTTTTTTTTTTAAATGTTTTTTTGGTTATTATAATAAAAAAAATCATAAAAGAAAAAGAAAATGCTCATCAAACCAAAGGTAATTTATTTATTTTCGTTTTTAATTTAAAAAATTAATGCTTCTCAAAGGGCAAAATGAAATAGGAATATTAGTTAGATGGTGCTTGTCCAAATTTTCAACTGTTCCATGCTGTTACAAAGAATATGAGTACTTCCCCAACCCCATTCACCCACTATGCTTTAGTAGCAAAAGGTGACACTTCACGAAGTCTAGCAAACCCAACCCTATCTTTAAACAGAGTACTAATAATAAAGGGGGAGGGGGTGCGAAAACAGTCCAAACCCATATTGTTTGCCGCTGGCTTGGCCTGAATGTCTGCTACCATATTTTCTTTCCGATAGACAAAAGAGAATCAAACCGCTTCAAACTTGTTGATTAAGTAACAACAATCAAGCACAAGCACTTGAAGCTGAGGATGTCCCCCATGTTACCTGGATACTCCATCTGTTCATTTGCCATTTCTCATTATGTAAAAGTGGACTGACTTTATCGAGACTGTCAAATACCAACCATTTGGTTCCCGCGTCATACTCCCCCACTTGAAAGAAATTTCGTCCTCGAATTTTAGCCAACGCCTTTCTAGAATCTGTAGAATATCTTTCAAGCATATGGATTGATAGATCTTGAATTTTATGTCCTGTATCTTCAAGGAATCCACCTTGAAGATACAGGGCATAAACAACTCACCACTCTAAGGAATCCACCAAAGAGATACAGGGTTGTGTTTGTTCACCACTAAACGGAATCCACCGAATAGATAAAGAACAAGAAAAGATGGCACAAGCACAATCTTATATTTTATAAAACTCAAAATCAACTCTATCTTACAATGATAATTGTAGGCTATTTATAGTTACTTGGAACATCCCTCCAAGCCTAGGAATACAAAAGATGCTAACATATTGATTAAACAATTATGATAAAAAGATAAGATAACTTAGAACTTTAAAGAGATTTGATGAACATGAATACTTGACCAATTTTCGGATGTACTTGGCTTTCAGACTACCCTGAGGTCAAACAGCCATAACTCCCTCTAGAAAATTCCAAAATCCAATCCGAAAAGTGCTGTAGAAACTAAACTCATAGACCTTTACAGTGATATTTTGCTTGTAATTTTTGGACAAGCCGTTTGAAAGATACAGTCTTTTAAAGTGGACTGATTTTACTAAAACTGTCAAATACCAATCACTTGGTTCCGGCATCATACTCCCCCACTTGAAAGAAATTCGTCCTCGAATTTTAGTTAGTGCCTCACAAAAATATGCGGAATATCTTCCATGTAGTTGCAATCCTAGCACTTGAATATTTTTTGTGTATGCTCGGCGAACTTTGTATTTTATCGCCTTTGTGACTACATCCATCCATTCACTCCAACAAGTTGTAAGAAAATGATCAATAATGAACTTGTTGGTGAACCAAGAAACGGAAATACTTGAATAATCAAGATCAAAAGGATCTTTGTAGAAGTAATCAAGTTTAAGATTTTCAAAAGTATCCTTTGCTTGATTCAATGAAACATTATGAAAAGCATTTGAAATTTTCCAAGGCAAGAAAGATGAAATAGATTCACAAATTTGACAATCATCCATGCATTTATCAAAACATGGCGATGAATCATTTTGAAAATTATGAAATGAATTTTCTTTTAGATCTTGGGGACATTCATCGAAGATTGGAGGTAAAGACCAATCAACAACGGGTTGAGGAGTAACCAAATCGGTAAACGGCCAAACAAGAGCATTCATTATGAGTCGAGAAAAATAATTATTTTTTTTATATATATATTTTTTTGGATAAGAAAAGATGGATATACCAACGGACTAAACAACGCTAAGAAGGTTGTTTATAACCGAGCTCTAGATACCACTTGATACGGGGGAAAACGCAACGGAAAAGAACAATAAAGAAAATGGATAGAAAAAGGATAGGATGCTCACCACTTCAAGGAATCCACCTTGAAAATACAGGGCATAAAACAACTCACCACCTTTGGAATCCACCAAAAGGATACAGAGTTGGGTGTTGTTCGACGCTCAATGGAATCCACCAAAGAGATGACAACAAGAAAGAAGGCATAAAGCACAACTTATATTTTATAAACTCAAATTCAACTCCCTCTTACAATAACTATGATAGGGTATTTATAATTTATTTGGAACAACCCTCCAAACATAGGAATACTAAAAATACACTAAGGATAAGCCTAACAATTAATTACATTTAAATAAGATGTATTATTTATCCCAAGATTCATGAAAGTCTAGAAGGTAGTCAAAATTCGGATGTAGCTGACTTTTGGACAGTCACTCAGTCAAACTGTCATAACTTTCTGTAGAAAATTCCAAATAGTGATCCGAAAGAAGTTCTGGAATCTACACTCAACGGCCTTTCCAATGGCATGCTGCTTGTATTTTTTGGCCGAACCGTTTGTGAGATACACTCTCTTTAAGTTGACTGATTTTATTGAGAGTGTCAAATACCAACATTTAGGTTCCTGCGTCATACTCCTCCACTTGAAGAAAATTCGACCTCGAATTTTAGTAAGTGCCTTAAGAGAATATGTTATATATCTTCCAAGTATATGCAATGATACCTCTTGAATTTTCTTTTTGTACACTTGGTTAACTTTGAACTTTATAGCCCTTGTGATTGTATCCATCCAATCACACCAATAATGAGTGAGAAAATAATCGATAATGAGTTTCTTGATGTACCAAGAGGATGAAATACTTGAGAAGTTGACATCAAAAGGATCATTGTAACGATCGTAAACTTTAAGATTTCGAAAATTATCCTTTGACCAACTTAATGAAAAAGTACGAAAAACATTTGAAAATTATCCAAAAAAAAATATAAAAAAAAAATTCTTTTTCTCGACTCATAATGAATGCTCTTGTTTGGCCGTTTACCGATTTGGTTACTCCTCAACCCGTTGTTGATTGGTCTTTACCTCCAATCTTCGACGAATGTCCCCAAGATCTAAAAGAAATTTCATTTCATCATCATTTTCAAAATGATTCATCACCATGTTTTGAAAAATGCATGGATGATTGTCAAATTTGTGAGTCTATTTCATCTTTCTTGCATTGGAAAAATTCAAATGCTTTTCATAATGTTTCATTGAATCAAGCAAATGATACTTTTGAAAATCTTAAACTTGATTATTTCTACAAAGATCCTTTTGATCTTGATTATTCAAGTATTTCCGTTTCTTGGTTCACCAACAAGTTCATTATTGATCATTTTCTTACAACTTGTTGGAGTGAATGGATGGATGTGGTCACAAAGGCGATAAAATACAAAGTTCGCCGAGCATACACAAAAAATATTCAAGTGCTAGGATTGCAACTACATGGAAGATATTCCGCATATTTTTGTGACGCACTAACTAAAATTCGAGGACGAATTTCTTTCAAGTGGGGGAGTATGATGCCGGAACCAAGTGATTGGTATTTGACAGTTTCAGTAAAATCAGACCACTTTAAAAGATTGTATCTTTTAAACGGCTTGTCCAAAAATTACAAGCAAAATATCACTGGAAAGGTCTATGAGTCTAGTTTTTACAGCCTTTTTCGGATCATCATTTGGATTTTCCTACAAAGAGTTATGGCTGTTTGACTAGAAGATAGTCCTAAAGACAGTTTCATCTGAATTTGGCCAAGTATTCATGTTTATCATGTCTTTTGAGATTTCTAGGCTATTTTATCCTTAAACAATAATTGTTAGCTTAATCCTTAAAGTATTTTGATGATTCCTAAGCTTGGAGGGTTGTTCCAAGTAACTATAAATAGCCTACAAATTGTCATTGTAACATAGAGTTGAATTTGAGTTTATAAAATATAAGTTGTGCTTTATGCCTTCTTTCTTGTTGTCATCTCTTTGGTGGATTCCATTGAGCGTCGAACAACACCCAACTCTGTATCCTTTTGGTGGATTCCAAAGGTGGTGAGTTGTTTTATGCCCTGTATCTTCAAGGTGGATTCCTTGAAGTGGTGAGCATCCTATCCTTTTTCTATCTATTTTCTTTATTGTTCTTTTCCGTTGCGTTTTTCCCCGATAAAGCCTAAGAAGGCTGGTAGAGGGAAAAAAAACCACAATTTCAATATTTTTATTAATCAAAACAAGGCTCCCTTTCACTCAATACATCAAGCATATTTATAGGATAGAATTGTAAACTAAAAGGACTCATTAATGAACCTTAGATTGACTTTCAAATACTTAGACTCTTGACACTTTGACTTCTAAGATAAAGGGAATGAATCCGATTAAGATACTTATCACTTTTTAAATGGAGAATACTTATCACAAAAATGCTCCAGAATATTCCACCAGAGTATTATTGCATCATTCTCCCCTGGTTGAGAAAAACTCGTCCTCGAGTTCTCCATTTTCGCTTCTTGAATCTCGGTAATCGGGCCGTCCACCATTTCCATATCATAACCTTATCGTGTGTGGGTAGGAAACATTGAGATTTTAGTGATAAATGAAGAAATTCATATAATAGGTTCACGTCTATTATCTGCACTGATAGCATTCTCCCATTGCAAACAATTGCTAAAGGAACTTCTCCATGCATATAGCTTGCAGTGCAAATAGTTGTTGTTTCCTTTCCCAAGAAAAATGGATCACAATATTCTTGAAGAGGCTTCGGTGCATATAGTTCCAAATCTTCTGGCCTCATTGAATCTGAATTATTTTCCAAACCCATCAAAGTTTGAGAATCCTGATTACCTAAAGAGTTTGGGCAGAATTCCTTTGTAGTGCGAACCTTTTGGAAACCCATTACGTCATCTTCATTATCTTTCATAATTAGATATCCATCCTCATCGTACTCATCGTAGATCGGAGGTAGTTTCCAATCTACTTCGCATCCTTGAACAGTTAAACTCGAAGTAGAGAATATGTCTTCGAACTTCATTGAAGTACCATAGATTATTTTTTCATTTTCAACAGTAACATCAACAACTCTCTTGTTGATGTGGTTAGTCCTCGGTCTTCCATCCAAGTGCAACATATTATTTTGTACTGAGGAATCTCAGCAGGATCCACCGCTCTGGATCTACCGCTCTTGATACCAACTGATGCAGTAAAAACTGCAGCACGAAGATACAAATATTGCTAGAACAGCAATAAAGCCTAAGAAGGCTGGTAGAGGGAAAAAAACCACAATTTCAATATTTTTATTAATCAAAACAAGGCTCTCTTTCACTCAATACATCAAGCATATTTATAGGATAGAATTGTAAACTAAAAGGACTCATTAATGAACCTTAGATTGACTTTCAAATACTTAGACTCTTGACACTTTGACTTCTAAGATAAAGGGAATGAATCCGATTAAGATACTTATCACTTTTTAAATGGAGAATACTTATCACAAAAATGCTCCAGAATATTCCACCAGAATATTATTGCATCAGAGGGAGTATAAGATTAAAAGCAAGAAGAAGGGAATCTGTTTCAGTATGAATAGCTGTGATGTTGTGTCTCGAATTGCCCGTAGCTCAGCTCTCATATTAGTAGTGATACCAATAGATATTAGCAAAGCCTCTAACCCATGTCCGGCCTGGTCTCTAACAGTGCGCAAATTCCTGCTCTTCCTGGGCTGTTGTCGCTGCTCCATTGGTGTTTAGTTTGAATATAGTGAAATTAGACGGCAACCATCTGATGTGGATAGTATTAATTAAGCCTTTCTGAGTGTGGGTTTTTGGTGGTTCTTGATCTAGAAGTTAACCAAAGATTGAAGCTGTTTATTGAACCCATACGCATTAAGCTCTTCACCATTAAAAGTTTTTTTTTTTTTTTTTTGTTGTTGTTTCTAAACTAACCTAATTAGCCAGTAAGAGTAGAACATTCTTGAGATAAATGTCCCATTGTTTTCCTTTATAAGCTGGGTGTAGAAGGAAATGCATGAGCATGTTGTCGGATTGAAGAGGAGATATACAGTTGATCCACCTAACATTGTTAAAACCCGAGCAATTATTTATTGGATGCCGGATAGAGTCTACCCCTTGATGACATAAATTATATGCTCAAATTTCATTCGTAATAACAGTGAAAAAAGCGTGAATCTCTCATAAAATAATTTGTTAAAATTCACAATGGCTTGAACTTGCAACTTATTGGGTCAGCGTGAGATCCCTGTCATAGGTGGGATCCACTTAAGATCTCCTGAACCAGAATTGAACATTTCAAATTTCAATGATGTAGGTGAGTTGGGTAGGAAAGAAATGAACACCTGACGCTCGCTGCATAGGTTGGGTTTAATTGGTTACCACACTAACTGTTTTATTACGTACTTTCATGCATAAGATTAGGGGTGAGTTTGGGACTGCTTTTGATTCGCAAAATTTGATTCGTTAAAAGTGATTACAATATAAATTATTATTTTATCATTAATTTATCAATTATGAATATGTTTGGATACCCATGTCCAAAATTAATTATGAAAGATAAATTCTAAAAATATCCCTTACTATACATATCAATATGGTAAATGCATAATGTAAAACATCATACAAAAACAGCTTTTTAGAATCACTTTTAACAAAAGCTGGGTCATAGCTGCTTCTATCAAAACGCAGTTTTGTGCGTTTTATAGCTTAAAATCAGAACCAGTTTTGAGATCCAAACACAAAGAAAGTGATTCTTGATCTTTGAAAGTGATTATAAGCCTCAAAAAAGCACTCCCAAACTCACCCTAGGAAGGGAAATTACAATGAGGTTTTTCTCGGGTGTGTTGTATACAAAAGTGGTACAGGGGGTTTCGTCTTTTCGCTTGCTACCACTGTTATTTTTCTTGTGATAAATTTTAATCATCGATAGTAATTATCACACTTTTCTTTTTAGTCAGTCAGAAAATAAAAATAAAATACACGTTATCTCATTAACAACTTCAATATGAATAGTTGGTACATAGATTCATTTAGGTGTTGAGAATTGTGTTAGTTAATAACTCCTAAAATTGTACTTTTGGATTTTTTTTAAATCTTTTTTTTACGAAATTGATTACTGTATGTATGGAGCAGAGATTTGAACCTTCTTTGAACAACAAATCAACAAATCAACCTATCCACATTCCACATTCCACATCTCACCACCTGTCCTTTCTTCCTAATCTTAGCTTAGCTACCTTTACCTATTAACTCATTTGACCTATAATATCATTCCCCTTTTATATAGAGTTAAAGGTACAACTAAATTTCATTTTATCGCAAAAAAAATAATAAGTAAAACTTGCTATGAAACAAATGTATTATCAGTTGAATACTCCTTTTGTCCCACCACAATTGAGACCAATTTGTGGAGAACAATAATTAAGAAAAAAAATAGCATAGTGTGGTAGAAAATGAAGAGAGAGAATGAGTGTGGTAAATGGTAGTGTTGGATGAATAAATTGAGTGGTGAAAAATGAAGAGAGAGAATGAGTGTGGTAAATGGTGGAGTTGGTTGAATATAAATATATTAAACATTACCATTTTAGCCAATCTCACTTGTGGTGGGACGGACTGAAAAGAAAATTAATGTTACTTGTGCTATTCTGGGACGGATGGAGTATATGTTAATATTGTAAAATACTGATCTAACAGCAAAAGGACAGTTGTGATGATATTGTAGTGATCATGTAGGCTGTAACTAGGATTCATCTTGTTTTACATTAATAGATCTATTTTACATTACTGAATGAGAACATGTTTTACACTAAACTAAACGAGTGTAATAAAATAAGTTTTTTCTCGAGATTTTTATAAAAAATGAGATAGTTATTTTAAAAATAGAGGGAGCAATAAAAATTTCTGGATATATAAAAAGGTTACATAAAATTATGTGAAATCCGCACTTTTATTATATAGGCAACACATGAACACATAATGCATACACGCACTATACGTGGTTGCATTACGTTATAAGTGCTATAGAAAGTGCAATGAACAAAGTCCATAAATCATGGCCTATATCTGCTGCACGTCTTAAAATTTCTTCCATATTACCAACACTTAAAGTTAATATAAGTTAGATTAACAATTTGAACTAAAATAACTATTGTTGATTATTCCATCCCTCTATATTTTGATCAGCTTAATTACTTTTTATTAAAAAAATTAATAATTATTTTATAATGTCTTAACCAAAACTCAAAAAAAGGCATCGAATTGTGTGGTTTAGCTATTACTACTTAGCTACTCATTTGAAGACAAAAACTAATAAAATTTAAAAATTATTATTGATGACATTTTTAATGGCGACTATCATTTTTTGATAAAATTGTTATTGATAGTAGATTTAATGTTGTATCAACAATAAATTTGGAATTTCATTTAGTTTTTTCTCTAAATATTTTGTTAATGTTTTCCTTTTTCCTTTTTTTTTTTTTTTTAAGAAAACATTTTTTGAGCAATTATTTTAAGAAAACATAGAACTATCATTCAGGGGGTATATTATTTAGGGTTAATGACAATTTAGACCCTGAAATCATATAACACCTTTCCAATCGAACCCTGAATTTTTTTCCGCAACATTAGGCCTTGAAGTGAAAATGTTGGCCAGTTAAACTCTTTTTGACAGAATTCATTAAAAACTCAGTTAAAAGTTAAAAGAAGCATAACTAATCTTACTCGTGAATGTTAAGATTATTTTTTTTTCAAAATCTTTTGTTTTGTTTTTTTTTTTGGAGTCAAGATCTCCTGTATCACTTTTGTGTGTCACTTCATATACCACTTTTAATCTAATCGTTCACATTTTTGCATAATATTACAATAATACCACTCTTAACAATTGTGAGCCATTAGATCACTTGTGGCATATAAAGTGGCACACAAAATGGTACGGGAAAATCACTGAAATATGCAACGTACCGGGTGTTAAAAGTCAATTAATGCAACGTAGTGCTTACTTTTGAAAATAGACAACGTACTTGCTTATTGTGTATCAAATAATGCAACGTAATAACTTTTTAGCCTCTACTACGTTGCATTAATTGATACAACTTACTTCAAGTACGTTTGTCAAATTGTTCGAATTTTGCATTATTTGATACAACTACTTCAAGTACGTTTCACAATGTAAGAAGTCGCTACTACGTTGCATTAATTGAAATAAATCGGACACTACGTTACATAAATTGGTCGTTTGCCCAAAATGGTACAACACACAAAGTGGTACATAGGATTTGGACTCATTTTTCTGAAGCAGTAAAACATAGATCAATGAGTAGATATTAAGATGACACAATTAATAGTAAACGAGATAAGTACTTTGTGTGTAGAGTTGGTTTTGGGGGAAACTAGTTCCTTCATAAGTTATAAAAAGTCCACTTTTTAACCCTTTAACCCTAAGCCTTAAACCCTAAAGGGCCTGAACCCTAAATCTTAAACCCTAAACTTTAACCCTTATAAAAACATGATTTTTTATAACTTATGGAGAAACTAGTTTCCCCCAAAATTTTCTCTTGTGTGTATTCTCTCCCTAGGATTTGTCTCCTAGACGCTTCTGCTGATGATTATGTATTGAGTTCAACTATGAATTAAATTAAATTAGAAAAAAAAAAATTAAAATTAAAATGAGTGTCACCTCTCCGTCTCCCACGTAACTATAAAATTAGTTGCATTGCAGGTTTGGAGTTGGAACTCCCACCTTTCCTCTACTCCATTTCACACCCCCAAATAAAACCCCCACACATTTCTCTCTCTCTCTCTCAAAAACACACACAACACATACAGACATGGCTGATGGTTTGCATGAAGAAATAATATGTCCGCCAGTTCGAATTTTCTCCGACGGTTATTATCAATTCAGTTCAAAGGTATGTACAGTTTTCTTCCAATTCATGTCTTTCTTTTCGTATTTCCATTTTTATTTTTTTTTACAATGTTCACGCCGTAAGGAGGCGAGGAGAGCGATCGAACCCTAATACTCACCGAGGGTGAGACTTGGTTTTACCACTGAACTACTCCTTTTGGACGTATTTCCGGTGTTTGGAATTAGCATTGAATTCGATCAATGGAACTAGAATTCGGCCATTTCATTTCCTCAAATTTTAAAATTAGGAACTGTATTTGAATTCATGCATGTTGATTAGGTGCACAGTCGGCAGCACTATCTTCGCTCGCCGGTTCTAATCAAGTCGCCGGCGTCACAATCGCCTCCATTGTTGGTACTTCTCTCCTTCCGTTTCTTAACATTTTGCGAGTTTCAAGGATATGAGTCAATTTTTGTTTTTATATCTCTCTCTCTCCGAGAAATATTTTTCAAACTTTTGCATAATCCATTTAACTTTACTAATCATATCCTCCTTCGGTTCCGATTGATTTTGTTTTGTGTATTTGACCTATTTTATGATGCATAATTAACCTATAAAAACATACTCCCCCTGTCCCTAAATGAGTGTCCATTTTCAAAAAATCTTTGTCCCAAAATGAGTGTCTTTTTTTTAACATAACTTTGTCCCTAAATGTTTTTTTTCGAAAAATTTTTCACCGGTTTCTTTATACGTGCAAAACTAAGTGTTTGGAAATGAGATTACAAGATTATATATGAATATTTGCTACCAAATTGTACAACAAAGTTGAGATTTTCAGTATCCCTTAAAATGAAATTTGGACACTCATTTAGGGACAGAGGTAGTACAATTTTCCGACTGTCAAATACTATTAATATTAAGAAAATTATTACAAGTATTTTTCGGTAAATGAGCTCAAAAATACTCTTCTTAATCACACAAATTAATGTTTGTTAAAACATTAAAATCTTCTCCAATTATACATCTATTTTATAGTTGTGAGGAAAGTATATTGTGTAGTACAGTATGAATTATGATATACGAGTATTATGAAGTCCTGTTTTAGATTAATTAGATATAATATCCTCCGTGTGTGTGAATTGATTTATTTATTTGAGCTTTTCAAACTTTGAACAACGTGAAATCTTTAAAACGGAAATTTTAACTATATTTGGTGTAGTAGGGGACAGAACTTAGTGGTCGGAGTGAAATGGGGAGCCATGTTTGTAGCGTTTTTTATTTTATTTATTTGGGCTGCATTCCAGGGTCTGCCAGATCAGTTTTCCAGGGTCGTTACTGATGCTTTAAGTCATATAGACAGATCCAAATTTGTCCCTTCTTTTACTAGGAAAAAAACAGACACATAGTAAATTATTTAATAATATAATGAAGTGTGTTTACTATCAATGTTCTTAAGGATTTCTTTAACAATTCAATTTCCAAAAGTTACATATTTACCCAATTCTACTTATTGCTTAGTGTTAGAGACAATTATCCCACATCGGGAACTAACTAGCCATGCATTGACTATATAAGGATTCTGGGCTACTCTTCCCATAGCCAATTGGTTTTTGAATGGAACCTCAGGCTTTATCAATTAGAACAGATCCTAGTGTATTTAGAGGAAAACTACCTCGAGTCCTTTTTTAATTCTTGAGGAGAATTCATTTTAGAACGGAGGGAGTATTTAAAAGTATTGGAGGGGGTTGAATAAAAAAAAAAAAAAAAAAAAACGAAGATGAAATGCAACGAATACTTTGTTGTAGATTTCTGAAGATTCTCCCACACAAAATCTGAACACACACAAACAATTGAACACTGAGATTCGGATGGAGTAGTGCTTAAGCATTAATGTAACTAGGACTAATCATACTTTCTCAGTTTCAGGTACAAAGTCTTGAAAGTTTGACATATGAGTTTTGATTTAGTTATTTTGGGGTTGAGGGGAACTAATAGTTGTATGTAGATTCAAATTTGACTTTTATTTGTGTTTTTAATCAATTTGAATAATGCTGTGTAGTATTCCCTGTTATTGTTGACATGTCATCAAGGCCGTCCGTAGCCTTTTATGGGCCCGGCCGGGGGCGATGCTTAGTAAAGGGTCGATACATATTATTATATGGATATTAGGAGAATTGTTTCTCCATTTCCACACTTCTAAAGTGTGATTTATTTGTTGCGGAGCTACTCTTTAAAAGGTACCTCTGTTATAGGAACCTTTCAGAAAAAACAGTAAAACCTAGTAATATTTTGGAAATTAATTTTCTAGCAGTACTTGCCTCCTATATGGATTAGTCATATGCTCATATGAAAGCAGCACTGATGTTCTCTTCTACTCCCTCCGTCCCAAAGTGAATTTCCAAATTTGCTATGGTCATATATGTATCATAAACTAGGAATTACTCTGTTTAAGATTGTCTAACTGCTGCTTTTATGATTATAGCCTTCACACTCTAGCTCAAAGCCATGTCTAAAACCAAGACATCATATGAGCGTTGGGGGTCCTGGAATGCAAGCAGTTTTCCTAGATTCCGGCCACAAATCATGTGGCACCGGAGTATTTCTTCCCCGGGGTGCAGGGCTTCCAAGTCCCAAACCAGCCAAAAAGCCCAGTAAGTGAGAAAACAACAATGCATGATTTAAGTACCTCTTGTGAAAAAGTAACGAGCACAAATTGAGATGACAACGTTTGATTGGATACTTAATTACTCCCTCTGTCCCGGAAAGATAGTCTCATTTTGACTTTTTATGGTCAACAAAAATGAACTTTGACCAACCATTGGTGACAATCTAATCATTCTGGTGAAATTCTAAAATTTGTAATTGATAAATCATTAAGTGATTTATTAATAATAATTTTTTATAATTTCATTTTGATCATTAAATTGACACAAATGTTTGGTCAAAGTTTATTTTTGTTGACTATATGGGACAGAGGGAGTAATAAATAGTATGGCCTACAATTGAGGTATCCAATCAAACATTGCCAAATCAGTTTGTGCCCAAAATCCTGTGAACTTACTTTTGTGACTTTAGTATTACTCAAAACAAACTTGACTGCGTCGGCATTGAAGCCATAGGGAACGATCGAGTTAATCATTTGCCACATTCTTATGTTGCAGCTTTCGCTCCAGTTCTCCTTCCATCCCGAGTTGTTCAAGCTCTAAACCTTAACGTGCATGAACTAGGCTTGCAAATCAGACCCCGAGGTAATTTCATCATTATCGGACGCGAAGCTTTTGTTTAAATGGAACGTTGTCGTGACTAGCAATGTTGTGTATTGTGTGTTTCAGATTGTAAAAATAATTCGTTGAAGGTGGAGGGATCAGATGGCGGAATAAATAGAAAAAAGAAGGGGAGCGAGGTGACACCAAGGCAAAGTTGTGTGGTCTCTCAAAACCGAAGTTCTTCACCGGACATATTTCTTCCAAAGGAGTGGACTTACTAGCTACCTCTAAAGTGAAACAACTTTGGAAGATAAATATGACAAAGTTCATAAAATCCATATCCTTTGTAAATAATTATTTATGTTGATTTTACTACTCGAGGATGTATTTTATTCGAAATTAAATAAGATGAGTGGTAAAATTCAAATTTATGATGTTTTCTCAATGAAAAGGCACTTATTTACTTAAATCACGATTACTTTAATACTACCTCCGTCCCAAAATGATCTTCATACTTTTTCCGTAGTTTCTACGAAGGTATTTTGAACAATAAATTTGAGTTGATTTCATTATACTAATGAAAATCTAAAAGTTGTTTGTTATGGTATTATTGAAGGTGTATCAACAACAAGTTTTAGATTTCATCAGGATAATTCAATCAACTCAAACTTATTGTTCAACATACCTTCGTGATAAATACGAAAAAAGTATGAAGATCATTTTGTGACGGAGGGAGTAGAAAATAAGCCAATGCAACCAGTTTCTATTCACAAATACTGTTAGAAAATTGGGGTTGGGGTGATTGATAATCCTGGATATTTGACTGAATCGTGATTAATTCACTTTCCGAATAAAGTATTTCGCCTCTAAATGCCTGGGTTACATGAAATCTTTATATGGGATAAGACAATCAAACAATCTGTATCTAGGCAAAGAAAACAGATCAAAACTCAGAGAATTATTAGGGTTTTTCGTTAATTAAACTGAGGCCAAAATCTGTTTATAAACAGATTGAAAACAACAGACACGACTGTTGGTTTCTAACAGTATCAATTGTTAGCCCAACAGTCATGATTATTAGCAGACTGTTATGTCTCTTCGCCTTGGCGGGTTTTGGTGGGAAAAACTGGCGGGAGTTTATTTGGAGCACCAAATATATCGTCTAGGTCGGGGCGCTGCCCCGAACCCCGCAAGGGGGCGCAGCCCCTTTGACCCCTGCTTATTTATCGTGGTCGAAGACATATTAACTCAAACGAGTGTGTACTCCACACTTTCCCTTACTCGTATCCGAGCCTAATATGAAATCGCATTGGTCTCTAGTAAATCACAATTACATAAAATAGATGATGACACTAAAATCACCAACAAATACTTCCTCTGTCAAAAAATAATTTCCTCATTTGCTTCACTAGTAATGATGCGTTTATGCACATTTAAGCCCATATTCTAGAAATGTGAAGAAATATTTGGGATAATAAAAAATGGCAAATGAAAAGATCATTTTGAAACAAAAGGAGTATCATTTTTTTTTCTTATTTATTCCTGTCAAGCTTTACAAAAGGTTGAAAACGTTAACCGCAACCCAAATTTAGTATGGTATTAACAAGTAATCACACGGGCTGTTAAAAATATTATCCCACATCTACTAATAATAAAAAAATGGACCGATATATAGACTTGAAGAGCTACTCTCCTTTACACCAATTGATTTTAAGGAAGAACCTCCAACATAATAATGATTGTCTTTTAACCTTCACAAGATATTTAGAGTAGATTTGTGTTAATAGCTACTCCCTCCATCCTATTTCAAATTATAAACTTAAATTTGTGCACATGAAGGAAAAATGAAAAATGTGATGTGTTGTGAGTGTATATAGTTAGGTAGGAGAGAGAAAATGTGGTAGAGAAGAGTAGTGAGTTAGTTGATTTGAGTATGACAAGTGGGTCCCACTGATTAAAAAACATTACATATACTTTTCTTTTTTGGTTTTTGTAATTATGTGAGACTACTATAATAGCAAATTTTGCAATTTGAAAAAAAGGATGGAGTATTTATTTTGTGCCCCTAGCATTATTCATTTGAATACTCACTCTATGTATATATGACTGGACAAAATCTTATATACAACCGTTGCACCATGGTGCAACGGGCTAAACCCGTGGGTCAACCCGCCCAGCCCAGCCTCTCCCACCCTCCCAGATTGCGACACGTGGCAAGTCTAAAAAAAAAAAAACCTCCATTAACTTTAAAATGTTATATCTTGAGATTTATAACTCGAAAAAAAAAAAAAAATACCGTTGTGTTCGTCTCGACGAGACGAATAAAACTACATATGTCATGATATGGTTTGATTTTTGTTTTTTTTAAAAAAAACATATTTTTTTAAACACAAAAAGTTTGAGCTGCTTTGTCAGCTGAGATGTAACACTCTGTTCTAATAAAAGTAACAGTTTCATTTTCAAAAAGTAACACTTTTACAGTCAAATGTAACAGCAATTTTACAAAAAAAAAATAATATGTTTTGATAGTTTTTGTTGTTAAAAACACGTAATATTTGAAGTGTAACAAAGTGAATATATGATTATAATTTTTTATATAGATGAATGTAACATTTTTATTTAGTAAATGCTACTTTTCTTCTTTAAAAAAAGAGTAAAAATTCATATATATATATATATATATATAATCGGGTTTGCATTTCAATTGTTACTTTCTCAATAAAAAATTATTACATTTCAGATATAATGTTACATTTAAAAATATAAACTGTTACAATTGAGAAAAAAAATGTTACATTCATTTTTTTTATAAATTATAACATTAGTTTAGTTTGTCAATCTTATGTTAATTCTGAAGAAAAAAAAAGTGTTACATTTGAAAAAACGAGTGTTACATTCTTTTATAAAAAGTGTGACATTAGTTTTAGTTTTTGTCAATCTTTATGTTATCTTAATTTATTGCAGCAAAATTGTGGTTTATTTAAAAAAAATGTTACATTTAAAAAAAAGAGTGTTACATTTGAAAAAAATAGTGTTACATTTATTTTAGAAGAGTGTGACATTAGTTTAGTTGTCAATCTTTATGTTATCTTTAATCTATTGCAGCAAAATTGTGGTACATTTTGAAAAAAAAAAAGTGTTACATTTGAAAAAAAAAGTGTTACATTTCGTTATAATAAGTGTTACTTTTGTTGGGAGGAAAAAAAGTTAGGGTTGCAAAAAAAAAAGTCTCAAAAAAAAAAAGATTTTTTTTTTTTGGAAAAGTCGCCTGGCCCGCCGCATGGTGTACAGGAGACAAGCTCATATGACTGTCCTAGTTTACATTTTAATTAGACCCACATTATGCAACTAACAATACATCTCTTGACAAATTTAAAAATATTTTACCTTTTAGATGATTCCAAAGCCAAATCTAGATGAACAACCTTCTAAAACAATCTCACACTGTCCTCTGTAAGGGATTTTTGGGGGGATTTTCACATATCCGTTTAGCTCATACTAGCAGTCCCAACATATGAGAATAATTAACATCAATAATCAGGGCCGGCCCAAGGGGGCAGGTGGGGCGCCCGCCCAGGCCCTTGCCGGGAGAGGGGCCAAAATTTTTTATAGCATGTATATATATATATGTGTGTGTGTGTGTGTGTGTGTGTGTGTGTGTGTGTATGTATATGTGTGTGTGTGTGTGTGTGTGTATATATATATATATATATATATCTTTATTATGAAAAAAGCAAAATAATCACTAGTTATTTCTTAAAGAAATAAAAGAAAATCAGCTGACACATTTTATTAGTTCATTTTTAAGCAAAAGAGGCCCCAAGAAAAAAAAAATACACAAAAAAGGCCTATTTTATTTGAGAAAAAAAATCAACCAAGGACGACTACATATATAACTTTTGGGGGCTTCATATTCCCTCATTCATATTATATTTAAGCCCTCATACTTTTGGGGCCTTCATATTCTCTTATTTTAATAACTCAAAGAAAATTATTTTTTTCTTGTGACAAAACTATGTAGAAATGAAAACATCTTTGTAAGACATAGATATGTATAATCTTCTTTGGAGTCATTTTTTTTAGTCCTCATATTCTTATTATATTATTTATTTTTGATGAACATAATTTAATCTTATCTTTTGCAAGAGTTTTTAAGACACTTTTATATATTTATTTAATATGCTCTTTTGCAAATTTTGGGACGTTATATGTATATTTTTTTTCATCATGTTTTTGTTGTACATATTTTTTTCCTTTTATAATTTTACTGGGTTTTATATATTTTCTTACTATTTTTTATGATAAAAATTTATAGGTTTCATTATAACCTTTAATTTATCTATTATTATGCTAACTTTAATCATTTGATCTTACAATTATTTTATACTTAAATACAAATTCAAAGTACAAGTTAACACAAAAAAAATAATTCTGCTAGTAAAAAACAGGAGTTTTGAAGGAGATTTTTTTTTTTTTTTTTTTTTATAAAAGGCCGTTCATTGTTTCAAAAAGAGAAAGGGCCCTTCAATGGACCTCGCCCAGGGCCCCAAAAAAGCTAGGAACGGCCCTGCCAATAATATGAAATAAAATAACACCGATATTTGAAAACCCAGTTTACAACACATGGCTACATCTGGGTGCACCAAGCCAAGATATCACTATAATAATATATGAAGATCGTTACAACTTTGCACATGACTCACTCAGATCTAAACATGGCTACTCTTCAAGAACAATCCGATTCTTGCTTCTTCTTTTCCTCCATGGGTTTGACCCATCTCCTTGGTTTTGACTCCACGCCTCAACATCCGCACCACAGTATTACAATCTCATTATTTACTACGTTCATTACCAATCAAAATTTTCACCTATGGTTGGTAACTAAATGAGATATTGACAAATGTGTCATTTTTGGTATTTAATTAACTGTTTGCTCTATCTAAATTTCTTATCCTTAGTATATCTCTACACAAATTCATGCATAGCCTCTGTATATACAGAAGAATGAGTACAATATCATTGTTACACATAAGGAATATATTCTTGCCATATATACTCTAGAACAATAGTCTGTAACACATTCCACTATAAATAAGTGTCAATTTTCAATGACAAGAACACAATTTACATAACACAATATCTGCCAGAAAAAAAAAAAAAACAAAAAAAACAACCACCACCCCAGTGAAAATGAAGTCATCATCAACTCTTGTCGCTCTTTTTTTCGCCATCTTGTTAAGTTTGTTTTCTCTTTCTCTAGGTAATACTTTGATCGTCTGTTTTTCACTATTTTTGTTTCTTAGTTATATGTAGTGATTTCCAAAAATAAAATAAAATACTCACTCCGTCTCAAAATGATCTTCCTATTAGTCATTTTTCATTGTCCCAAAAAGTTCTTCTCAATTTCCACAATTTATGCTTAAAAGTTCATAAACATAGCATGGATCGTGTAGCAAGCGTTAATATCCTTAAAAAGTTTAAATAGTCAAATGCGAAGATTATTTTGAGACGGAGAGAGTAAAAAAGATTATGTATATTATATGTAATTGTTTTGATGAATTTCCAGGGGATCCAAAATGGTGTCCGGCGCCTCCGGTGCATCTACCAGGGCCGTGCGGTGAGAATGGGAATTATCAGTGTTTCGTTCAATTCGTTGGTAATTATGGGGCAAGCCAAATGCCGAAGAGTACCGGGTGCCACCCAGACGGACACAATAACCATATTTGTACTGGTCTTATTGTTTGTAATAACTAAACCAATTTTGATTTTTATTGTTCAATGAGAGACAGTAGTAATTTTAATTCCAATCCTTTATTTGTCACATTTCATATTTATGGTTACAGACTTAATCTTTTTCTTTTGTTTTTGTTTTCCCTCGTAGTAATGCCATTGAATGCAATTGAGAATTGAGATGTAGGTTACATAGAGCACATTCAATCATATCATAGCAATTAAATATACTACTCCCTCCGTCCCAGAGTATATGTTCATCCTCTCATTTACATAGATATTAAAAAATGGTGGAAGTGATGTAAGTGTTGTGACTATAAAAGTAAAATAGAATAGATAATGAGTGGGAATGAATAGTAAGTTGACTGATGTTGTGAGTATAAAAGTAAAGTATGAGAGAGAATGAGTGGGATGAGTAGTAATGATTTTTTGTCATTTTAGATTTTAGGAAGTGGACATATACTCTGGGACGGACTAAAAATGAAATGTTAACATATTCTATATTCTGAGACAGTAATATTTTTGGGCTACATAATAACGAGCCATAATCTTTGCTCCAAGCTTTCCTAACATGAAGTAAATCCAATTAATCAGTAAATCAATATGGGAAACAAATAACTAATACGTGGAATTGATTTATAATAATGAAAAATATGAAGAGATGGATCAATCTTCGGGCAAAACCCATCAAATTGAAGATGGAAATAAAGCGAAATCTATACATTTCCTCTCTTGATTTGAGTTAATACTTAATAGTCAATCAAGAGACTCATAGCATTTGGAGTTATTTTATCCTGAATTTCCATTGCAGGATTCTAAATCAAGAATTAAGTCAATTAACTAGTAGTATCTTCAATATAAAAAGATTTAGGCTATATTTTTTTTTTTTTATTAATGATTGTTTTAAACTATTACAAGAGTGCATTTAAAAGTGCATTCGATGAAGACTAAACCCCTAACATTTCAGATAGAAAGCGATGCCGAATACCGTTTAAGCTAGATGTCTTTCCATTTAAGATAAAACCTCTTACTTTATTAAAAAAAAAAAAATAAAGACAATTTTTTCACAATTTGGTTGCCAAATTTTTAGTTTAGTGGTAATGCACTGAAGGACGTCACCGGTTTGTATTGTAGAAGAGCATAAAACATCTCGAGATACAAAACCAGATGAGTACTATTAAAAGCGAACATTAAAAATGGACATTTATATTGAAAAAGCCCATGTAAAACAAGTTTTATATAAAAAAATCAATATTTTCAAAACAATGTAAAAGTGACTTTTATATATTAAAATTCGTTGGAAAAGTTGGTATTTTTTCAAAAAAAATATATAATGGAATAAACATGGATGTTTTATGCAATAAATTTAGGTTTCAACTAATCAATTAGGTTTTTAACTCTTAAAATTATGATTTTAAATTAATCAATTTTTTTTATTAATTCATAACGCCATGAAGGCTACAAGTGGGCATATAAATAGACCAGCACAAATCTCCCTAACGAGATTCAAACTGGTGACCTCTGCATGGAAAGCTAACATCGGATACCGCTTGAGCTATAGCTGTTTGGTTTTTACTTGTAAGATTGAAGCTTTAAAGTCCTAAAACTACGAAAGTCAGTGGGAAAAAAATAATATTTTTTTCTCAAAATGAATGCCTACTTTGAATTTTTTTCTCCCACTAAATGTTTAGTTTCAAAAAAAAAAAAAAAAAAAAAAAAAACACTCACATTTCATTATATACTTGCAAAATTTATGTTGATTGCAAAAAGAATAAAATAACGCACCATTAAATTTTATAAGAAATAAACATTTTCATAATGTTCTAAAATAAAAATTCATATTTTCTTTTTAGACAAAATGATAAAAAAGTCATTAACAACTTGTATACCTATCTTGTTTTATGGATAGATCCAATGCCAATAACAACAATAAAAACCCTTTTAAAACTAGTTGTGACGCTAACCTGGACTATGTTCCAGTTTTCAAATTTGGTAGGTAATTTAGTGATCAGTTGAAAATTATTTTTGATAAATGTAATTAATTTCTTGCTATATTAAACTTCTTATCCTTACTATCGATACACAAATGCACCTATTTCATTCAACTATAAATAAGCTTCGTATTTCAAGGCAAAACACAAATTATAGTTCACAATATTTGTCAGAAACAAAACCTAAATATTCATTCATACACTGTAGAAAATGAAGTCATCTTCAGCTCTTCTCGTTCTTTTGTTCGCTGTCATGTTAAGTTTGTTTTCTCTCTCTGCCGCAGATCCACGTTGGTGTCCGGCGCCTCCGATGAATCTGCTGGGGCCTTGCGGTGACGACGGCAATCATCAGTGCTTCCTTCGCTTCATAGGTGAATATCCGGCCAGCAAAATGCCTAAGAATGTTAGGTGTCAACCTGATGGAACTAATAACCACATTTGTACTGGCTTTATTGTTTGCGATAACTAGACCCATTTTATTTTTTCAATTCAATTTAAGACTTTGGTAATTTAATTTTAATCATGTTTTAGCTGTCTCTCTCTTCTTTTTTTTTTTTTTTTTGTCACAATTTTTTTTCCTTTTATGGACTATGTTATACTGGATTTGGAACCGCGGCCACAGTCACTTAACTGATGCACTGCAGCAGAGCGATCCGCTAGATTGAGTTCACATTTTTATTTTTGATATTGGGTGGTTGTGATTTATTGAGCACTACATAGAGCTCGTTTGATCTCATTTAATTTCCAACAAATCTCAACAGCTCATTATATAAAAAGGAAAAAAGTGACTTTATCTGAACGGATGCGTAAGGATTTCAAGTCCATGTTACATTAGTAGATAAATTGCAGTCGCAAGATTAACATGTAAAATTTATATTCAACAATCAGACGACACATGAAAATTTGTAGAAACCAAAGATTCAGTACTAAAAAAGATGAGGAAGTCTTGTGTGAGACGGTCTTACACATGAGACGGATTTTGACAATGACAAGAGAGGAAATGGGCTTGCCTCGCCCCACCCATAGGGGGCAAACCATTTAATCTCTCAAGGCCGTCTCATACACAAGTTTTTGTCCAAAAAAATATTATTAGGGACCAGGTTTATTGGGTCTGTCGAATCGGGTTGACCCTATTAATAAGCCAGCCTACGCACTGTCGGAATCGGTTTTTAATTTTTTTTGATACAGAGATTCTTCGTTCTAGTACATAAACTTCACACGTGTAGGTGTGAATCAAATTATTCAAGAACAAGTCGGAAGAGCAATACAATTATTTAGCTTAGTGAATCGGTTTTTAATTAGTCAAGGAATTTTAAGAAAACGAAATTGAAAAATCCCTCAAAACCCTCCCTAATATTGTTAACAATTAGCAGCCGCAAACCCTAATAAACTTCAGCATCGGGCGATTCATCTTGTTCATCCGCAGCAATTTCAATCCGCTTCATCTGCCGTTCGCTATATACACGGTGATCACTCTCTCTTTTATTGTTGATTTTTTTTGTTTTCTTTTGATTCTCAGTTGAATTCTTTACCACATGATTATTCTAGTCGGATTTAACTCTTAACTGAAGCTATAGTGATTGTATAGTAATTAGAGAAACAAGTCACTAATAAAGCCATATCTGTATGTGTGTTTCCCTTTTTTTGAAGTGAAAAAGAAAGAGAGATTTGAAATTCTGTTATTATAATGTGAGTGATTTTGTAAGTGTATCTGACCTATTCGTTGTGATTTCTGCAATTTTATGATTTTTCTGTTTTGAGTAGTTTCAATTTTTTTTTTATTTCTTAGCACATGGAGTATTTTTGTACAGGCAAAATTCTACTATTAAAGAGGAGAAATAGGGTTTGTTATTGATCTTGAAATGGAGTTATATGTTAGTCATTTGGAGAGCAGTTTGGTTAAAGAAGATATAGTTGCTCTGTTTTATGAATTATTGACACTATGCAGTTCCATAGTTCGCAGATGTATAATGAGTTTTGATGTTTCTCATTCAGTGAGCTATTAACCGTAAACCGATAATTACCCATCTAAGAATTTCAATAAATCTTTTATTTTTCTTTACCAATCACTTTATTCGGATATAAAGTGCACTTATTTTATGAAAAAGTACAATATTTTTCTGCCCAAAGCATTAATATATCTTTTTTAATTGGTATCAAGATTGTCTTTGAGTTTTTTTCCAGATTCTTTGTATACTCTGTATATGTTAGTGAATTGTTTTTGTTATTTATTAATATGTTTATGTGTGTGGTAACAGTGCATTAAAGTGGTTATGGATAAGAGTTGGATTGGATTACGAAATAGAACTTCAAAGCCATACAAAGATGGGGTTGATGCTTTCCTAAACTTTGCATTTAGAGACAAAAATACAGTTGCTGATGTGATTTATTGCCCGTGTAGTAAGTGTCGTAATCGTTATTACAAAAACCTAGAGATGGTAAAGATACATATAGAAATGCATGGCTTTGATAAAAGCTACTTAGTTTGGAATCATCATGGGGAGAATTTTGTGAGTGGGTTGAACAAAAATTCCTCTAGGTTGGAGGAAGACATTTTAGATAATGCTACAACAGTTGAGGTTGACACAACCTCCAATATGGTCTCGTTAGTCCAAGAAGGAATGGGGGTTCCACCAATATCATATGAACAACCAGCCAATGATGAACACATAACTAATGATAATGTTGCTTTTGAAGATGCTTTTGAAGATGTTATGGGGTCCAATGAAGATGCTATAAAATTTTATAGGCGCTTAAAAGATGCTCAGAGTGAATTATATGAAAATTGTCCTAAAGGAGTAACAGAACCCTCATTTGTTGTTGAACTCTTAAATATCAAGCAGGTCAATCATATGACAAACACATCTGTCACGCGAATTTTGATGTTTTTGAGAAAGATTTTCCCTCTAGCAAAAATTCCAAAATCATATTATTTGGCTAATAAGCTAACATCAGACTTGGGATTCAATTACCAAGCTTGGGATGCGTGTCCGAATAGTTGTATGCTCTTTCGTAACGAAACTGCAAATCTAGAAAACTGTGAGATTTGCGGTGCATCTAGATACAAGAGCAGTACTCCAAGTGAAAAATATATACCATAATCTTCAACTTCACTCAAAATGTAACAACAAAATGACGCTCTTGAAAATGACGGATAAACTAAATAAAAAGAGGACGGAAAGTAGATGCTTTTGTTTTGGACATTCTTCGTAAAAAGTAATTGTCTCGCATTGGTGCTAATGGATCGACAATCTTCTCGTAAGATGCAACGACTTTAATTGTCGTTAATAGAAGCATTTCAAACTAACGACTTCTGCAAAACAAATCTGAACAAACTGCTGCATCACCCTAACCGTTCCAACTGCCACCAAATCCGCACCCATACACGAAACGAACACGGATCTGGTCCGCCTCATTGCCTAGCTTGAATGAATTGTCACATACTCCCTTTGTATTATTTTTTTTTGAGAAAGTAACAATTGGAATACAACTGATTATATACATGAATTCTTTCTTTTTTTTCTTTTTTTTTTTTAACAAAGATAACATTTAATCTATAAAAATTGTTCACTCATCTTTATAACAAATTATATCATATACTCTATTACATGTCAATTATTACTTTTTCTAACAGAAAAAAAAATTAAAAAACTATCAAACTATTTTTTATTTTTTATTTTTTTGCAAAACCACTCTTACATTTTACAATAAACTTTTTACTTTCTCAAGGCTACACTGTTCATAAAAAGTGTTACATCTCAAGCGACGAACAACTCATTTTTTTTGTGTGTGTTAAAAAGTGTGATTTTTAAGAAATAATTGAAAACCATATCATGACCTATTTAGTTTGATTCGTCTCGTCAAGACGAACACAACGATGTTTTCGTTTTTTCCTTCAAAATCTCAAAATATTTTAAAGTTATTGAAGATTTTTTTAACTAGGACACGTGGCGCGAGCTGAGAATGGGAGCAAAGTTGGGCGGGCGGAGGGTTGGTAGATCCCTGGACGGGCGACCGGTCTCACGCCGTGAGACAGTCGCATATAAGTTTTGATTAATTTCAATTTGCCTAAAAAAGAAAAGAAGAAAGTCCATCGCAATGGGATTAACATGCTCTTCTTTTATATTTCTAAATATAATGTTTTAAAGTTTAATTTTTGTCTTTTAATTTTTGTCTTTTAATTTGTGTTAATTGCAAATTGGTTAAGTGGGTGCGTTAATTTTGGATATAGTTTTTCCAATAGGGGTAAGATTAGTTTTAAAAAAATAGGGGTAAGATTAAAATATAAATTGGTGTAATTACTAATTCGGTATTTAATTTTTTAATTTTTTTTATGTCGGGTTTTTTTTTTGTTTTTTTGACGATGTCCACGACAGAAATAGGCGAGGAGAAAGATCGAACCCTAGTGCTCACCGAGGGTGGGGCTTGACTTTACCCACTCCGCCACTCCTTTGGGGACATTTTTTTTTTTTTTTTGAGTAGTGAGTTCAATTCTGGCTCTTCCCATATTCAAATCTCCTTAACCAACAGCGACTTCAATTCTGACAAAGATTGAAAAGTTTTCAAATTCAAAATCGACTATGATCGAAGGGTTTTTAACTTAATCAAAGTTCGAATCGATCTCGTCATCAAATAAGATTCCTTCTCTTCCCTTTTCATTTTCGGTAACATATTCCCCTCTGATTTTCAGCTCGTATCGGACTGAAAACGGCGTGTCGGAGCCGTTTTTCATACCGGTGTCGGTGTTGGTGTCGAGTAACATATGTTATGATCGTCTGCACTCTTTTATGTTAACACTGGAAAAAACTGATACAAATGAGTTCTTACACATTTAAATAATTTGTGACTTTGCACCGCTTGTTGGTACTTGCACTAGAGGGTTCTCAACTATAAATGAGCCCTTTGATGAAAGAATGCCACATATTCCTGATCCGGTGTTACAGGTTAGCTGCTGCCATAAATTTGAATCTGTCAGTTATTATCTCATTGTCATTTACCATGACTGAAAATGCTGCCCTACTTCTAGTCACAGAAAATTTGATCCCCCCTCTGCAAAATAGTAAATTCAGTTAGTGCCATATAGCTTCCTGCTCCCATGGTCATGCATGGAATTGCATCAGTATAGTACCATAATGTGGTTATCCATTATGTAGATTGGGAGAAATCTTCCCTGTTTATATTCGTCTTCTTTATGTTCTGTCACCAAAATATTGTGCTTTGATTTTGACTTACAGCTTAGCTGCCATGATGCTTCTCTTGCCATAAAGCCTGACATTTCCAATCAATTGTGATCACTTCCAGAAGTCCGATTGATCTGTATCCACGTCGTCTTAATTTCAACCCAGTTGTTAGTTGAAGCTTTACAATGTCCTTGACTAGGGATTGCATATGCCCCACTATTCTCTCTCGTGCAAGGTAAGATGCTTGGCAATAATAGATCTTCATTTGTGCTCGTAGACATTGTAAGAAATAAATTCTTCTCCGTTACTTTATAATTATCTGGTTGAACGCCAAGCTGCCTCGATCATTATTTGATTTGTTCGTTGTGGTCAGAGTTCCTAATCTGTGTTTTGTTTCTCCTGTTTCTTGATTTTTCAACGCAGGTTGAAATCTGAGTTTGTGACGTTAATGGTAAGAATGGAAGTTGCATTCTATCCCTTCCAGTTCCGACAATTTCTTTTCTGTTATCTTCATGTTTCTTGATAATTTTTCTTTCTGTTGACTTCGATGATGAGTGCTTTCTTTTCTTGCTTTGCTAATTGTTACTGTACTTTATAGACTAATGGAGACTCTGGGATATCAGCGTTCCCTGAAGAAGACAACATATTATGCTGGAAAGGAACAGTTTCTGGGAGCAACGATACAGTATTTGAAGGAATAGAATATAAGTTGTCCTTTTCATTCCCCACCGATTACCCCTTCAAGCCACCAAAGGTGAAATTCGATACTATCTGCTTCCATCCTAACACGGATGTGTTTGGAGACATATGTTTGGATATACTTAAGGTGAATCTCATATAAATCCGAACAGACACCTATGTTGTTTCTAACTATTCTTAGTATAAAAAATTATTAATTTGTTTGTTTAAAATTTACAGGATAAGTGGTCTTCTGCTTATGATGTGGGAACTATCCTTCTTTCTATCCAGAGGCTTTTGCGAGGTAAATTTTTTCTTAACTCTCTCGTTTGGAAAAATTTAGTGCCTTAGACAACATAAGTTTCTGTTCAAAATATCGCATCCTGATGTTTTGCTTAATGCCAGAACCAAATACATGCGAGTCTCCACTGAATCCTCATGCAGCAGAACTCTGGGAAAATCAAGAAGGTACTCAAGGATCTATCTATGAGCTTATCTCCGCTCCATTTTTGCTCATAGCTGTGAAACTTCTAAGTACTCATAAACGTTTCAAGTCTCTTCATTTTGCATTTTAGAATACAGGAAGATGGTGGAGAAGCTATACAAGATTAAGATAAGAGATGAAGTGTGTAAAGATTCTTATGTGCTGACTGCTAAAAAGTTGAGTTGTTTGCATTACATTTTCTTATTGAAGAGGAGAGGAATGTTAGTTGACTGTAGTCAGAGTTCCTAACCTGCTTTTTGTTTCTCCTGTTTATTGATTTTTTCAACACAGGTTGCAATCCGATTTGATGGCTTTAATGGTAAGAACTAAAGTTGTATTTTATTCCTTCCAGTTTTGACTACTTCATCCGTCCCATAATGATAGTCCTATTTGACTCAAACATTTTAACAACCTATTTTGTTTCCATCACTAACCTCAATGAAGTTTGCTTATTACTCTATTACCTTCCCCATCTTCTTTCACATCCTCTCCTCTTTCCCGCTTCTTCCATGGTTGGCAATTTGGGAGATCTCAACCTTTTCTTGAAATGGGACAAACAAAAATAGCAAATGGGAACATCTTTAGGGGATGGATGGAGTATTTATTTTTTGTTATGTTCATGGTTTTTGATAACTTTTTCTTTCTGTTGACTTTGATGATGTGGGTTATTTTTCAAACTTGCTTTGGTAATTATTGTTTGTGTAATTTATAGATTAGTGGAGATTCTGGGATATCAGCCTTCCCTGTAGAAGACAACATATTCCGCTGGAAAGCAACGATTTCCGGGAGCAAATATAAATGGTTTGAAGAAGAAAATAATCTATCCATTTTATTCCCGACTGACTACCCCTTAAAGCCACCAGAGGTGACATTTGAGACAGACTTGTTGATGGGAAGCATAATATGTTTGGATATACTTGAGGAGGTAAATCTCATTAAAACCCGAACAGACACCTATGTTATATTTCTAACTATTTTTAGTATACAAATTTAGCAATTTGTTTGTTTGAATTTACAGGATAAATGGCCTTGTGATTATGATGTGAGAAGTATACTTGTTTCTATCCAGAGGGTGTTGAGAGGTAAAATTTATCTTAACTATCTATCTCGTTTGGAAAGATTTAGTGGCCATTTTACAATATTTGAAATTACCTGACACCCTGATGTTTTGGTTAATGTCAGAACCAAGGCGCTTGCGATGCAGGGAAAAAACAGTTGGTTCTGCATCTCAGAAAACAGGAAAGAAGATTGTGATACAGTGGAATGCAATCAGACTTAAGGATTAGTGAAGGTTTCGTCCCAACTTTTTAGTTGATGTTTTTATATAGTTAACTTGTTATTGATACACGTTTACCGACTGGCATAAAAATAGTTGATTTTGGCCAATGAAGCTCTCAGCCCTGGATGGCTTCAATGGAAGTTGTTAAATTAAAGCACACTACTATTTGGATGTTGCTGTATTTACCTCCTTTTTTTTTCTTTTTTTTTTTAAATGTGGGATATTTACTTTTATTTCTTAATCTCAATTAGAAGATTTTGTTTAAGCTTCTTGTTTTTATACTTCCCTGTCTCAAAACAAACTTCCCATTTTGCCATTTTTCCTAAATTCTGGTTTGTAAAATAAAATAGGTAATTTGTTTTGGGACGGAGGGAACTTTACCCATGTTTGTATTTAAGAAGTTGGCCACAAGTAGTTTTCGGTCCTGGTTATCCTAGGTGAAAATTTGATTCTCCTTGTGTTACTTTTATTTTGAGAAATCACACTCTCTCTCCCGCCCTCTTTTATCTGTAAAATGGTAAATGTTACGTTTATCAGAAATATGGTTAACCAAATCTCAGTTGTGTATATCTCTGTCTGACAATCATTGTGTTTTTGGAGTAGATTACATTTTACTCTTTTTACATCTCTTAGTCTGGTTTTATAAATAAAATGTAATGGATGGATATATTTAAATTGAACTGTGTTCTTCTTAACATTTTTGCTTCTTTCATATGGCATTTCAAGCTGGGTCCAAAACTGATTCTTGAAGAATTGTCATGTTTCGCTTTTCAGCCGAAAACAAAACCAAACAATGTAAGGGAAATGAAAAGACATGAATATCAATAAACTACTCGTACTCAAAAGAAAGTCACTTCCAGGAGGAAGATGAAAATAAAGTTTGTACATTAAAAAGTAAAACAAGCAACAAAGGCAGGCATATTGATTCCCCAATACCTGGAAAACTAATGCATCTATTGACTAACAAGTAATCGTAGATTGATTTTTATATGACACTTTTTAATTTATTTTATTTAATGAAAAGAAAATAAACTTTGATCAATATGCAGTGAAAAATTACTAATTGATGCGTGCAGAATGCGTTGAATTTTTTGGAGTCATTTGAGCGCGTGCGCGGAAACGGTCGTAACTTTTGACTCCGGCTCAACCACGTAACGCATCGCATATCAAATCGAACGTCGGAGCGAGACGGACAAAAAGTCATTATATTTAATTTGGTAGTAGTACTCAAATTTATTTTAATATAATAATTCTTACTCTTTAAATTTTGTGACAAATTGAATTTTGATCAACATATAGTTAAAAATTAATGATTTATACTCCTACAACTATAGTAGTAATAGAAAAACAATATAGTTTATAGAATGAGGCCCATATGCACCAACAAAATAAGAAAGTTTGGTAAATAAGGTCAAATATGTCATTATCTTTAACTTGGTACAAGTAGTCAACTTTGCATGTATATTTGATTTTTATATGATACTCCCTCCGTCCCAGCCTAAGGTTCTTACTTTCTTTTTTGGTCTGTCTCAGCCTAAGGTTCTTATTTGCTTTATTACCTAAAATGGACCATGAGACCCACTTGTCATTCTCACAACAAAAACTCTCTACCCACTTTATCTCTCCTACGTTCTCTTACTTACTTTTTCATACTCACAACATTTACTTTTTTTTCTTAATCTCCGTGTAAAGTCAAACTCAGACTCTTAGGCCGGGACGGAGGGAGTACTTTTTAATTTTTTTATTTAATGGAAAAAATGAATTTTGATCAATATGTAGTGAAAAATTATTAATTGATGCGGACAGAAGGCGTTGGAGTTTTTTGAGTCATTTGAGAGTGTAAGTAAGTGTGGCTATTTTAGCACACACGATTTTATTATGATTTGGTTAATTTTAGGTGTGTTTTAATTTAGGGGTTTATGTCTTTCTTATTTATGTTAAGTTTTGTAAATATCTTTTTATTATTTTATTTACTAACCTACTAATTAATTTCCTAGTTTTTGTGTATCTCTTTTAATTATTTACTAGATATCTCTCACTTGAAATAGGAAGCTAAATATAAGGAGAAGATGAAGTTGATCAACACAAGATTTGCTAGGAGATCTCCAAGATTTAGGAGTCTCCAAGAAAGAGATTCTAGCCTTATAAAAGGAGAAGTCCATCTTCCTTATTGATGATCAATTCTGATTTTGCTCCTGCGATTCAGATCTGACCTTGAGAGCATCTTTAGTGAGAGAATCCTTTTGTAACACAAGTTCTTTCATAGAACTTGTTTTGAGTGTTTAGTGTTTTCATATTTGGTCTTTTCTCTTAATTTATTCTCTGTAATCGATCATAACAGTTTTTAATAAAGAGAAGTTTTGTTGTGTACAGCAAGTTGCTGTAGATGTGTTAAATATCTCGTTTTTATTCCGCTGCAAGTCAGTTGGTGTAATCTGTGGTGTCTTCACACTACGATTCACACCATACTCTGTTAATTGTCCGACCATCCTAGCTATCTAAACTTTTAGAGCGCGTTCGCGGTAACGATCGTGACTTTTGACTTCCGATCAACCACAGAACGCACCGCATATCAAATCGAACGTCGGAGCGAAACGGACAAAAAATCATTATATTTAATATAGTAGAAGTATTCAACTTTGCATATAAATTTATTTTTTATGTGATAATTCTTACTCTTTTAATTTAGTGATAAATTGAATTTTGACCAACATATAGTTGAAAGAGGTGGTCTCCCATGAGAACAAGGGGATCCGTCTCATGTATGAGACGGGTCGACCCATGACCCATGGGGCATGACCCGCCACGTGGCAGCCTCCCAGAGGTCAAAAAAAAATTTATTTATTTATTATTTTTTTTTTGGTTTTTTTGAGTTTTTATATTATTTTTTCGGCTTTTCAGCCGTTCAGCAAAAGTAATAGTTACCATAACTTAATGTAATGACTGTATACATATAAAGTAACATTGATCATAAGTAAACGTAACACCTGTTGTACAAAAACAAAAGCTCGTTTTACCCATTTTTTCAAATGTAATACTAACTATAATTACATGTAACCCAAACAATATCTAAATGTAATTATCATTTATACTGAAATGTAATAATGCTTTTGCAAAAATGTAAAATATTGTGTATTTTGATTTAATTTTTTGAAAGAAAGTAACATTTGAAAAGTAACAACAACTCATATATGAATGTAAATGTAACACTTTAATAAAAGAAATTATAACATATTTCTATAGATAATGTAATATTTTTACATGCAACACTAATCAAGTGTTTTTAGCTCTAAAAATGTAAATGGTTGAATTATTACTTTTTCTATACATATGTATTACAATTATGTATAAACATTATTACATATAAGTAACACGTTCGTTACATTTTAGTTGTAATAAGTATTACTTTTTGCAAACGAAGAAAACATAGGAAAAAAAAAACACTTTTACTTTTCTGTATATATGTATTACTTTTATGTATACAAACTGTTACTTTATATGAATACAGTCATTACATTAAGTTATAGTAACTATTACTTTTGACAAACCGAAAAAAAACCAAAAATATATATATATATATATATATATATATATATATATATAAAAAAAAAAAGGGAAAAAAATTGGGCCTATGGGAGGCTGACACGTGGCAGGGTCGACCCTTGGGTCCTGGAGCCGGTTCGTGAGTCGGGCGGGCGGGTCAAAAACCGACCTGTCTCATGGATGAGACGGGTTGTGCATTCCGCACACAAGTTTTTGTCTAGTTGAAAATATGTACTCCTACATCTATATAAAAACAAAATAATCTTAACATTTTCAGAATAAAGCCCATATGCACCTCTAAAATAGGAAAATTTGATAAATAATGTCAAATATGTCATTATCTTTAATTTTTTACAAGTAGTCAACTTTACATGTAGATTGATGTAAAAATCACTAAGTACAATTCAATTATCTACGACATGAATTTCTTAATTGTTAATAGTTCCTCCATCCCAGTTAAAGAGGTACACTTTGACATCTTTATTAAATTGTTTAAAAGGTAATGTTGTATGGTGGATGGAGTTGTTAATTTAGCCTATAAAATTTATATTAATACAAAGAGTTATAGTACGTAACCTACGACCCACTTGGCATAAGTGGGAAATGGTTTATACTCCCTCTTCGTACTCGAAAGATAGTCTCGTTTTGACTTTTTATGGTCAACAAAAATAAAATTTGACCAACCATTGGTGACAATCTAATCATTCTAGTGAAATTTTTAAAATTTATAATTGATAAACCATTAAGTGAGTTATCAATAACAATTTATAGGATTTTATTGTGATCATTAAATTGACACTAATGTTTGGTCAAAGTTTATTTTTGACACTAATGTTTGGTTAAAGTTTATTTTTGTTGACCATGAAAAGTCAAAATGACTTTCTGAGACAGAGGGAGAGGGAGTATAAAAGTATGAGCACAATCATAATTTCTGAAAGAAAAAAAAAAGAAGGTACATTCTTTATGAGACTTATTACTTCATTATTTAGGATAAACCTAAGAATGCTTTACGTTTGTTGCCATGTGAAGTGATGGAGTTGAATAAACAGTAGATGGATGTAAAAGTCAGACGGTTTCAAACTGGACTGAAGGGAGGAGGAATTCCATAGTCCTATCTTCCTGGGGATTCATCACTGGCTAGGTCGTTCTCGAGTTCTTGAATCGATTGAAGTGGGATGAGAAACCTATTTCTTCGCCTCTTTGCCAATAAATCAGAATTCTCGTCGAGACTGGCCTATCTTGGTAGGCAAATACTTGTTCCACAGCTTGGCATGACAAGCAACAGAAGGAGTTCTATCCCTCTAGACTACTACAGGGCTGAACCCAATCCGGAATATGAACCATAAAAGAAAATACCTACTAAACCGATCACAAGAATACCAACAAGCATCAAGAAGAAGAAGAAGATTGTACTCCCTCGGTCCCGCTTTAAAGTTTAAAGGTTCTTACTTTCTTTTTTAGTCTGTCTCAATTTAAGGTTCTTACTTTGCTTTATTACCTAAAATAGAAAGTGGGACCCACTTGTCATTCTCACAACAAAAACTCTACCCACTTTCTCTCTCCCGTTTTACTTTTCATACTCACAACATTTACTTTTTCTTAATCTCCGTGCAAAGTCAAACTAACTAAAACTAAGAACTTTAAATTGAGACGGAGGGAGTAAAATTTATTAAAGCAATTAAGCAACTAGAGTTGAGCAAGACATTAAAAAAGTAACAAAATTCTAAGATTCTCCTATCAACCAGAAAGATAACAGTGGACTATATGTATTGAGGTGGGGAGGACAAGAAGTCCTACTTCCAAACTTTATTCAATCACTGTGCGGTGCGAGCTTGAAAACGGCACCTGTTTTGGCTCGGGTGCAGGTGTCACAAACATCTTCCAAACAAGCACACATTCTGAAGATGAGGATGCAACTCTAGCTCCGTCTGGCTTTCAGCCATGGAAACAGGGCCGTCCCTAACAGTTTATGGGCCTGGGGCGAAGTCAAATTTAAGGGCCTTAATATTAGTTATTTAGTAATTTTTTTTAATCGACTGGTTTTTTATTTTTATTTTAAACAGTGTGATGCAAATAAAACAGTAATATTGTAAAAATGATTATGGTTCTAATATATTTGAAACTGTGCGATGTACGTGTTTTGCACAAATAACAATAATAATAATAATAAAATTTTAAATATAATTTAGTAAAAAAATTGTAAAGCTATTAAAAGTTATAATTCCAATAATAACTCTAAAAGTAAAGATGATGGTGATAATATGTAGAAAGGTCATATAATATATAGAAAAGTTACAAAAGTCACAGCAGGTCGCTATTTAAAAAGTGAAAATCTCTTGAAAAACTTGTTAAGTGCTCGCTTTAGTGTAAAACTTGTTTATCATCCATTATGAAAAACTCATTTTTTTATCTTTTAATGTAAAACATGTTTTTCATAAGTGTGACTCATTTAAAAAATCAATTTTTTTAATGTATGATATTGATAATTAAATGTCATTTGAGAACTTTAAACTAACACAGAGGATGTAACATTTTTAAAAATATATTTTAAACTGAAAAATAAACACTTATCTTGAATATTAAAAATCAAATATATTACAACTATAAATATTAGATTGTTTGTATTTGTTACTCGTAGTTTTTATAGTCAGATATTTACTATAGCAATTTAATTCTCTTTATGTACAAAATGAAGGACCTTCTTATTTAAAGACACTCTAAAAAGTTGGTGAAAATCTCGAGAAAAACTTGTTTTACACTCGCTTTAGTGTAAAACTTGTTTTCACCTTTTGATGCAAAAATAAATCTCTTAGTGTAAAATAAGTTTTACACATCTCTTAGGGTAAAACAGGTTTTTCGTAAGACTGACTCAAAAATTTGACTTTTATTAGTAAAATATATATATATATATATATATATATATATATATATATATATATATTCTTTCTATCTATTTTCAAACTTTTAATTTTGCAAGTACAAAATTAAATATGAAAAAATGGTAAAAAAAAAATCATTAAGAGAATCATTTTTGAGAAAAAAAAAGTTATTTAAATCGGGACGTATATAAATATTAAATACTAAATTGACACTGCCTTCATCTTTAGGATTAAATTTATTGGGTATATGTAAATTTGTTACGCTCAATAACTAAATAAAATTATACAAAAAAATAGTAATAGTTGCAGGGTAAATTTTTTACAAGAATATGTCATGTGGCATTGCTGATGTCAGCGGCTTCAGTATATATATATATATATATATATATATATATATATATATATATATACACACACACACACACAATGTCTAATTGTTTTAATGCAACATTAACGCACATATACTTAGATTGTAAATTTTTACTAATTGTGTTAGTAAATATCAGTGTTAAAAAAAATAATTTAAAAAATTAATAAATATGACTTATATAATATATACATATAACTATAAAATTTGGGCCCTTACCACTATGGGCCCTGGGCGTGCGCCCACCCTGCCCACCCCCTTGGGCCGGCCCTGCATGGAAATCGCTCTAGATTTATGAGAGGTAGTGAGGTCAGCCAACTTTAACATTGATGGGTAATCCCAAAGAATAAGCTGATTTCTAGGTGATCCATGAGAACTCAGCAGCTCTTGATCGTTCGTGTTCCTGTTCCACAAAAGGGTGTAAACTTCTGCACCCGTGTCAATTGAGTTCAATAAGGGAGCGCGGCAGCCTCTGGTTACGTCCCAAAGCTTGATGCATCTGTCGCCATCTGCTCCACCTGATGCCAGAATATTACCATCATATGGACACCAGGCGAGGGATCTGACAAGACCAGTATGGTCTCGGAGGCTGTGAAGCCATGGGTCAGTCCCAATCCTGTCCCATATGTGGATAAGATTATCCATTCCTCCACTAGCCAACTTCTGGGTAGAAGATGACCATTTCAGCCCCAAAATTCTATCTTTGTGAGCCCCCGGCCTAAGGTAGACGACCGATTTGGGGAGCCCTGGTGGTTGAAAAGCCTTACCTGTCATCACAACATAAAAAAACAAACTGTTATAGCCCAAACAATATATAATGAAGAGTTTGTACAGAATATATACACGAGAGTATCCCATGGAAGGTATGACTCTTTCCTTATCTATTCTAGGCTAGTACATCACAATTCAAATATGCACAATATTTATCACAGCAAAAATACGGGGTCACGCGGCCTTGTTGGGGAGTCACACCCAAAAGATAGGTCCAAGTTCTACTACCACCTTTCAAGATATGCACAAACACATCGGTATTTAGAGCTACCGCGAGAGTATTGTTGTTTCCCCAGTCGAGCAGGTTAAGTGTGATGCTATTGCGGAGAATTGCGATGTCATCTTGAACTCGGAAGACGAGAGAAATCAAGTTTCAACTCAATAGTCTGCAAACAATAAACAGCAAATAAGCAACTCAAAAGATAGGGTTTTATTGAATAATTGCAACAGTACACGATACTCACGTTAGGAATCCCTCTTCTACGACGAGGCTTTGGCAGGCTATCCAAAGGAATTGGGTTATTACTGTATGCAAAAACACGAGACGTGTTCATTCCAAGAGCACGTGCAACCATGGTCTTATACAAATGACTATCGTACGTTTCAACTATCGGAATTTGACTGCCCGTTGTCGGATTCACCCTTCTAATCACCCCTTCCATCAACCCTAATCGCCCAAAATTAAAATCTGAAGCAAATCGGTTGGGAATGTGCATGTCCAACCTTTTTTTTTTTTTTTTTTTTTTTCAATCAAAATGATAAAACAAATTAGAAACCCATACATTATTTTTCCAATCAAATTCAACAAAAACAAGTCTTACGTTCCACGTTCCTCCATTGAATTGAATCAGCCTGCAACAAATTTTAGCACAAAATCAAATTATTAAAATGACACAGAGAAATCAAAAGTGCAAATCAGATATGAAGAGAGAGAAGAGAGCAAAAAATATCAAATGATCATATGACGAAGCAGCTCCAAAAGGGTCAAGTTCGATCGGTCTCTAAACGATGTACGCAGTTCCAACAACGTAAGATGAATCCTTCTCCTTTTGAATTTTCCGCCCTCCATTATTTTGTGCCTTGAAGATTCTACCTTTAACGAAGCGCCCAAACTGAAGAAGAAAGCGAGAGAGAGAGAGAAATGGAGAGTTGCGTGTGTGTCCGTGTGAAATTTGAAGTCTCTTTATTTTTATACTTAATTAATTAAACATCTAACTAGCCGTTAAATCAAACTATACATATAACATCCTAGTACATATGTATATTCAAACTAGCCGTTTATTAAACTAGTCAAATCAAACTATATACGTATAATAATATGTTGTGTGTGTATATATCAAACGGCTACGGCAAAATCGTATAAGAAGCTAGATACGTAATAATTAAGTACTCATAGTATTTTGGGACAAAAAAATTAATCCCAAGTATTTTGGGACGGAATAAGTAAACGACCATAGCAATAAAACCAAATTTGGTGTAAGAATGAGTATGATCCGTATAATTTTTATGTTAATCAAATTTAATGAACAAAAAAAAATGTTTATTTAGAGATTGTTACGAATTAGCACTAGTCTGCTTCAACTTATTTAAACGGATTTTTTATTAATTATTTAAATAAGTATTATTTGTAGTGTTTTTTTTTTTTTTAACTCAAAAGTCAAAATCTCATAAGTAAAGTTTTTTTTTAAAAGGATCTCATAAGTAAAGTTAGGTTGAATAAATACTTCATGATTTATTAATTTCAATTTTCAGAATTTCACTAAGATTATTAAATAAATATCAACGTTAAGTCAAAGATCACTTGTATTGAGTATTGACCATGAAAATTCAAACAAAACTAACTTTTCGAAATAAAGTGAGTACGTATTATTTTAGTGATCAACTCAATTAATTTTAACATTAAAATTTCTTTTAGCCCACATAGCACAACCAAATTCCCAATGTAAGAGCCCACATCAAAATCAAAACAAACAAACGGCATATCTCAAAAAAAAAAAAAAAAAAAAAAAAAACGAGACGGCAAATTAAGTGAGTATGATATCTACAGTAATATAAAAAGTAATATAAAAAACAAGATAGTCTTACTATATTTAGAATAAGGCCCATATATACCTCTAAAATAGGAAAACTGGGTAAATAAGGTCAAATACGTTATTATCTTTAATTTGGTATAAGTGGTCAACTTTGGATGTATATTGATTTTTATATTATACTTTTTATTTTTATTTTTTAATAAAAAATGAATTTTGATCAATATGAAATGAAAAATTACTAATTGATGCAGACCAAAAGCGTTGAAGTTTTTGGAGTTATTTGAGCGCGTGCGCGGAAACAGTCGTAACTTTTGACTGCAGATCAACCACGAAACGCACTGCATATTAAATCGAACGTCGGAGCGAGACGGACAAAAAGTCTTTATATTTAATTTGGTAAAAGAATACAACTTTGCATATAAACTTATTTTTATATGATAATTCTTACTCTTTTAATTTAGTGAGAAATTGAATTTTGATCAACATATAGTTGCAAATTAGTAATCTATACTTCTACATCTATATCTATAGTAAAATAAAATGAATAATACTAGGAGCACAAAAAAGTCACAAAATCTTGCTCACAAAATCCTAGGTGTAAGAATTTTATTGGTGTTTTCAAGTAGAGTGTGGCGGGTCCATTATCGATGCAACCAATAAAATATCGCCACCTCATTTTGTAAACAAGATTTTGTGACCATATTTTGTGCCCCTAGCATTGCTCAAATAAAATAACATAGTGATACCATTTTTAGAATGAGACCTATATGCAACTCCAAAATAAGAAAGTTGGGTAAATAAGATCAAATATGTTATTTTCTTTAATTTGGTACAAGTAATCAATTTTGCATGTGGATTGATTTTTATATGACACTTTTTATTTATTTTTTATTTAATGAGAAGAAAATAAATTTTGATCAATATGTAGTGAAAAATTACTAATTGATGCAGAAAGTCTTGCCATATATACAATCTATAATTATATTAAATAAAAAAAGTCTTGTCAAATATAGAAACAAGCCCAATTGTGTGCTTAAATAGGACATTTGGATTGGGTTGAGCAATGTGTTAAAGAAATTTGGAGTGGGTCGTTTGGGTCTTTTGGCAGGGAATGAGCATGCTAATCTATTCATTGGAGTTCTTTGTAATGTACGATAATAAATTAACTTCTTTTTAATGAGCTTTGAAATGTTAAATAATACTAGGGGCATAAAAAAGTCACAAAATCTTACTCACAAAATTCAAGGTGCAATAACTTTATTGGTACTTTTAGTTTGAATGTGGCGGGTCCATTATCGATTCAAAAAATAAAATACCTCCACCTCATTTTGTGACTGTATTTTATGCCCCTAGCATTGCTATGAAATGTTTTGAATTTTTAGTGTCCTTAATTTAGTTGTTTTAGTTTAAACAAAAAATATTTTCTCATTATCTCTAAAGAAATGCTATTTCAGAGTCAGGCGTCTCTGCCCTTTTGGGTCAGAGGCGCGCGCCTCTTGGCGTCAGTTACAGATTTTCTCTAAGAACCTCTCATTTGCTCATCAATGTTGATTTATCCGAGAAATATCTATTGTTGACTACATTTTGGCACCAAAAACACTTAAGGATCACAATTTTTAGACCAAGAATTTCAACCACAAAGTCTCACCTCAAAGTCAAGAATACTCAAACACTCCTAAAACATTTCCAAAGCAATGTTCTTGAAGCTTTAGGTACCATTTCAACACCTCTCTCCTTCTCTACTTCATCTCTTTCTTCTTTATTTTTGTAAAAAGCGTGCAATTTACCTTAACTTGGGACATGACACCAAAGGCCACTTTACTACATTAAAGTTGGCCAACGAGTTATCTCCCACATTTAAACTCCCCTTAACCCCTAAAGTCATCTTTTAAACTTGGAAGAACACATTTTATCCATGTAGAACACTTACTTGCAAGACCGACATTAGTAGCCGGACGGAATGGATGTTTAAGTACTTTCTATTCCGTAACCTAACCCCCGAACCTTTTACACGAATCTCTGGTTTCGTAAACAAATTAGGCTAATATTAGGTTTTCTCATATACCTTAAAAATGTGAGTTACGACTCTAACAACTCTTAAGTCAAATAGATATCCTAGGATAATCAATCGCTCCAGCCAAAGCCGCGGGCTTTCCCCGGGGTATCTACACAACACTATCTAGTTTGATTCGTCTCGTCAAGACGAACACAACGATGTTTTCGGTTATTCAAGTTTTTTTTTTCTTTTAACTAGGACACGTGACGCGAGCCGAGAAGGGGAGCAAAGCTGGGCAGGCGGAGAGTTGGCAAATCCCTGAGTGGCCCGCGCGCCATGAAACGGTCGCATATAAGTTCTTTTCAATTTCAATTTTCCTAAAAAAGAAAACAAGAAAACCAATGGGATTAACATGCTCTTCTTCTATATTTCTAGATATATTATTTTAAAGTTTTTTGTCTTTTGATTTGTGTTAATTGCAAATTGGTTAAGTGGGCGCGTTAATTTTGGATATAATTTTCCCAATAGGGGTAAGATCAAATATAAATGGGTGTAATTACTAATTGGGTATTTTATTATTATTATTTATTTTTTTAAAAATTCTTTTGATGTCGGGTATTTTATTCTTTGAGTTGTGGGTGAACTTGTTAAAGTGGACACACAAATCAATGGATATACAGCCGGTCTCCTGTGCAACCGCCGCACGGCGTGCGACGGCGCCAGCCGAGTCGAGCCGTTTTTTTTTTTTTTTCCACCCCTAACTTTCTTTCCTCCCAACAAAAGTAACACTTTTTATAATGAAATGCAACACTTTTTTCTTTCAAATGTAACACTTTTTTTAAAAAAATGTACCACAATTTTGCTGCAATAGATTAAACATAACATAAAGATTGACAACTAAACTAATGTCACAATTTTATAAAGGAATGTAACACTCTTTTTTTCAAATGTAACACTTTTTTTTCTTTTCAAAATTAACATAAGATTGACAAACTAAAACCAATGTTACATTTTATAAAAAATGAATGTAACATTTTTTTTCCTCAATTGTAACAGTTTATATTCTTAAATGTACCATTATATCTGAAATGTAACAATTTTTTTATTGAGAAAGTAACAATTGAAATGCAACTCGATTATATATATGAATTTTCACTATTTTTTTAAATAAGAAAAGTAGCATTTACCAAATAAAAATGTTACATTCATCTATATAGAAAATTATAATTATATATTCACTTTGTTACACTTCAAATATTACTTTTTCTAACCACAAAAACTATCAAACAATTTAAATTTTCATGTAAAATTGCTGTTACATTTGACTATGAAAAATGTTACTGTTTGAAAATGAAACGGTTACTTTTATCAGAACATAGTGTTACATCTTAGCTGATGATCAGCTCTTTTTGTGTGTAAAAAAATATGTTTTTGTTTTAAAAAAAATCAAACTATATCATGACATATGTAGTTTTATTCGTCTCGTCGAGACGAACACAACGTTATTTTTTTTTCTGAGTTATAAATTTCAATATATAGCATTTTAAAGTTATTGGGGTTTTTTTTTAGGGAAGACACGTATCGCGATCTGAGAAGAAGGGAGGCTGGATCCAACGATCGGATGTAGCAGAGCAGTAGGGCGCGAAAAGCAGCGGAGCAGAGCACCCTTGCCGCGCGCGAGACTTTGTCATGGATCTCATGGATATAATGGATATGTATATCCTCACTCCAACAGTTAATGACTGTGTTTAAATTAACAAAATTTGAGGGTGAAAATAGATACTCCCTCCACTCTATTTGAAATTGCAAAATTTATCATTTTAAGGCTCGTCTGGTAAGCAGTCCTATAAACGGGGAGTTTTATAAACAGAGCAGTTTTTGAAACAGAGCTTTCTAGAAACAAAGATTTATCTATAAATATGTTTGGTGCATCATTGTAAAACGCTAATTTCAAATTTAAATGTTTGTTCATAATAACAATTTTACCATTATAACAAAAAAACTTGTTTCATCAATTGCACCGATGCAATTCTACATGTCAAAAAAATCTTTGTCTCGGAATAAATGTCACATATGAAAAAAAAAAGAAGTTAAATTTTGACCAATATTTGATGCTTAAATAAATTATCTTAATTGAAATTTAAAAATAGTTATGAATAGTGCGTCTATTGATGTATCAATAACTTTTTGATCAAAATTCAACTTAGTGGACCACATGTGACATTTATTCCGAAAAGAGTATCAAATATTTCAATGGTTGGTATCATTTTATTTTATACTATACTCATTTTGAACTACTATCATTATATGCTCCCACGATCTTAATAAAGCACACCATCGTTTTGTAAATAGTGCTTTAAGAGATTGTACTTCACATGTTTGAAAAATACGAATATTTTATATATTTTAATTTTTAAAAAATTAAAATTTATATTATAATAAATTATAAAATTTAATGGTTTTAAAATTTTAATTTTTGAATGAAAACTAAAATAAAATGGCCTACAATATTTTGGGATTAGGGAAGCAAGCGGACTCCACAACTTGATTGCACATCATTGTTTTTATTCACCACACACACATACATTTCTTTCTCCTCTCTACATTCTCTCTTTCACCCAAGGGCGGACCTCCCATAGTTGGAGGGGTGCACGTGCACTGGCCAACCCAAATTTTTAATTAATTTTTTTTTAGCTAAATGCACCCTCAAAAAAGAAGTTAAGGTGTTAAAATAACTGAGTGGTGTGTGAACTTAGTAGAAAAAAACCCACCTATTATATTCACAGGAACGCTCAAACGGCACCCAAATCAAAATAAACCCAAACGCACGTGACACAGTTACGACTTACGAGCGCAGACGCCGACCGCCGACGAAGGAGAAAGGAGTACGGAGTTGTTCGGAGGCGGAATCCGGGGCGGATCTCCATCCTCATATCTCAATCCTCTGCTCTCTTGTAACTTGTATGCTCTCAAATCTATTTCTCTCTCCAAATTGCATTATAATTAAAATAGAAATCTAGGGTTTGAAATAAAATTTGGGGGCTTTGATTTTTTCCTTCTGATTCATGAGTGATTTCAATATACTATGTGTTAATTTAATGTTTGATTGTATATATATATATATATTTGAATGGTTATTACATTGATTTTTTTTTTTTATTGGTGGTGTTTTTTTTGTTGATTATTGAATATGAACAAATTTCTTACCAAAAGAAAATAAATTCATGTTATTAAAATTTTTCAAGGTATGAAAAAGCGTACAAGACAAATTTGATTTAGATAATTTGTAATGGTCACAATAACGGACAGGGGTATTGTAGTCATTTTATCAAGGGTAAGTGGGGTCATTAGAGTAATTTCACCTATATTCGATCACATGATTAGCTCGTGCATAATGGGGAACGCGTGTTATGATTGTTAGGGCTTGGCCAATGAAATTGAAGGCGATGGGGGAATTCATCACAAGATATAGCTGAGGCAATTGTTAGAGAGAGGGTGTGGATGAAAATTGGTCTTTTCTCTTTCTTAGTAGCAGAGTAGTCTGGCTTAATTAGCTCAGTTTAGCTTTAGCTAGTTAATTAGCTCAATTTCAGTATCGTTCTTACTGTAATTCCATTGTTCTTGTTTCAATTTGATTTGTTAATTCCCAAATTACTTGTGAGTTGATCCAGCCTGTTACAAGTGGTATCAGAGCAGGTCCATCCACGGACTTGCTTCTGAGAATCATGGTAGATGGAACAAGGTGGAAGGAGGTGGAGAGGCGACTGGAAGGTCAAGATAAAAGGATGGATGATCTTAACGAATTGCTTGCTAGGTATATCGAGAAGGGAGATAAGCGAATGGAGAATTCAGAAAAACGTATGGAGAATATGGATACTGTATTGGGGGAGGTTCGAGTTATGTTGGAGACGGTGGGAGCTAGGGGAGATAGATCCGAGACAGGGAAGGGGCAAGCTGGTGTGCATGGATCAGAGACAGAAGGGGGATCTAACAAGGGGCCTGAGGTCAGATTTGAGGCCGATGGAAGGTATTTCTCGGTTCATAACCATTCTCCTAATCATTTTGCTTACCAAAATCAAGCTACACCTCAACATCACTCACAGTTCTACACAAACACACACCAAAACCAAAATGCACAGAACCAACACATTCATCAGAACCCAAACACAAATCATACCCAGTATACTTTTGTCAACCCAAACCAAGGCCAGAATACACAACAACCCCCTCATCAGTTCGCAAATCCCTACATGTATCCACCAACCCAGATCCCACCCAACTGGCAAGGGCCATGGTATTCCAAACCCCCCAAAATGGAATTTCCTAAGTTTGATGGTGATGATGTTAGAGGATGGGTTATTAGGTGTGATCAGTATTTCGAATTCAATCCTATGGATGAGTATAGGAAGGCCAAATATGCATCCACCTATTTTGAGGGAAGGGCTAGCCATTGGTATCAATTTTATCAAGTGGGAAAGAGGTATGTTTTATGGAGGGTCTTTGTTAATGATGTTGTGGCTAAATTTGCTACCAAGGAGCATAAGAACCCTCAAGAAGAATTCAATAAATTGGTGCAAATCACCACCGTGGATGCTTACATTGATGAATTTGAGGAGTTAAGGGCCTTGATAGTATTGCAGAATGAAGGGTTCACTGATGGCTATTTCTTGTCCAGTTTTCTTAGTGGGCTAAAAGATGAGATAAGGGGGGCTGTTAAAATGGCAAAGCCTGCTTGTTTGGGAGAAGCTATGGAGTTGGGAAGACAGGCTGAATTGAATATAAGTCTGACACAGAAGCAAAAACCATATACTTCTATGACTAAAGGTACTAGCTATACCAAACCCTTCACTTTCACCAAATCTGCACACTACTCTCAGCCTACTTACAGTTCTAACTCATATTCAGTCACCAAGCCTAACTCCAGCTTTAAACCAAATCCTGTTAACTCTACACAAAAGACCCTTACCAGCAGTGAAATTTTGGAGAGGAGAAAGAATGGGCTGTGTTTTCATTGTGATGACAAGTTCAGTAGGGGGCATATTTGTAAGACTAAGCTATACTCACTATATGGTGAAGTAGGAGAAGTGGAGCAACATGAGGAAGAAATTGAGACCATTGCAGAAGAGGAGTTAGTAACAGGAAGTGAGGATGAAGCACAAATCTCAGTACTGGCCTTGAATGGAGTACCCAATCATAGTACAATTAAACTGAGGGGCAGAGTAAAGAAGAGGGACATCACCATACTGGTCGACAGCGGGGCCACTCATAATTTCATTGACCCTGATACAGCTGCACAATTGGGAAGCATGGCTATTCAGACTACTCCACTAAATGTTACAGTTGCTGATGGCAATAGACTTTCAAGTGATGCTCTCTGTACTGATTTTAATTGGGAGATGCAGGGGCACAAATTTAATGCAGATTTAAGGGTTTTACCACTTGGGGGTTGTGATGTTATATTGGGTGTAGCCTGGCTTAAAACACATAGTCCAATAACACTAGACTACAACAAATTGGAGATCTCTTTACACTTGGGAAAGAAGAAGATCACATTGAAGGGGACAGAAGAGGAGGGGTCTCTTAAAGTCATTAGTGGCAAAGGGTTGAGTAGACTTATAAGGAAGACTAGGCAAGGATTGGTTGGTTATCTTTTTTATATGAATGGAGGTAATGAGCAACAAGGGCAGCATCCTGCTATCTCATCCTTACTAAGCCAGCATAAGAGAGTGTTTGGAGAACCAGTTGGATTACCACCCAAGAGGAGGCATGATCACAAAATACCATTAAAGGAGGGAAGTAATCCTTTCAGTCAAAGGCCATACAGGGCCCCACATTTTCAGAAAACAGAGATTGAAAGACAAGTGAAAGAAATGCTAGAGAGTGGGATAATTCAACATAGTAGCAGTCCCTTTGCATCCCCAATTTTATTGGTGCTCAAGAAGGATGGAACTTGGAGGTTGTGTGTAGATTACAGAAGATTGAATGATATGACTGTAAAAAATAAATTTCCCATTCCTATCATAGAGGAGTTATTGGATGAATTACATGGGGCACAATGGTTTTCTAAGTTGGATCTAAGGTCTGGGTACCATCAGATTAGAGTTTCTAGTGAGGACATACCAAAAACAGCCTTTAGAACTCATCATGGACATTTTGAGTTTAAGGTCATGCCATTTGGACTCACTAATGCCCCAGCCTCATTCCAAGCCCTTATGAATGAAGTCTTTGAGCCTTATTTGAGGAAGAGTGTTCTGGTATTTTTTGATGACATTTATAGTCAGACATTGGAAGAGCATTTGGTCCATCTTGCACAGGTTTTGGAACTAATGGAGCAGCACCAGCTTTATGCTAAGGAAAGCAAATGTACTTTTGCCCAGAACAGCCTTGAATACCTGGGTCACATTATTGCAGCTGATGGGGTATCTGCTGACCCCCAGAAAATCAGAGCCATGGTGGAGTGGCCAACTCCTAGTACCATTAAACAACTAAGGGGGTTCTTAGGTTTAACTGGGTACTATAGGCGATTTGTCAAAAATTATGGGACCATCAGCAAACCATTAACTATATTGCTGAGAAAGAATGCTTTTTGCTGGAATGAAATGGCTCAAGAAGCTTTTGAGAAGCTTAAGGAAGCAATGGTTACTACTCCTGTGTTAGCCATGCCCAACTTTGAGGAACCATTTATTATTGAGACAGATGCTAGTAACATTGGTATTGGGGCTGTCCTAATGCAAAAGGGTAGACCTATTGCATTTCTTAGTCAAGGGTTAAGTCCAAGGAATCAAATGTTATCCACATATGAGAAGGAGTTATTGGCAATAGCAATGGCAGTGAGCAAGTGGAGGCCTTATGTACAAGGAAGACATTTCATCATCAAGACTGATCAGCAGAGTTTGAAGTATTTCTTGGAGCAAAAGATCACCACATTGATGCAACAAAAGTGGCTGGCAAAATTAATGGGGTTGGATTATGAGATTACCTACAAGAAGGGGTGTGATAATAGAGTTGCTGATGCACTATCCAGAATAGAGAAAAATGAGGCAGAACTAAAGGTGATATCCACAGTTATACCTACCTGGTTAACTGAAATTATTGATAGCTATGAAGGAGATCCTCAGGTTGTTCACTACATTGAAAGAGCTGCAAGGGGGAATGAGAATTCAGAAGGATGGGTGTTTCACAAGGGCTTACTAAAAAAGGATGGCAAATTATACATAGGGACTGCTAAAGAATTAAGAGGAAAACTACTTGAAGAATTACATGCTAGTGGGGTTGGGGGGCACTCTGGAAGAGATGCAACTTACAACAGAATGCATCAATTCTTTTTCTGGCCTGGAATGAAGAATGATGTACTCAAGTATGTGTTGGAGTGTGAGAATTGCCAAAGAAACAAAGGAGAGACAGTTCCTTCACCTGGGCTTCTTCAACCATTACCCATTCCAGAGCAGGCTTGGGAGGATATCTCCATGGATTTTGTGGAAGGATTGCCAAAGTCTGAAGGTAAGGACACTATTTGGGTCATAGTGGATAGGTTCACCAAGTATGGGCACTTCATTTCTCTCTCCCATCCCATAACTGCCACCTCATTGGCTGCATCATTCATGGATTGCATTTATAGGTTGCATGGGTTGCCTAGAACTATTGTCAGTGATAGGGACAGGCTTTTTCTAAGTCAGTTCTGGCAAGAGTTGTTCAAGTTAGTGGGAACTAAGCTACACCATAGTACTGCCTACCATCCTCAATCTGATGGTCAAACTGAGAGGTTAAATAGATGCTTGGAGTCCTATCGGAGGGCCATGACTGGGCAGAGGCCTAAGAAATGGAGTAAATGGTTGCCACTTGCTGAGTGGTGGTACAACACTACCATCCACTCAGCAATCAAAATGAGTCCATACCAGGCCCTTTATGGATGTGAGCCAAGGCAGTTGATTTTGCAGCAGAACAATGATACTCATAATGCTGCTGTGGGAGAATTCTTACAAGAAAGGAGGGTCATTAATGGCTTGCTTAAAAGGAATTTGGCTGCTGCCCAAAATAGGTACAAATTGTATGCTGACAAGCAAAGGACCGAGAGGGAGTTTCAAGTTGGAGAATGGGTATATCTCAGGCTACAGCCTTATAAGCAACAGTCGGTTCAGTTGAGGATCAATAAGAAATTGTCTTCTAAATACTTTGGTCCCTATTTAATTCTTGAGAAGATAGGGAAAGTGGCATATAAACTGGATCTTCCACCAGGATCACTGATACATCCTGTGTTTCATGTTTCGCTTTTGAAGAAGAAGATTGGGGAGAAGGCTACAGTCTCTACATGCCTACCACAAGTGGGGAGTGAGGGTCAAGTTTTGTTACAACCAGCTGCTATTCTGGAAAGGAGGATGATTAAGAGGAATAATAGAGCTGTACCTCAAGTTTTAATCCATTGGTCGAATACTTTGGAAGAGGAAGCTTCATGGGAAGATGCAGCAAGTATTGAAGAGAGGTTTCCAGGATTCCTGCCTTGAGGACAAGGCTGTTTAAGGAGGGAGGAATGTAATGGTCACAATAACGGACAGGGGTATTGTAGTCATTTTATCAAGGGTAAGTGGGGTCATTAGAGTAATTTCACCTATATTCGATCACATGATTAGCTCGTGCATAATGGGGAACGCGTGTTATGATTGTTAGGGCTTGGCCAATGAAATTGAAGAATTAACGAGAAATACGGCGATGGGGGAATTCATCACAAGATATAGCTGAGGCAATTGTTAGAGAGAGGGTGTGGATGAAAATTGGTCTTTTCTCTTTCTTAGTAGCAGAGTAGTCTGGCTTAATTAGCTCAGTTTAGCTTTAGCTAGTTAATTAGCTCAATTTCAGTATCGTTCTTACTGTAATTCCATTGTTCTTGTTTCAATTTGATTTGTTAATTCCCAAATTACTTGTGAGTTGATCCAGCCTGTTACATAATTGTATTGTTTTACCTTCATGAGACAATTGTATTTGAAATTATGTAATGTAATTTACTTGCGCTACGAAAATTTTTAGTTTGAAGTTATGTAGTGTAAAGTGTGCACCCGGTGCTCAAGAATCCAAGGTCCGCCACTGCTTTCACCGACCTCAAATTGACGTTCCTAAATCCTAACCCACCTCCATCATCGATGGCACTCAATTCTCCGATGGACAAGTCCCGCCTCTGATTGCACTATAGACTATCATATTTCCGGCTCTTCCATTGTGTTTTTCCCTCGGTAAGTTCTTATATTTCTCTTGGACTCTCCTTCAAAATTTCAACCCAACATCTATACTTACTGAAATCAAGCCCCTCCTGCTCCTTGGTCTTCGTAAGTATGCTTGAAATTAATGAATACACCCGTATAACAACACCCTACGCATAAATCCAACCTAAAACATCGTCGCGACGCTTTATCAATTCTGGCTCTTCCCACAGTCAAATCTCTTCTAAACCTAACGGCGACTTCAATTCTCACAAAGACTGAAAAGTTTTCAACTTCAAAATCGACTATGATTGAAGGGTTTTTAACTTAAGCAAAGTTTGAATCGATCAAGTAAGATTCCTTCTATTCCTTTTTCGTTTTCGGTAACGTAATTCCCCCCAGATTTCGGGCTGTATCGGACTGAAAAACGGCGTGTCGGAGCCGGATATCATACCGGTGTCCGTGTCGGTAGGTTATGATCAAGTAAGATCCCTACATATTCAAATAATTTGTGACTTTGCACCGCTTGTGGGTACTTGCACTAGAGGGTTCTCAACTATAAATGAGCCCTTTGATGAAAGAATGCCACACATTCCTGATCCGGTGTTACAGGTTAGCTGCTGCCATAAATTTGAATCTGTCAGTTATTATCTCATTGTCATTTACCACGACTGAAAATGCTGCCCTACTTCTAGTCACAGAAAATTTGATCCCCCCTCTGCAAAATAGTAAATTCAGTTAGTGCCATATAGCTTCCTGCTCCCATGGTCATACATGGAATTGCATCAGTATAGTACCATAATGTGGTTATCCATTATGTAGATTGGGAGAAATCAGTGGCGGAGCCAGGAATTGAAGGAAGGGGGGGCAATTTTTTTTTGGAGCAAAGGAATGATGAACGGGCCCCGATTTTTTTTTTTTGGGAGTGTTCTTTTGTATTAGTGCTTCCCAAAGATGAAAGTTACCCTTCAAGTGCGACAATAACGGTATAACAACCAAAAGTGTAGAGTATAATGGTGGCCCATGTAAAGTAAAGCACCATCTTAGTTAGACCCGAGTGAATGACTTTTTCAACCTGCAAAATACTCTCTCCGTCTCAAAATATTGTTCACTTTTATTATGTTAGAGCGAAGGAACTTTGAACAATAATTTTAATTTGATATTTGTTATTGATAGATTATTATTATGATAACTGAATTAAATTAAAATTATTGCTCAATGTTCGAATTAACCGAAAAAATTAGGGAACAACATTTTGAGACAGAAGGAGTAAGCAAATTTAAAAGTAAAAGAAAAAGGGAAGTTTACTTGCAAAGTGGTCACCATGGTCGTTAAAAAAAAAAAAAAAAAAAAAAAAACTCGAGGGGGATTGGGGGGGGGGGGGCAATTGCCCCTGCTTGCCCCCACTTGGCTCCGCCATTGGGAGAAATCTTCCCTGTTTATATTCGTCTTCTTTATGTTCTGTCACCAAAATATTGTGCTTTGATTTTGACTTACAGCCTAGCTGCCATGATGCTTCTCTTGCCATAAAGCCTGACATTTCCAATCAATTGTGATCACTTCCGGAACTCTGAGTCCGATTGATCTGTATCCACGTCTTCTTAATTTCAACGTTGTTAGTTGAAGCTTTACAATGTCCTTGACTAGGGATTGCATATGCCCCACTGCTCTCTCTCGTGCAAGGTAAGATGCTTGGCAATAATAGATCTTCATTTGTGCTCGTAGACATTGTAAGAAATAAAATTTTCTTCTCCGTTACTTTATAATTATCTGGTTGAACGCCAAGCTGCCCCAATCATTATTTGATTTGTTCGTTGTGGTCAGAGTTCCTAATCCATGTTTTGTTTCTCCTGTTTCTTGATTTTTCAACGCAGGTTGAAATCTGAGTTTGTGACGTTAATGGTAAGAACGGAAGTTGCATTCTATCCCTTCCAGTTCCGACTATTTCTTTTCTGTTATCTTCATGTTTCTTGATAATTTTTCTTTCTGTTGACTTTTATGATGAGTGCTTTTTTTTCTTGCTTTGCTAATTGTTACTGTACTTTATAGACTAATGGAGACTCTGGGATATCAGCGTTTCCTGAAGAAGACAACATATTATGCTGGAAAGGAACAATTTCTGGGAGCAAAGATACAGTATTTGAAAGAATAGAATATAAGTTGTCCTTTTCATTCCCCACCGATTACCCCTTCAAGCCACCAAAGGTGAAATTCGATACTATCTGCTTCCATCCTAACACGGATGTGTTTGGAGACATATGTTTGGATATACTTAAGGTGAATCTCATATAAATCCGAACAGACACCTATGTTGTTTCTAACTATTCTTAGTATAAAAAATTATTAATTTGTTTGTTTAAAATTTACAGGATAAGTGGTCTTCTGCTTATGATGTGAGAACTATCCTTCTTTCTATCCAGAGGCTTTTGCAAGGTAAATTTTTTCTTAACTCTCTCGTTCGGAAAGATTTAGTGCCTTTGACAACATAAGTTTCTGTTCAAAATATCACATCCTGATGTTTTGCTTAATGTCAGAACCAAATACATGCTCTCCACTGAATCCTCATGCAGCAGAACTCTGGGAAAATCAAGAAGGTACTCAAGGATCTATCTATCTATGAGCTTATCTCCGCTCCATTTTCGCTCATAGCTGTGAAACTTCTAAGTACTCATAAACGTTTCGAGTCCTTTCATTTTGCATTTTAGAATACAGGAAGATGGTGGAGAAGCTATACAAGATTAAGATAAGAGATGAAGTGTGTAAAGATTCTTATGTGCTGACTGCTAAAAAGTTGAGTCGTTTGCATTACATTTTCTTATTGAAGAGGAGAGGAATGTTAGTTGATTGTAGTCAGAGTTCCTAATCTGCTTTTTGTTTCTCCTGTTTATTGATTTTTTCAACACAGGTTGCAATCCGATTTGATGGCTTTAATGGTCAGAACTAAAGTTGCATTTTATCCCTTCCAGTTTTGACTACTTCATGCGTCCCATAATGATAGTCCTATTTGACTCAAACATTTTAACAACCTATTTTGTTTCCATCACTAACCTCAATGACGTTTTCTTATTACTCTATTACCTTCCCCATCTTCTTTGGTTGACTCACATCCTCTCCTCTTTCCCGCTTCTTCCATGGTTGGCAATTTGGGAGATTTCAACCTATTTTTATTTTTTGTTATGTTGATGGTTTTTGATAACTTTTTCTTTCTGTTGACTTTTTTGATGATGTGGGTTATTTTTCAATCTTGCATTGGTAATTATTGTTTGTGTACTTTATAGATTAGTGGAGATTCTGGGATATCAGCCTTCCCTGTAGAAGACAACATACTCCGCTGGGAAGCAACGATTTCTGGGGGCATATATACATGGTTTGAAGGAGAAAATAATCTATCCATTTTGTTCCCTACTGACTACCCCTTAAATTGCAGTCCATTCCTGGGATATCAACAACACTATCAATACCAAGTTTTAGATTTTCATTACGACAATTGTATCAACCTATACTTGAATTAAATTGCAGTCCATTCCTGGGATTTCTGTTTTGATAAAAAATAACCAAGAGTTGAAAATTACAACTCCCTCAGTCCCTAAATGAGTGTCCATTTTCAAAAAATCTTTGTCCCTAAATGAGTGTCTTTTTTTAACATAACTTTCTCCCTAAACGTTTTTTTTCGAAAAATTTTTCACCGGCTTCTTTATACGTGCAAAACTAAAAGTTTGGAAAGCAGATTACAAGATTATATATGAATTGTTGTTACCAAATTGTTCAAAAAGTTGAGATTTTCAGTGTCCCTTAAAATGAAATTTGAACACTCATTTAGGGACAGAGAGAGTAGTAATCTGTACTCCTACATCTACGTATATAGTAATATAAAGCGTATAACTACTCTTCCTGAAAAAAATAAAAAACTATTTTTTCTTTTTGATAAACTAATAAAATTATTTCAAACAAAAATATTTATTTATTTATTATTGTTATTATTTTTTACAGAAATTTTGACGGAATATGGACAAAGAACAACATGGAACATTAAGAAGGTATACAGGTGTAAAAAATTGAGTTGGTGACCAATACGTTATAGATTTTGGCTGTCATCGTTAGATTTTTAACATTTCATTCACTTTTACATCACATTGCCACAAAATAACAAACTTAACTTCGAAATCAGATTTGAACATTTACATATTTGAAAGTAAAATTCAGGTAACCAATTACAATTAGCACTTACTCCCTTCGTCTCATACTTATTGCTACTAAATGAGAATGCACGAGATTGAGATTAAAAAAATATGTTGGAAAATGATGTATTGTGATTTGTGAGTGGGTAGGAGAGAGAAAATAAGTTAGTGGATTGTTGTTATGATTGGATAGGAGAGCGAAAAATGAACATTTTAGGTAAATAGCAATAATGAGAACCACATTTCTGACATCCGTACTATGTCAAGAATATCACTTTAACCTCCGTACTATCTAAACAACAACAAAAACCTGCGTACTATTGATTAATTAGCAAAACTAACCAAAATCGTTAAAAAATTTAATGGACATTAATAGACGTTAAAAACTTAACAAGCTATTTTTCTGAAATACCGAAACTACCCCTGTAATCCTTAACAAAACCCCACCCTCCCACGCCCTCCACACAGACGTGCTTCCTCCCTCTACTTTCTCTCTCTTCCCCCAAACTCCGGCAACCCTTTCACCAAACCTCCGACTTGGCCCCTCCATTCTTCCAGCCAACCCACCCCTCCGAAGAGCCTTTCATTCCCCCACCTCGAAATGGACAAACCTCACCAACCAAACCCCATTGTTATCGTTGGCTTAGATTTGACGCAGATTTGGATATTTCAATCCAGATCTGGGCGGCACGAAGAAGGAAAAACGAATATTGTTAAAGCCGGAGGTAGGAAGGGGAGGGGTAGCCGGAGATAGCGAGGGTAGGAGAAGATCGGGCTAGTGTTTACACAGATCTGAATTAGACGAAAATGGAGGAACGCCGACGAGTAGACGACGGTGTCTTTATGGCCTTGGTAATCGGGCGGCAGTTGGGTGTAGTAGGTGATTTGCTGGCTGTTGTAGGTGGTGTAGATGTCGAGCTTGTCGTAGTAGATTCCGACCCGGGAATTCATGTTGTGGGAAGAGACGGTGACTTGGAAGTTGGAGGAGAGGAGGATTGGTGCGGTGACGTTGAAGTTGTAGACGGTGGCGTCTTGGAGGACGAATTTGGGTTTTTTGGGTTGGATTATTGCCAAGGTGATTAGGAAGATTAGGAGGAGTATGAACTATGAAGGCGATGATTAGGATTCCGGCGAGTAGGCGCCGAGGAACTTTTGTTTCTTGTTTTTGTGGTGGCTGCACTCTTTTGTTTGGGTATGGACCAATTTGAAAATTTTAAAGTAACATCTGTTAAAAAACTAACACTCATTAATTTTCAATAACATTGATAACGATTTTGGTTAATTTTGCTAATTTATCAATAGTACGCAGGTTACTTTTGTTGTTTCGGTAGTACAGATGTAAAATTGAAAAAACTGGATAGTATAGATGGCAAAAATGCAGTTTACTCTAGCAATAATATGAGGCGCAAAATGGAAATAGACGGAGGGAGTAATATTTTTTTTTAGCCAAACAGAAATATATTACAAAGCAAATATTTACAAATAGTTACTTTATGCAGACAGTTTGTTTAACCAAAGTACTAACATCCCTAACAGTTCTACACCCCATCATATCCTTTAACAGACAAGGATACACAAAAGATGGAGGAGATAAAAAGGTGATATCCAAAAGAGAGGAGGGAGTAATATGCAACATATTTTCGCCATTTGAACTCGAAAGAAAACTGCACCAGTACGTGATTTTGTGTAATAGGTCATTTTGGGTGAAAAATTAACTCATGAAACAAATTCGGTAGCGTTGCAGTTTCAAAGTCGGCGCGGCAGAAATTTTGGCCCCTCTCCGGCACTCTCCTCCATCACAGTTAGCTCTCTGAAATCATAAACCCTAATTTTCTCAATCAAACCGAAAGAATCTCCAAGAATCTGGAGAGGAAAAGATGAAGTTCCAAATCGAAGATGTCACAGTCTACTTCCCATACGATCACATCTACCCAGAACAATACTCTTACATGGTAGAACTCAAACGATCTCTAGATGCCAAAGGCCATTCCCTCCTCGAAATGCCCACCGGCACCGGAAAAACCATCGCTTTACTCTCTCTCATCACCAGCTACTCCCTTTCCAAACCCTCCAACGCCGTCAAGCTCCTCTACTGCACCCGCACTGTTCACGAGATGGAGAAAACCCTAGGCGAACTCAAACTGTTGCATCGTTACCAAGTCAAGCACCTCGGCGAGCGTGCCGCGATGCTGGCGCTTGGATTGTCGTCGAGGAAGAATCTGTGTGTAAATCCGACGGTTGTTTCGGCGGAGAATCGGGATTCGGTTGATGCTGGGTGTCGGAAGTTGACGGCGAGTTGGGTTAGGGCACTTGCAATTGATAACCCTAATGTTCCCACTTGTGACTTCTTTGAGAATTATGAAAAGGCTGGCTCAAATGCTGTTCTGCCTCCTGGAGTCTACACTTTGCAGGTTGTTTATACTTTTTAGTGATGCTCTTGTACAGATTTTGCTTTAACATTGCCTGCATTTGTATTGTGAATTACTTTATCTATCCGAAAATAATCATATTGAGGATTTTTGAAGTCAAATTGAGAAAATTTTCGATCGATACTGGATATAATTTGGAGTATTTGCTTATAGAGGATAAAGCTATAACCTTTAAAAAGTAGAAATTGGATATTTTTCTTATGGGTGGAAGGAGGGATGTTGCTATGTCATTGATTGACATTTAATGAAGGTAAAATTGCTTTGTAATCTGTTGTGTTTGCTTTTTGAATCAAGGTTTATTGCATTTGTCGTGGCAGGATTTGAGGATGTTTGCAAAGGCTAGAACTTGGTGCCCATACTTTTTAGCCCGCCACATGGTGCAATTTGCAAATGTGGTGGTTTATAGTTACCAGTATTTGCTTGATCCTAAGGTTGCTGGGATCATATCAAAGGAGATGCAGAGAGAGTCCGTAGTGGTGTTTGATGAGGCTCACAATATTGATAATGTGTGCATTGAGGCCCTGAGTGTTAGTGTGAGGAGGCAGACTCTTGAAGGTGCAACGAGGAATCTGAATAAGATGTCTCAGGAGATTGAAAGGTAATTGCAATATACTCTTTCACAGTTGCAATTGTGTAGTGAAAAGAGTTTTGAAGCTCTTCTGATTTATCGCATGTTTATCTCTTCTTTTTGGTCCGTCCTAAAATAAGTGTCACATTTCTAACATTTTAAGTTTTGTTTGAATTGGTAGGAAGGTTTAAGGCCACTGATGCTGGAAGATTGCGTGCCGAGTACAACAGGCTCGTTGACGGTCTGGCACAAAGAGGAAACTTGCCTCGTATGTCATTTTTATGCTTAAGCATTAAAATGGTTTTTTTTTTTTTTTTTTTCATTCCCAATGCTTCATCGTCTCATTCATATTGTAAGAACCTATTTTGCAGTTGGTGATACCTGGCTCGCAAATCCTGTTCTACCTGATGATATATTGAAAGAAGCAGTGCCTGGAAATATACGTCGAGCAGAGCATTTCCTGTCCGTCTTACGCAGATTAGTCCAGTATCTGAAAGGGCGTTTGGAAACTGAGAATGTTGAAAAAGAGGGACCTGTCACTTTTGTTGGCTCTGTTTATTCGCATGTTGGGATTGACCAGAAAATGTTGAAGTTTTGTTATGATCGCCTGCACTCTCTTATGTTAACACTGGAGATAACTGACACAGATGAATTTTTACATATCCAAACAATTTGCGACTTTGCAACACTTGTGGGGACATACACTAGAGGGTTCTCAATTATAATTGAACCCTTTGATGAAAGAATGCCGCATATTCCTGATCCAGTCTTACAGGTTAGCTACTGCCAGAAGTTGAATCTATCAGTTATTATTTCACTGTCATTATCATGATTTTGATCCTCCCTCTGCTCAATTGTAAATTCCGTCTCAGTGCCTAGACCTGCCTTATTTATGGAAACTTCTTATTTCTCATAGAGCTTTCTGCTCCCAAAGTCATGCCTAGCATTGCTTCAGTCTTGAACCATAATGTGGTTATCCATGAATCATGATGTAGATTTAGGAAAATCTTACCTGTTCATATCCATTTGCTTTATGATCTGTAACTAAAATATTGTGCTTTGATTTTGGGTTACAGCTTAGCTGCCATGATGCTTCTCTTGCCATAAAGCCTGTATTTGAACGATTTCAATCTGTTGTGATCACTTCCGGAACTCTGAGTCCGATTGATCTGTATCCACGTCTTCTTAATTTCAATCCAGTTGTTAGTCGAAGCTTTACAATGTCCTTGACGAGGGATTGCATATGCCCCATGGTTCTCTCTCGTGGAAGGTAAGTGGCTTGGCAATAGATCTTCATTTATGCTTTTAAACATTGTAAGAAAGAATTTTATTTACTTTTATTTTTTTAATCATGTTGTTCACTATTACTATATAATTATCTGGTTAAACGCCAAATTGCCCCGATCATTTGTTTAATATCTTTGTGAATCTCTTACCTCAGTGATCAACTTCCTGTTAGTACAAAGTTTGATTTGAGAAGTGACCCTGGAGTTGAAAGAAATTATGGGAGGTTATTGTTGGAGATGGTCTCAGTTGTTCCGGATGGGGTTGTTTGTTTCTTTGTCAGTTACTCTTATATGGACGGAATAGTAAATAGTTGGAATGAGACGGGGATCTTGAAGGTAACAATATACTGTGTACAGTATACTTGCTCTCAAACTGTTAGCATAAAACTCTTTTCTTGCTCTTTTAAGGATTATGATTCCATTTTTACCCATTTTTTGGGGACCTGCTTGGTATTTCACTTGCTCAAATTGATTATAGCACATTCTTTTCAGGAAATAATGCAACATAAGTTAGTCTTCATCGAGACTCAGGATGTTGTTGAAACTACATTGGCGCTAGACAATTATCGCAAAGCATGTGATTGTGGGAGAGGTGCTGTATTTTTCTCTGTTGCTAGGTATCTCCTGTGACCCTCGATTATGTTTGATAATATTTTAGTTATGCAGATTGTCATTTGTATGATTCTGTAATTGTCATGTCACTTGTGAATCTTATTCAGCAAATGTCAGCAGAAAACTCTCTCTCTCTCTCTCTCTCTCTCTCGCTCGCTCTCTCTCTCTCTCTGCATTTGCATTGTGTTTTATTAGGGCAGGGCACACATTGGCCTGACAAAATGTAAATGTTTTCACGCTATTAATGCTGATCTAAAGATGGTGTGCATTAAGCTCCTGACGTCTAAGAATCCTTGAGGAGATAAATGCATTTGTGCTGAAAGAGGAGTAGAACAAACTCAGCTGAATGAGATTACAAGATGTGAAGTTCAATGTTAGTAATGAGGATGACTAGTTTCTTTTGCACTCTTGTAGGGGTAAGGTGGCAGAAGGGATTGATTTTGACAGACATTATGGAAGACTTGTTATCATGTTTGGTGTTCCCTTCCAGTACACGCTAAGCAGGTAATTTGGTTTATGGTCATTTTAATTAGGTCATTGATCAGTATTGGTGGAGATATTTGTTATTCATCTTGAGCCAAGACAATTTATTTAGTATGGGTTGAAGATTTGACACAATGACATGATTGCTAAAATGACTCTGCCTTTTATGCATTGTCTGTTACATTTCTCTGACAACTAAAACTAAGTACTCCCTCCGTCCCAAAACAGCTTGCACATTTTGGAGTTGCACGGGACTTAAGGAGAGATTATATATTCAAAAGTATTTTGAGTGCAAAAGTGGTTGTGAGTACGATGAATTGAGAGTGAGACCCGCAATTAAGTGTATGAGTATAACAAGTGGGGTAAGGTGAATATAAAAACAATAAAAGTTGAGCATCTTAGGAAATGGGACACACCCAAAAAGGAAATTAGTGCAAGTTATTTTGGGAGGGAGGGAGTATTGTTTTTGACTTAGATCTGAATCTTCTGTGTTTCATTATCTGTAGATATTTATACATTGGGGCTACTTAGCTAGGCAATAAACCAGTAAATGTTCAGTTTCTTGAGTGTGAATGCCATCCTCGTATTGACTAAGTTGTGTCAAGTTGAGCTGTGTAGCTTTGGATGATGAAGTTAAGAGCATACAATCAGTTTATGATAATGATAGTATTTAATTGTAATGAGACCTCCAAAAAAATTGTTTTTGGCTATTATGTTAGCATCGCAGGGCCAAGAATATACTTGGGAATCTGTACCATACTTGTCAAAGGCGAAAGGCGAGAGGCGGGCGAGACGTACCTGAACAAGGCGAAAGGCGAGGCGAGAGGCGGGCGGCAAAAAGGCGACCAAAACCTGAAAAAAACAGAAAAAAAATAGTAAAAAAATAGAAAAAAATATCTATATGCATGTAACATATACACAAAGCTTAAAACATGTTATGAACTTGAGAAAGTGAAATAAACATGAAGTTTCTAAACAAAAGGCGCATGAATGCGACGTTCAATGGTTCAAATCAACAAAACAAGTACCATACTACAAGTTTTAGAAAGTGCAATAAACACAAAGTCTTTAACACGTTAAAATAAAGAAAATCAAACACTATCATCATTTTCCTCATCCTCATCCTCATCCTCATCCTCCATAATTTGAACATCTTCATCCTCGCTATCTGTAAACTCATCCTCCTCCCGTACTTTCCCATCAAGGAGCTCAACTTCTTCCTCTTCTTCTTCATCAACAAGTTGCAGAGTTGGGGGTGGTCTGCTAGGCCTAGGACGTAATGATGTGCCTCCTCCCCCTCTAGCATATGTAAATGTCTTTTGCCGTGAGCCACTTGCACCCCCATCAGATCCACGAGCTGAAGTAGTTGACCTGGCTGTCTTTTCTCTAGTAAGATAGGCACGATCCTGAGCACCACACATATCACTAAGCACTGCCCACGTTAACGGCATTTCTTCGTCACCATCTTCTGTAGTCACTGTGACTGGCTCATCATCATCATTAGTATACCACTCATTATCTTCATCAATTTGATCCAAACAAATTGGATCAATTGAAGCTCGACTTTGATACTGCCGTCTCAACGCCCTATTATACTTCACAAATACCAAGTCATTTAACCTGCTTTGTTCCAGCTTGCTTCTCTTCTTGCTGTGAACCTTCAAAATAAAAATAATAATAAAATAAAAACTAAATAAGTATAAGGCTATATATGATGCAATACAATTCAAATTGTTTTTTTTAGCACTTACATGCTCGAAGAAACTCCAATTTCTCTCGCATCCCGACGCACTACATGTCAAACTTGTGATCTTCATGGCAAATTTCTGCAATTCTGGAACTCCTCTACCATAAAGCCTCCACCACTCGGCTACAAAATCAAGTTCAAATTTTATTAGCATTCAAGTCAAGTTGTGATAATATACAAATGAAATCAAACATATTATAAACTAAATACTACCTGGAGACACAGTATGGCGGTGCCTTTTAGCAAGAGCTGTCCCGAAACCACCTTCTGCTGCCGAATAAGCCTTTAATTGCTGAATAATCAAATCTTGAGTAGCAACATCAGTTACCAACCTTTGAAGACAAGTAACAAACCCATCCCAAATCTCTTCATCCTTATGAATATTTTTGTTTGTGTAATGAAACTCCGGATTCAAGTAGTAAGCAGCTGCGTGCAAAGGATGATGGAGTTGATTTTCCCACCTACGATCAATAATCTGAAAAAACTCCAAGTAGTCATCTTCTTTGTTTTCAAAGTTCTTTATAATTTTCTCCTTCGCTCTATCCATAGCTTCATATATATATGGCATAGGAGCCTTCGTCTCACCATCTACTAGCCGAAGAACCTTGAACATAAAAAAGAAAATCTTTATTAGAACAAATAAAACGATTTGAATAAAATTATAATTAGTCGATTCCTTACCTTGAAAAGAGGACCCGCAACCTTAAGAGCTTCCCTAGATGTTTTCCAAAATCTAACATCCATGATAGTTTTAGTTGCTACTTTCCCTTTTGCTTCCTTTGCCCATTGACTATTCTTCCAAGCATCTGAGAGAAACATCGCCCTTAACCCCTTCTTTACCTCTTGTATCCTTGAGAGAGTAAGAAAGGCCGTGGCAAATCGGGTCTTTGCCGGCTTCACTAAATCCAGTTTTGTGAACTTCCTCATCAAAGTCACTACCCCCGGGCGACTATAAATGTAGCTATTAAGCTTCATAGCCCTCTCAAAACATTTCTTCATCCTAGGAAGGTTAAAAATATCCTCGAGCATCAAGTCTAAGCAATGGGCAGCGCATGGTGTCCAAAATAAATGTTTATATCTTGACATTAACATCTCACCTGAGAAAAAGAGAAGAAAAAATTATTAGAACAATTTAACAATTAAATAAGCATAATCAATACTATACAAGTTTACAACTACTAATCAAACTATCAAAATTAACAAATTTTTGCTTACCAGCAGCCTTCATGTTGGAAGCATTATCAGTGATCACTTGTACAACATTCTCATCCCCGACTTCCTCCACAACATCTCTCAAAAGTTCCCATAATCTTTCTCCAGTCTTGCTATATTCTGAAGCATCAATGGATTTCAAAAACATACTTCCCTTTGGACTGTTAACAAGAAAGTTAATCAAAGTACGCTCTCTTCTATCCTTCCACCCATCCAACATAATGGAACAACCATTAGTTTTCCATTCTTGTCGATGATCCTCCATAACATTATTCACTGCTTTTACTTCCTCATTCAACAACGTAACTCTCACTTGATGGTAACTTGGGGCTTTTATGTGCCCACACTTAGCAACATCACTCGGTGCTTCTTGAAATGTCATATTTGACTGCATTAAATGGAATACCGGCATCATACATCCACCTGACTATAGACTTCCATGCTTGCTTTTAAAGCACTTTGTGTGCTTCCTCATTCTCCCTCTTTTGTTTTCTCATATTCGTTGCAGAAGGGCCACCGTGACTAACAAAACTATCCATAGGCCCTCTAACTGTCATCGCTGCCTTTTTCGTCAAGTGAACCTCAACCGCTTCTTCTTCCTCCTCATCAAAATCATGCCCATAACTTCTAAGGGTTTCTTCTCTGATCTGTTGCTGATGGAAACTTTTCTCAAGCACTTTCTTTTCCAGTGTTTGCTTCTTTGCTCCCATAAAATTAGAAATTTCTTCCTTGGCATGATCAGGCACTACTTCGCAGCCCTTTACATTGGGGAATCCACCAACAATATGTTGTTTCGCCCTTGCTATCCCTCCTCTAGTCTCCTTGTTACAAAAATTGCTCTTGATTAAGAGCAATTTCAGACATTTATTTTGGGACGGGGGGAGTACTATGTAACGTGGAACATATTTTATTATTATGTCGATATGCATGTAAATTTTGTTTCGTTCTTATCACTTACTCCCTCCGTCCCAAAATGAATAAAAAGGGCAGCCCGGTGCACAAGGCATCCCCGCATAGCGAGGGTCCGGGGAAGGGTCCCCACCACAAGGGTGAAATGTCCAAAAAAATTTCAGATCTGCTCTTGATCAGGAGCAAATTTGAAAAGTTTATGGACATTAATGTTGCTTAAAGTAGTCATCTCTTTAAAATAATTTACCATACCAATCCTACAAGTTCATACATATTCCTCCTCCCCTCCAAGTTTCTTTGAACTTTTGAGTGTTACTGACTTCGAGCTGAAAAAAGGATAGAAAAGCGAGCATATCCGTGTCTTCTTCTTTCCCCCCTTTTCAGGGGTTGAGTATTGCTCCTTTTACTTGGTTTGAATAATAGAATATTTTTACCAACAGACATTTTTCTTTTGTACGTGTAAGCAAACTGTGAGTACGTAAATGCTTATCATCATTTATCTTCTCTAGTTTTAAATCATCATTTACCCTACACTTCATCAACTCTTTTAAGTCGTACAAAAATGATGCATCTCAAACCTGTTAGCTTAAACGTGTTTGGGAATTGCAAATAAGGCATATGCACATCAGCATTCATAATATTAAAAGCAGAAGTAGAATAAAGCATGAGGATACACTTGCCTACACCATAGGGTGCCAAAGGAAAAGTTACATACTTCCCTGTTCCTTAAAAATAGTACTCCCTCCGTCCCAGTCCCCAAATCAAGGTTATTACTTTCCTTTTTGGTCTGTCCAAGACTAAGGTTCTTAGTAGTTGCTTTATTACTAGTAATAAGGCGACAATGGGACCCACTTGTCATTCTCACAACAAAATCTCCGTACCCACTTTCTCTCTCCTACTTTACTTTTCATACTCACGGTATTTACTTAATCTCCGTGTACAGTCAAACTAGGGACTTTAGTGGAGGGAGTATTTTATTCTTTCCTATGCCATTCAAATATTGTGTCTACTTAGTAGACTTTTCCTTTCTGGAGTTACATACTCATTTTCTTTTCCTAAACTGTCATGTATTTCTTTAGGGCATTTCCCAAAAAAAAAAAAGTCCACTTTGTAGACTTTTCTTTTAGGAATGGAGGTGTATTTATGTTTGCAATTCTGCTAATTTAATAAGAAAACAAACCCACTGAAGATTTTGATCTATAAAGTATGTAAAGTCTCTGATAATGAAAACCTAAAACCCCAAGGAACTTGAAATGCTAACAGATTTAGACTATATAAGCTCAAGGAAAGTGATCGTACAGGAACAGAGACTTTAGAGAACATCATAACTCCTCTTCTAGCATCCATTAATGCCACATCTTGAGGGGTTGATACAATCAAGGCACCTGCCAAAAGCAAAATAAACGGAATCATGTTGTATTGTTTGTGTTTGATGGATCCTTGAGAGTTACATACTTCCAACACGGATCCTTCCGTTTACTAGATGATGTGCTAGTGGCACTGCCACTGCCAGAGCCAGACATTGTGAGTACTCTGAAACAAGCCAAAAAACAAGTTTAAAAAATTAAAACCATAAAAGCAAGGACCAACAGGGGATAAACATAAAATTGGAAACAGAACAAAAAAAATCAACAAATCGTGTACAATTTGAAAATTCGAGACAGGGGAGAAACATAAAATTGGAAACAGAACAAAAAAAAAAATCAAGAAATCGTGTAAACAATTTGAAAATTCGAGACAAAAATCACCTGATTCTCGCGTCGCACGGTCGCACGTCGCCTTCTCCGTCGCAGTCGCCTTCTCTGTCGCCTTCGCCGTCGCTAGTCGGAGAGGTGGAAGGGTGCGCCGTCTTCAGGTCGCGACCTTAACCCTTCAATTCTCTTCTCTTTGCCTTTGATTGTTGTCGATTTCGAAGCTAGGGCATTTGGAAAACCTACCGGCTTCACTCAAAACGACGTAGGTTAACTAAAATTAACCCTTGTACGCCTTGACAACAAGGCGACACCTGCCTCGCCTCGCGCCTTAGTCAAAAAGGCGACGCCTGGTGAAGAAAGGCTGTCGTCCGCCTGCCTTGAATTTCTGAGGCGAGAAACCTCCGAGGCACCCAAAAAGGCGAGGCGGGCGACGCCTTTGACAAGTATGATCTGTACTAAATTGTATTGCTGTTTGGAGATATCTATATTTCTTTGTCTTTGTGTTTTGTATCTAAACTAGTACTACCACCCGTGCAAGGCACGGGCCAGTTGCTCCACCCTATCGGTTACTCTCTTTCTCATAACCCTCAACATTCATATTGATAGAAAACATTACCTGTGCAAATGCACAGATAAGTTTTTACTTATCACTATTGTATTAATTAATTTTTCTCATCTCTTTTTTGATACCCAAAATCTAATAACTCTAAAACATGTTGGTTACAAAATCAACATCAATTTTCTTCTACGACATAGAAAAAACAGATCATTCTCCTCCATCGAAACGTCTGTCCCATTTTCCTCAAACTCCATGCAGGTCTGATCACGTCAAGTAAAAACCCTCTTCCCTCGCCTTTGCTTTGAGTATTTACGGTTTTTAATAAACTAAGTTGACTACATTACTCTAGATGACCATCATTTGCGTAACACAAACATCGAAAAGAAATTGAAAAGAGTCTCAAATCTTGCTGCCGACGGCTCGAATGGTCAGCGGTGATTTCCTAAGTAGAAGGCGGGGTCGAGAGACGTCGGCGAGTAGCGAGAAAGGAAGGCTGAGTCGTTTGAGGAGGCGACAGATAGAAAGTAGAAACCGTCAAAAGAGAAGAAAGGCCAATGCGGAAACCGCTAGTGTAGAGCCGTAGGATCACCTACTGTGATTAATGATCCAACAGCTAATGTTAAATAAAATATAGCTGGTTAAATATTGGCCTTTGGATCAGGGCAGTTAACGATAAATCCTAGCCGTTCTTTGTCTATTTTTTGGAGGTAGTTAAAACCATTGTGTTTTGTAATATAGATTATTTGCTATATTAAGAGAAACAATTCCAGAAGACACATTAGATTCACAATTTGATAGAACTCTGGCTTCTTTTTTGCGCATACTGGAAGTTCTTGAAAAATTATTTTCACCTTTTCCTTTTGGTCCCTAAACACGATATTTTGACAACTGTAGCTTCATGTCGTCTATCAAACCTGGGTTATTTTTTATGCATCTTTTATGCATGAATGTGGTTAAATTCGGTTGCAAAACGCAGGATATTACTTGCGCGGTTAGAGTACTTACGGGAGACTTTCCAGATAAAAGAAGGGGACTTTTTGACATTTGACGCTTTGGTATTTCTCTTTCTTAATATTTAGGACACTTTCATATTTTTCTACTCCTAAACGTCTAAGTCCCTATTTTGGTAAAACTAAATGGCTTATGCTGACACAGAGACAAGCTGCTCAATGTGTGGGAAGGGTGATCCGTTCAAAGGCAGATTATGGGATGATGATTTTTGCTGACAAAAGGTTTAAATCCTTATCCGATCCCTATTACGTATTTTAAAGTATATCTCATGAATCTTCCTTTTGTTTTGTTAATAGATAATGAAAGTCTTTCAGACGTACTTAAAGTACGAAGCTTGTTCAGCATTCTATTTTTTGTGGGTTTGTGATTCACCTTTTGCGAGAAGTATATATAAGCAAGAGTTACATTTTCGTAGTATAATGTTCATAGCTCATAAACTGCTTAGCATATAGAGTTGAATGCATTAGTTTGTTGCCATGGGAAGTGATGGAGTTGATAAACGTTACTTGAATGTGAAAGTTTGTAAATTGTAATCACGAGAGATTAAATAATTAAAATGAGTTTTCTTAATCTCTGTGCCCAGTCCAAGCGGGCACTTATTTGATATCAGATGGAGTAAGTTTTTCTTATAGTCAAATATGATTCATATGTGGATGGGGATGTGCAGGTATACCAGACACGACAAGCGATCCAAGTTGCCTGGATGGATACTGTCACATTTACGTGAAGCACATCTTAACTTGAGTACAGACATGGCTGTGCATATAGCAAGAGAGGTACACACTTATGCTTTTTTTTTTTTTGGCAGAAGACTTCTAAAATCACATATCCAATCTGAATCGTGATAAATAAAGACGTGATGCTCCTGATCTCAATATCTCAAATTCTTTCTGGATTGATTCAGTTGTCAAGGTCATAGAAGTTTGTGCTCTGTTTGATGTCTTTCGCAAATGTTGAGAGTTTTAAGCTCTATATATAGGGAGTTATTGAATATTCACCCTCATTGTTGCAGTTCTTAAGAAAGATGGCTCAACCATATGACAAGACTGGGGGAAGCGGTAAAAAGACCCTTTTGTCCCAAGAGGACCTGGAAAAGATGAATGGACTTGGGGAAATGTTGTTTTGAGAATGGGGCATTCAAATAGTGCATGTGACATGAATGTTGCATCATACGCCCAAACTCTTGTCACCACGTTGCATGATGTTAACATCAGAAGGGGTAAGTAAAGTATGCGACCGTAGATTGAAATACAGATGGTGGAAATGACATGTTTGGAATTTTGATTAATAGTCTTCAACTTGTTTTGGCGTAATAGTTTTTGACAAGCTTGTTTAATACCAGTCTTTGTCAGGCTTTGAGCTGACATTGTTGATGGCTACTGATGATCTAGTGAATTATTTCAACTTTCTGTATTATTTTTTTTTTAATTTTTTTATTTTTAAGATCCAGTGCAAACCACGAAACAAACTGCAAATCTGGAATACGGCCTGAGTTTTTCATTGATGTAGAGTTTTGTTTTCATTTGGATCGCACGAAACGAACAATAAAATATAAAATCTAGAATAAGGAACGAATTGAGCAGCCAAAGGGGCATGCATTCCAGAACAGAACATAATAGAAATCCATTAACCTTGCTCACTCGAAACAGGCATCCTTGTGTACGTTAAAAGTCAATATAATTAGCTGCATTTGTATATCAATCCCTGATTCAGCGGTGGGATATGATTTGGTTTATTGCTCTCTTTACTTCCATGATGCTAACTTTCTTTCCCTTCACATTCTCTTTAACCTGTACATGCATGAAATGAAATTACTTAGTCAAATACATATACTTACGACCACAAAAAAATCACAAAATTTAAGTCAAGAACTAAGTTGACACTTACTTATTAATTACATGATTAATTAATGAAGTGAATTGTGATAAATTAAATTAAAAATGCAATTAGTTTTTATTTTGATATTTTATTTAGAATAATACTTGGGGCACAAAAAAGTCACAAAATTCTTGCTCTCAAAATCCTAGGTGTCATTATTTATTGGTGTTTTTAAGTAGAGTGTGGCGGATTCATTATCGATACAATCAATAAAATATCGCCACCTCATTTTGTGAGCAAGATTTTGTGAGCTTATTTGTTCCCCTAAACATAACATTGCTCTTTTATTTATTATTGATTCGAGGGCTATACCTTAGCTCTCATCTCAGCCACAAATATCCCACCATTCATAGACGACTGAACGGCCGTGATTTCCACACGCATTTCCCTCAACACCTGCATCACATCCAATAACAACCCCTCCCTGTACGGGCACCGCATTTCCACCAAAGCATCGCTCTCAATGATAGAAACCTCCACCGCCGCACTCTTCCGTGGCTTCCCCACACTACAGCCTTCCACTGCCCGGAACTTCTTCTTATCCGGTGACGGAAAATGCCGCGCATGTGCCTCTAGATCTTGAATTTTCTTACGGAGTTGCTTCAAGTACTCAATCGTGTCGCCCAAAATCGATGCCTTATCCAATTTCGTCACGAACGGCACGAGAGACCTCAATATTATGAACCGCTCGTTAAGCTTCTCCCTTCGACGTCGTTCCGCCAGGACGTGATTCGCACTGAGTTCATCCTGTAAGGTCCCTTTCCTGAACCGAATTGCCGACTCGGCGCCGCCGTCGCGAGGTTTGGAATTGGTGTGGAGTAAAGGGACGGTGATGAGATTGTATTTTAGGACCCACTGGGAGGTGGATTCGGTGGGGCCGGGGAGGGGAGCGGTGGGTGTCCAGTTGGCGAAAGCTGATTGGGTGGAGTGGAGAGAGAACAAGTCGGACCATATGTTTGACTGGTGGTTGAGGATCGTTGACACGGTGGTGGAGTAGTGGGTGTCCTCTATTGCTGATTCTTCTAATGGAGGGGCCTCTGTGACATTCAAACAAAGATAGACATCATCATTTTGGTGAAGTCAACAAAAAAAAAAAAAAATCAAAGAGAAAAATAACTTCAATACTAATTCACATGCTTTTTTGGAAATTTAATTAAAATAAAATCAAGAATCAAGAAAAGTTGAGTAAACAAAATAATGTAAGAAAAAAATTATGTCTTCACGAAGACTGAGATAAATCAGACCTCATGTAGAATGCACATGTTTTCCGTAACTTTTTATTTATTTTTTTCAATTTAGAAAATTCTACAACCAAATAACTTTATCTCTAATTTCAAACATTAATTTTCAATTTTAAAGACTCAGGATGTAAAGCAACTAGAACTTAAAGATGTAAAGTATTGTATATGTGGTAGAAAATGAAGAGAAAGAATGAGTGAGGTAAATACTAGTGTTGTTGAATAAATTAAGTGGTGGAAAACGAAGAAATAGAATGAGTGAAATTAAATGGTAGGGTTAGTTGAATATAAATATATTAGAACATTTCCATTTTAAGCAATCTCAGTGGGCCTAAAAAGAAAGAAGTCATGTCACACTGACCGGAGTAATGAGTAATGTTACATTAAACATGAAGATGACACCAAACTTGAAAATGGTAATCATTCCAATTCAATTTAATTGCAGCATGGAAGCCTTAAATTTGCTTACTATATTTGTGACAAGGCTGATCCCTCCGAATTGGGAGAAGTTGCTTTTATATCTAAATTTGATCATATTGTGCTATCAGGATTGATGATTGTTACAAAAATCTAACTAAATGTTGTGGAGCCCACACCCACACCTCTCTGAATCAATGTCGCACAGAATATACTCCCTCCGTCCTAAAATACTTGTAGTTTTAGGATTTTCACACATATTAATAAAAGCAAATCGTTGCATGTCTAATGAACTAAACTATACCCTTGAAACATTTAAAGTACCTAAGTAATTAAATGTTTTGTTAGTCACAACTACATAGTCATAAATAAGGACATATTTGGTAAACAATGCTAAAGATGCCAAGGTAATAGCAAAACTACAAACTTTTTGGGATAAACTTGAACTCCTAAAACTACATGTATTTTGGGACGGAGATGCATGCACATTGCTTAATGGTCCTGAATCTCTTCATTCAACTTTCAATCACCATTTTCAATTTGGTCATGTGGAGGATTAACACTCATTTATTTCATTAGAGGACATTAAACGGCCGTAGTAGTGTGAAGAATAAAAATAAGTTTTAAGTCAGCTGTGACGGATGGAGTATTTAGCTACAGCTCTAAAGCCCTAGTACTGCCTCTTTGACCAATGGTTTTTCTATAGAGGGAATTAAGAGAGTAATATCCCTTCATTTAAGTCAAGACATACAAAAGAAATACAGTCCAAAATAAATTCATACCTGACTCTTGTTGTGGTAGAGAGTAGCCGAAAGGTTTATCATCGCAATAGTCTAAGGCAGGCCACTGATGAGTCGACTCGGCTCTATACGAGTCCACTCGGCCTGCTTGACCATCACCTACAATGGCTCCGGCCTGGCTAGCCACTAGCAAGTGATCAAAATCCGAGTCCAAAATATTCGAGTCATCTTCGGGTGACCCGACCCGAATATCCTCAGACAAATCTAGGTGCATTAGCTCACTAGGCTCAGCTACTACATGATCATGAGCTCCATTGTCAACTTCAGTATCTGACTCTACTTCTTCTCCGTCCCCAACTTCTTCATTATCATCGCCTTCCTCTTCTTCTTCTTCTTCTTCTTCATCATCATCGTCCTCATCTTCATCTTCATCCGTGTCCATTCGATCAGTGGCACTGGCTAAAGGGTCGATGGGCGCGCATAACAATGTAGGAGACATGACTGTGTTAGAAGTAGAGTGACCGGAGAGTGCCGGTTTTGGAGGAATTGGGACATTATTTTCAGTGAAAAAACTCTTTATTCTTTGCACCAATCCTATGTCTTCAGGAACCTACATTAATAGATCAAAATTAAAGACAATTTTTTAATGAAAACAAAAATATTGGAGAAATTACTTTCACTGACATTATATTTTTTTTTTTTATATATATATATATATATATATATATATATATATATATGGTGATAGTGATTAAGGGTATACTGGTAAAACCTTTTCGGTCGTGCCAAGTTCAACTACACCATCTAGGAGAGGAATGCACACTACAGTCTGCATGCAGAAATATCAACATGTCATTTACCAAATCAGGATTTAAACAATAAAAGAAATTAAAATGTGATGCTCCATCAGTCTCCATTTGATGTCAATGATTATTTTTTTTTTTTTTTAAGAATATGCATGAAATGTTTTGTCATTATCTAAATTTCCATTTGTGCTCTTATAGACTTGTAGCCACTTATAAAGATGTTTTTTAAAATAAATGTGACAGAGAGGGATTGCTTTGTTTGAAATAAAGTAGTATTAAGAATACTTGCCTGAATGTGAGCGCTCTAGAGAAGAAAGTCCAATCATACATGTACATGATCAAGAAGCAAAAAGATAAATTAGATAAATACTTTGCTAATTCTAGCTAGTACTCCAGTATATGTGTAACTAAGACTATCTTTTCGGGACGGATGGGACGGAGGAAGTGAATATAGGATCGTAATATACTTAATAATTATATATATAAAAAAAAAAAATCCAAATTCAAACGTTATTTGTTAGGTACCTTAGCAAGAATGGCTCGAGCGAAAATTTTGCTGTCGACCTCAGAAGCACCAATTAGCCATACATGCTTCTGTTTAGCATAAGCTTTTCCAGGCAAACTACAATTAATTTATTAAAAAAAACTCAAATTTGGCATCAACTAATTAAGAAACTCATTTTATTCCTGAATTTATCAGCAAGTTTTTTTTTTTTTTTTTTTTTAATGATATTGAAAGATTTCATGTCATTATAAGGTTGGACCAAACATTAAAATTGTTGGTCCCTCACGGGTTTGTCCAAAGTGGGTTTAGGAAGGCTCTATATATCTGTCTCAAGAGTAATAAATGTCACAGAGCTTTCACAGCGTAAATTGGTGTTGAATTCTGTGTGTTTTTAGGATTTGAAAGCGCAGTTCTAGGTCAAAATATAAAATAATAAAGTTACAAAAGATGGCTATAAAATGTGGTCTATAAAATGAGGTGTCATAATTATGTTCGTGCTTTTAATTGAACTGTGTTGGGTCCACTATCTATGTGGCCAATGAAATATCACCACCACATCTTGTATCTTTCATTTTGTAAACTTCTTTTGTAAGCCTAGCATTGCCCCTGTAAACTGAATGAAATTTTATACATGCAGAACTACTCCATGCAGTATAAGATGGATACCGACATGTGCGATCCATGTATAATAATATTTTTTTCTTAAAGTATACTCCCTCCGTTCCGGGTAAGTTGCAACAATATGCCATTTTGAGCATTTTACTTAAGTTGCAACAGTGCCAAATAAGAAAACTCTTTATTACTTTTATAATCTTCCACTCATTCTCTCTCTTCCTCCCAACCACTCATTCTCTCTCTTCCTCTCAACCACTCATTATTCTCCACTCATTCCCTCTTTTCCTTCCAACACTCATTATTCTCTTTTTTTAATTTTTGTGCTTCCCCTTCCAATGTTGCAACTTACCCGGAACGGAGGGAGTACTATTTACATATATATTATGATAAATGAGTTACATTTTGTACTATGTGTGTTACCTTATTTGAAGAAGCGTGAAAATAAAGTACTGCACATACCCTAAATCCGTATGCAAATACAAAAACAAGAAGTTGCTTCCATACTCCACTATAGTTATTGACCCGTATTCGGGCCACCACTTTTTTTTTTATAAATCTCTTTACCATCAATTTCTCCTATTCATTTGCCTTAAAATGGATGGGGTTTTGTATTTATCAAATAAATTTAAGCCAACAAAACTTGTCTCTGGTAATACATAGGGAGGCGGCTGATAATTGAATAGGGGTGGGCAAAATCTTTACAGTAGCTAATGGTGACATTTCACATTCATTCCAATGTGACAAAATATGATTATGTCTCTATATACATACTCCCTCCGGTCCAAAATATTTGTCGCTTTTGAGCAATTTTTTTGGTCCAAAATAATTGTCACTTTTGAGTCAAAACAATTAAAATTCCTTATTTATCCTTGCATTGGAAGTTGTTTTACTTTATTAATTGACTTCGTGAGTGTAATAATGTAAAAAAGTTGAACAATAAATAAGGGTAAGCATGGAATTTTCACCATTAATATGCCTTAACAATTGCATTTCTTAATCTTTGTGAAAAGTCAAAAAACGACAGTTATTTTGGACCGGAGGGAGTAGTTCAACACCAACATTCTTCCCTTCATTTCTCTTTGCTCTCTTTCTCTTATTCGCATCTATTTAGAATTCAAAGACACCTACTATCGAATAGAGTATTGATCAACTTTATTAACTTAGATCATACTCCATCTATCCCGAAATGATCATCTTATTTGTCATTTTTCATTGTCCCTAAAAGTTATTCCTATTTCTACAATTTAGGCTTAAATGTGTATAAACACAACATGACTAGTGAAGAAAGTGTTCATATCCTTAAAAAGTTTGAATAGTCAAACGTGAAGATCATTTTGGGACGGAGGGAGTACTCCTTTACCCCAAAATAAACATTGTTGTACTATTTTGATTAATCATTTATTTTTGTCTATTTTAACAAAAAAAAAAAACATGAATTATTTTCTTAAAATTCTAAATCATAGAATTCATACGGACAAACATAAGAGTTGGCCTTATAAAAAACCAGATTTTCTAATGTTTAGGAAAAAATTGTTTCTAAAGCGTGATGACACTATCATAAATAACTATACTTTATTTTTAAAGCATGTGGTGGCAATATAGTAAATGACAAAAACATCTTAGCACAATGACACTAATTAACATTTACACTGTCACTCTTTACTACACTTGCATTCAAAACTCCCCCACTGGCACGCACAAACACTCTGCACTCAAAAATATTAACACTAACGCCATCAGCGTGAGAGATAAAGAGTATCAATACATACATGTGTTGTTATTGAGTGTTTGTGCATGTGTATTGTTTATGCCCGTGCATGTGTTATTGAGTATCAGTTCATGTGTTATTGAGTGTATGTGTATGTGTTAAAGAGTTTTAGTGCATGTCTTAAAAGTGTGTCAGTGATAATGTTAAAGAGTGTCAAATATTGTGTTAAAAGAGTGTCTGTGATAGTATTAAAGTGTATTTAAATTAGTTGCATTTATTTAAAAAATGGCACCATATTTTTTTACTCCCTTCATACCTAAATGTATGATCATTTTGGATTTTTAAGGGTCATTTTAAAAATGTTGATTTTTAATAGAAAAAATATTCATAAACACTTTTGTTGTTCACTTTTTAAAAATTTAGTTTTGCAAAAATATAATGAAATTTAATAAAAAATAAAAAAAATATTTAGGGGAAAAGTTTTTTGATGTTAAAGTTTCAAGAGGTCATTCATTTTAGGACAATAGTGGTCATTCAATTGTTAGAGGGAGTAATAAATAAATTCTGATTATTAAAAAAAAAATCATTGCGTATTTTAAATAAGTTTCAATTATTTACGAAAATGTCAATACTTTCTAAGTGATCAAAAAACTGTTTTTTCCTAATATTCTGGCCAAATATAATATAAATAATAATTTATAAATCACATGAATAATAAAATTAAATAGTTTTATAGATAAAATTTAATTAAAGGGATAAAACTAGCATCTAATCTAATTGATCTGGGAGGGGATGAGTAATTTAAGATAGTTTACTGCCAGTGTGGTTGGAATGGTAGTTGACATTGTTATTGTTAGTACATCATTCCGGATGACTAACGACTACTAGTACAAAACAAACGTAAATGGAAGCATTTCCATTCAATTTCTTGTTTGCTATAGGATTCTACTATTTGGGGAATTAAACGCATTCTGAAGTTAATGAAATGTGGTGCCCACAACTGAATAATGATCCAACCGACTTTAATGAAATAATAATAGAGACTAGCTACATTAAATGTACTCCTCCGGCTCAAAGGTTTAAGGTTCTCACTTTCATTTTTAATATTTCCTCCGTCCCAGGATAAGTGAGACTTTTTTTCATTTTAGGTAGTCCCACTAAAAATGAGAATTCACAAAATAGAAATGTTTCAAACCTACTCATTCTATCTCTTCATTTTCCACTACTCAATTTATCCAACTAAACACTATTTACTCCACTCATTCTCTCTCTTCATTTTCTACCACACATTTACTAATTTTTCTTAATTAGTGTGAAAACTCCTTTAATCCTACTTGTGTTAGGACGGATGGAGTATGTCTCATTTTAATGTTTCTAGTTGCTTTATTTCTAAAATGACAAAAGATAAATTGTGTGTTTTGGACATTATTGTCCTCATAAAATTCATATATTACAAAAAAAAACATCACCTACTTTTCACTCAATTACTTTATGAATGGGCAATTATATACTCCACACACTACCATTATTGACTCAAATTTCTTTTTGTTTCTTAATAAGCGTGTAAAGTCAAACTAAGAACTTTAAACCGGGACGGAGAGAATAGTTTAATTTTTTAGCACCGGCACTGCCAGTGAAAAACTAGTAAAAAAACGCGTTTTACCCTAATCTTAGAGTAAAAACGTGTTTTTTAAATAAGGCGGTGGCATTTTTGTAATAAACTGGAAGTTGTTTCAACGCACGCAGTGGAATTTTTGTAATAAACTGGAAGTTATCGTAACTGCCAGTGTTAGTTTTAAGAAGTGCCAGTGATATTACACTGGCACATATTAACATAGACACTGGCACTTTTCATACTGCCAGTGCCAGTGCTAAAAAAGTGCCAGTGTATGTACCTGACACTTTTTAACACTAACACTGACACTTATGAAAGTACCAGTGTCTATGTTTTATGAGTGCCAGTGGCCAAGCCTGGCAGTTTTTGATATTAACACTGACATTTTTCTGGAAAAACACATTTTTTCTATCCTTAAGGTAAAACACGTTTTTCACAAGACCAACTCCATCATATATATTGAGACAGTGATTAAATGTATTTTAGTGCTAAAAAATTTCATTATAATCTCATTTAAGATTCTGAAATGATAATGAGTTTGACTTTTATGATCAACTCAATTTAACTTTGACTATAAATTTATTGAAATCTAACAATTTCTATGCAAGTAAACAAAAATTTTGATTCATCACTCAAAATACTACTTCAAATTTGCAAGATTTTTATAAATTATTCTCCCTCCGTCCCATTTTAAAATTCAAAAATTTCCCTTTTGGGCTTCCCATTTTAAACTTCAAAATCCAAAAAAGTAAAGTTATTTATATTTTTTTATTTAGTGGGACCTACATGTCATACACACAACAACTATCAACTAACTATTTTCTACCCCACTTTCTCTCTTCTACCCACTTTCAATACTCACAACACTCTACCCCCACTATCTATACTCCCTCTGTTTCATGTCACTTGAGACTAAAAATTTAGCAGACAAATTAAGGAAAAGTAGGAGAGAGAAATAGTGAGAGGAGGTGTTTGTGAGTATAAAAAATTAAATAGGAGAGAAAATGAGTGGGGGGAATAATAAGTTGATTGATGTTGTGAGTGTAAAAGTAAATTAAGAGAGAGAATAAGTGAGATGAATAATAAAGATTCTTTACCATTTTGGGTAGTCTCAACTCACAAGGAACGGTCGAAAAAGGAAATAAATCTCAAATGATATGAAACGGAGGGAGTATTCTATAATATAAAGATTCGCATCTTAATTCTTGTGCCCACTTTTTTTTTGAAGTTTAAAATGGGACGGAGGGAGTACATCTTAATTTTATTTTATTTTTCTGAGAAGGAGCAAGTAAAAGCTGTGGGGACAACATACTAAAACTGAAGCATATTGAATTGAACTAACCCGACGCCGGGAGGGAAAGTGAAGGAGACACACATTAAGTAGAACCATTCGGACTCGGTTAGGTCCTCCGGTGACAAGGCGGCAGAAGGGCGGCGTGCCGGCTGGTTAGTCTCTCCGGCAGAGAGCGAGTCGTAGAGCTCTCGTAACTGTTCGCTCCGGTGTAAGGACGCTTCCTCGGTGCTAACTTCCATTGGTTGCACTGTCTTCCTCGTTTTTATTGGTCCATTATAATATCCTTCTCCCCATACTAATAACCTATACATACACACATACATCCCATAATCAATTACTCCTTCTGAGTAATATATTTGGACCCAAAAATAATACTATTTCTGTCCCTAAACGAATGTCCCGTTTGATTTTAAACATCTTACGTTACATATATTTTAAAAATTTAGTGGTTTTAAAATGAGACTAACTTGTTAAAACGATAAAAAGGAAAAATGAGACTATCATTTGAGATTCAAAAAGGTGAAATTTGAAATGCAGTAGAGCATTGACTGACCGTTGCTGGGGACAAAATTGCCAGAAAAGGCTATAGGTCCAGTTGACAGATTGAACGGCACTTTGTAGCATTGGTTGGAGGAAATGATTAGTATCCGGAGCCGCCATTCGCGCCACCATTGATGACTGACGTCGGCTGCGAGCGAGATTGAAGCTAGCTAAAACTTGTTTATTCAATTAAATCTTCATTCATGTAATTTTTTTCTCATTGGATTGATTGATAAGGAGAATTTTGAGGATGTTTATCACGGAAAAGGTTTTGTTTGCTTAGGAAAAGAAGTGTTGTTGGTCTTAAGAGAGAGTAAGAGAGAAGGTAAGTGGGTAAGGGTTGTAGAAATATAGAGGATTCAATGTACTCCTTCGGCCTCAGTTTAATTTAAGGTTATTAGTTTTTTCTTATATTTGTTTGAAAAAAAAAAATGAGTAATAATTATTAGTTATACTCTAATTATCGTAACGAAGATCTGAAATATAGAGGATTCAATGTACTCCTTCGGCCTCAGTTTAAATTTTCATTAATTGCTCTGAATTCCTTCACACAAATTTCAAAAAAAAAAATTTAAAAACTTTAAATCGAAACAAACTAAAAATCTAACTCCCTCTGTCCCGCTTTAAGGTTTTTACTTTCCTTTTTAGTCTATCTCAATCTAAGGTTCTTACTTTGCTTTATTACATAAAATAGAAAGTGGGACCCACTTGTCATTCTCACAACAAAAACTCTCTACCCACTTTCTCCGTCCCACTTTACTTTTCATACTCACAACATTTACTTTTCTTTAATCTCCGTGCAAAGTCAAACTAAGAACTTTTAAATTGAGACGGAGGGAGTAAATAGAGACGAAGTTGGTAAGTTTTAAGGGAAAGAGTGTGTGTGTGGAGGAAGAATGAAAGGGAAATTGGGAGTTGAATGGTGGTTGGTTAAGCAGACAGTTGTTTTGGTTTTGGCCGTCAAGAGATGACAACTTGGTGGCCGTGGGATTTTATATGATGCCATTACAACCATCTTATTTGACCCATCTTAATGATTCATAAAAAAATTTAGTGTCAAGCAGAGTGGCGAGTTTAATAAAATTTCCTAAGAGGTCAAGAATGTTAAAAAGTAAACATTATATTTTGAATTGTGATTTTTAGAATTGGGATTTTTTTTTTTTTTAGCAAACGACAAATTCATTTCATTAACAATTAGAAAAGAGACGGCACTCCATAAAGGAGTTTATTGCAAAATTGACATGCGTACTTTCATTTATTTTCAATTTGACTCGCGAACTTTGGAAACATCAAATGTGGTTTGCGTACTATCATTTACAAAATTTTGAGACGACTTTTTTAACACCCGTTAAAAAACTTAACTGGACACTCTATATAGGGGGTAAAAGTGTAAAGAATAAAAATGCAATTCAACTTGGTAATGGGCAAGAGAGATGCCGGAATTGGGAATGAATTTAGACCGGCACTTGAAGTGGTCGGCCTTGGTGTGTGATGAGGGTGGCCAAAGACTGTCATGGTGGAACTCGAAAGATCAGCAATTTTATATCTAACACAAACAATTTCCTGATTCTCGATTCGAAAGACTACGTTGTTATCATCTATAGAACTTGAAAATTCATACCCAATTGACATATCTACACTACTGTAAGGGAGGAAAGTTTTGGAAACTGAAACGACGTCGTCGGAGTTGGGGTTCGAGAGAATTGAATTGATCGTGAGGTGGTGGTGGTTGTCCGGCGGAAGGTGGTTGACAGCGTGAACTTGGGTGGTTTTGCAGCAGCGTTGACCGAATTTAATGGAGCTCGACATCTGAAAGATTTGGCGACGAATTAGATTCATAAATCTACAAGATTCTGAGATGAGTTTTTTTGATGATTGAAACCCATCACTGTCTTTGCTTGAAATCGATATGAATTGAACTGGAGTGGGCGGTGGCGTTCACTGGAGGAGGAGGGTGGTGTTGGGTTGGGGATTTGGCTGTGGGATTTGTGATTTGATGAGCAGTAGAGGAAGAGAAATTTTGGGGAAGAAGAGATTCAATGGAGTAATGGAGTGCTGAAAATGTAATCTTAGGACTTCGAATTTTATTTCTTACGCTCCACCCCCTATATAGAGTGTCTCGTTATGTTTTTAATTGGGTGTTAAAAAAGCTGTCTCAAAATTTTGAAAATTAAAGTACGCAAACCGCATTTGATGTTTCCAAATTTCGTTAGTCAAATTGAAAATAAATGAAAGTACGCATGTCAGTTTTGCAATAAACTCCTCCATAAAGGTCGGAAGCTCATCCCGAATATCAATAACAATTACTCCCTCCGTCCCAGAGTAAGAGTCCTACTTTCCATTTTGGTACGTCCCAAAGTAAGAGTCTCATTCCTAAAATGGCAAAGAATCTTTACTATTCACCCCACTCATTCTCTCTCCTATTTTACTTTTTACTCACAACACCAATCAATTCACTATTCTCTCCCACTCATTCTCTCTCCTACTTTACTTTTACACTCACAACATTTACATCACTTCCAATATTTATTAATAAGCGTGCAAATGAGGGGTATGACTCTTACTCCGGGACGGAGGGAGTGCATCTCTTAACCTACAACAACGATATGTCCAATTTAAATGAGTAATTTTGTATTTCTGAAAAATATTTGAAAGAATATTTAAATAAATATTATTTTTTGTGTAATTTCTCTAATTTCATTTCAATTTAATATGATAGTAAATGTGAATTAATTAAACTGCAAGTGTGGATGTTTCATATTCAAAGAAACTCTATCATCAACTTTCTTGACACGTTAAATTTGTTAGTTGTTACTATCACACCAGATAGCAAAAAAATGTAAACATCACAAATGGGGTTTTTGAAAATTACAATGTTAAAAATTAATGTTTCTTTCTTCAAAACGAAAATGAAAAATTAATGTTCCTTTATGAAGAAAAGCAAAATTAGTGTTGAAAAAGGCAACAGGATCGAAATTGATCCTAACCTTTTTCTTGTTTTTCACAGTGAAAGAATCAACTTATTTATTAATGGTATTTTACTGTCGACATAGATATAGTATTGAACGAATAATATTGTTGTGAATTTTATTAATTATGACCATTGAATCTGATTTATGATAAGAGTCCGTTAACACACGACAGGTCTTCTTCTTTCTTCTTTGATGAAGATGGAATACAGTACCACCCCCATTTTCAATAGTAGCATCATAATAGTCGTACACGTTTACATTACACAGTACCTGTTGTGAAAATAAAAAGCAATACCCCCTCCGTCTCAAGTCAAAAATTTCTCAAAAGGGCGTCCAATTTAAGAGTCAAAATTCAAAAATAGAAAGTGGGTCCTACATGTCACACTCACAACAATTATTTACTAACTCTTTTCTACCCAACTTTCTCTCCTACCTAACCATCAACACTCGCAACACATCACATTTTCCTTAATTCTTGAACCCAAATTTTTTTTGACTCTTAAGTTGGGACGGAGGGAATATACTTTTAAAATATTACAGTTTATAAAAATATTTGAAAAGGCAAAATAAAATATTTAAAATAACAAACTGAAAATTTTCAAATGAGACAGATAGTGATAGTGGTTATACATCTTTTAATTAAAATATTTTTTCTAAAATTTTATGCAGATACTAACATCCTTAAAACATTTCAAATGACAATGCAGCAATATACTCTCTCTCCCTCTGTTCCACCTCACTTGACACCCAAGAGGTGGGCACAAAACTAAGAAAAACGAATAAAATAAAAAAAAATTGTGGTAGAAATGAAGAGAGAGTGGTGGGGTAAAAATAGTAGTGTTGATTGAATAAAATGAGTGGTGGAAAATGAAGGGAGAGAATGAGTGGAGGTGTAGAGTGAATATAAAATTATAAAAAGTAGGCTATTTTGGGAAGTATCAAGTGAGCTGAGACGGACCAAAATGGAAATAAGTGTCAAGTGAGCTGAGACGGAGGGAGTATTCATTAAAGTTGGTGAGGAGGGCTATAGATTTGCCATGTGGACATACATAGGTTAAAGCTTCATTTTTGTGAAGCCACATCATCTCCACCTCAAATCATGTGTGACTTTTGGTATTCTCATTATTAGCTAATACTATTAGGTAATAATAATAATTATTCTACTACCTCCGTCCCAACTCAATACGCATCTTTACTGTTTGGCACAATATTTAAGGAGAGATTATTTATATTCAAAAGTATTGTGAGTGGAGAATAATGAGTGGTTTGGAGGAAGAAAGAGAATGAGTGGAGAATAATGAGTGGTTGAGAGGAAGAAAGAGAATGAGTGGAGAATAATGAGTGGTTGGGAGGAAGGGAGAGAATGAGTGGGAGATTATAAAAATAATAAAAAACTTTCCTTTTTTGGATTGTGCACATATCAACGACACCCACTTAAAAGGTAAGTGTGCACATTGAGCTGGGACGGAGGTAGTATGAGTTAACTATTACTATTAATAGTATTAGTTAACTATAATAGTTAATATACAACTTAACTATTACTATTAATAGTTTTAGTTAACTATAATCTCTATATTATAATACAAGTCAAAAATAACTTCCAATTGACTTGAGAAAAATGATGGTTGAGATTATTCCATAATCGCCTTCATCCAACGGCTGCCATTAAAAGATTTATTTTCAATTTAATCTCAATCCTTAGATTATTTCTCCACTTCTCCGATCCCACGGTTGATATTAGGCGGTTTCCAAAGTTCTTCTTCCTCTTTTTGTTTTGCAGTGGACAATCTGATTTACTCAGGTTGCAATAACAGAGGGATATATGTTTGATGGCAGACTCAATTCAGTGTGTGTATAGGAAAATGCTTTTAAGGAATACATATTTCATACTTTCATTTTGTATGTATCGTCACCTAGATGTACTGTTACCGTGCCACCTGCACGGGCACGACGACTAGTAGTTAGTATATTAGTTAACTATTACTATTAATAGTATTAGTTAACAATAATAGTAAGTTAACTATTATTATTTATTGTATTAGTTAACTATAATAGTTACAATATAAGTTAGTTTTTACTATTAATAGTATTAGTTAACTATAATAGTTATTATATATATATATATATATATATATATATATATTAATTATTACTATTAATTGTATTTCTTAATTCTAATAGTTACTATATAAGTTTATTATTATTATTATTATTATTATTAATGTTAGTTAATCATGATAATTAGTATATATATTAACTATTACTATTAATAGTATTAGTTACTATTAATACTATTAATTAATTATAATTATTTAATTTAATTATTATTATTATTCATATTAATTAATCATAATAATAGTTATTTCTTTCGTCCTAAATTAAATGTCATGTTTTATCCCAAAATAAATTATCTTTTAAAATTTTACCTTCAAACATACTATTAAAGTTGGTGACTTTTCAAATACATAATAAGTAGGTTACTTTTTATTTATTAGCTAATAAAATAAGTTACTATATAGGGTAAATATTATAGTTACTATTACTAATAATAGAAACAGTTACTATAATAGTTAACAATTGTAATTACTGTAATAAATAACTGATAATAATTAATAATTATATTTGACTCTTATATAAACTAAAAATTACTACTAATAATATTATCTAATTATAATAATTACTATATATGTTACTTATTATTATTAAAAATATTAGTTAATCATAATAGTTACTATACAAGTTAACTATTACTTAATTAGAAATTTATTATTCTACTGACACATTAGATATACATCATAGACTTTCATAGTTACTAATCATAATGTGTGTATATAATATAAAATTATTCATTTTCAAAGACAATAGTTAATATTATTAATTTATTGTTATAATATAAAATTATTTATTGTCGAAGACAATAGCTAATAAATTATTTACAACAAAAGCTAAAAAAATATCACAATTGTCTAAAATTTATAAGTTTAAACGTTTTGATTCATATACAATATACTTATATTAAAAAAAATGTTATGCTGTTTTATTAAATAAAAGCATAGACAAGCAAAATACAAACATTAGCAAATTAGTTTCCCGTACATAGCACGGGTTACTCACTAGTTAAGGTGTAAAGTGTCTTGTTAACCTAGCCTCTTCAAGGATTAACCTAGAAGTTGCATTCTACATTTTTGAAGGGTTAATTGCAATTTAGACCCTGAAGTACCATACCACCCTTCCAAGCGAACCCCGATATGTTATTTTTGTCAAATCGGGTCTCCATGATTTAAAAACTCGCCAAATAAGGCCTTTTTGACGGATTTCGTTAGAAAGTCAGTTATGTAGCATGTGTCATGCACGTGACTAACGGAATTGGGTGACTTTGAATTGATATTAGCTATTAAGGGGTTATAAATGACATCTTCAAAAAACAAGGGATGGAAAAGAAAAAAAACTATATCCCCCTTCTTCCTCCTCTGTCACACACACACACACACACTTTCTCTCTCCTCTCTCTCTCTAGCCTGCCGGCGACGGCGCCTCCCACTGCAAAAGCTCTCCTCGTCGTTCGTTCGTCACACACACGCTGCATCTCCCTCTTTCCTCGTTGCTCATACGCTGTAGCCCTAATTTGAGATGAAGCGCCGATCTGGATTCCGGCACCGGCAATCGATTTCTCCGTTCATCTCTCTGATTCATCCGATCTGTAGCCGGCGATGAGGGACGACGACGGCGATCGTGAGGGTGAGGGACGACGGCGGCGATCGTGAAGAGGGACGACGCCGATCTGAAATCCGGCACCGAAAATCGATTTCTTCGTTCATCTCTCCGATTTGTCGTAGTAGTCTTTGGGTTTGGGTTTCGAAATCAAGAAGATAATGAAATCAAAATCTGGGTTTAGATTTTCAATTTTTGGGCTTTGCATCTAGAGTTTTGATTCCCAATTTTTGGTGTTTTCTTACTTTCGTTTTTTAATTTTGATCAATCTTAGAAGCTTAAATCTGAGAATCATTCTTAGAATAATTTGGTGGTGGTGTGTTTATGACGGATGGTGGTGGTTGGTGTTTCTGATTTCCGATGGTGGTAGATGGTGGTGGGCGCTGGTGGTGATGAGGTGAGTTGGTGGACGGTGGTATGTTTGTTGGTGGCTGGTGTGGGTGGTGTTAAGAGGGTGTGCAATTGGCTGAGTTTGACTGGGTTTTTTTTTTCTTTTTTTTTCTTTTCTAGATGAAAAGTGAGTTTTTTTAATCTTTCGAATACTCCCTCCGCCCCAAAATGATCTTCATACTTTTTTCGCTGTTACTACGAATGATCTTTGAGCAATAATTTCATGTTGACTCAATCGTACTAATGAAAATCTTTAACGTGTTATTAACAGGCCATCAACAATACTATCAATAACTAGTTTTAGATTTTCATTAAGATAACTAAATCAACTTAAAATCATTGCTAAAAGTTTCTTCGTAGCAATGTCGAAAAAAGTATGAAGATCTTTTTGGGACGGAGGGAGTAATATGCTAAAAAATTGTTAAGGAATTGATTTATTTATATCTAAAATGTTTGTTTTTTTATAATTTTTTATTGAAGAAATAAATATAAATTTTAGAATTATAAAAATTTGTGGATATAGATATTAATAAAAAATTGAAACTAAAATTAATTATATTCCTCACAAAGAAATGCTCCACATTTAATTAAAACATAGTACTATCCCTATATTTTTTGTTTCATTTTTAAATCATTATAATGTTTTTTAATTATTTATATTCCTCGCATAAAATTTGGAAATAAAAATTATTTTACAATATTAATATAATAATTAATGAAGTAATTACTTATTTAAATCCAATGAATTTTAATAATATTTATTTTAAAAGTTTGATAATTGTTTTTATTTCAGCCCTTTTGAATTTAGAATTTTCATTAGGCCCCTTAATAGCTAATATCAATTCAAAATCATCCAATTCCGTTAGTCACGTGCATGGCACATGCTACATAACTGACTTTCTAACGAAATCCGTCAAAAGGCCTTATTTGGCGAGTTTTTAAATCATGGAGACCCGATTTGACAAAAATAACATATCGGAGTTCGCTTGGAAGGGTGGTATGGTACTTCAGGGTCTAAATTACAATTAACCCATTTTTGAAATGGATGTAATAAGATGTGTCAAGTAACCAAAACACATCATGAAATGTACGTATAACATACACGTGATATGCACTGACGTTCATACGGAGTATAATAGACTTCTTTACCAACAAATAAAAGATAAATCTTCTTATTTATTTAATCAATGATTCAATTTATTATTTCCTCCGTCTCGGTTTAAGGTTTTTAGTTTGACTCTACACGCTTATTAAGAAACCAATGCAAATTTGAGTCAACAATAGTAGTGTGTGAAGTATATAATTGTCCATTCATAAAGCAAGTAGATGAAAAATAGATGGGTGAGGGGTATGGAACCGCTGCACCGATGTGAAAGTCGCATAACGTATTGTAAAACGTTTTCTACACAACGTTTTAGTGCACTACACAACGTAAAAACGACCGAAAAAGTGTTAGCTCCTGAAAAACGTTTTACATTTGCAAGTACACGTTTTACATTAGGTAGAAAACGCTTTACAAAACGTTGTACAATTTTCACATCGGTGCAGCGGTTCGAAATCCATGGGTGAGTGATGTTTTTTTTTTATAATATATGAACTTTATGAGGACATGATTGTCCAAAACACTATTCATACTTTGCCATTTATGGAATAAAGAAACTAAGAACCTTAAACTGGGACATACCAAAAAGGAAAGTAAGAAGCTTAAACTGAGACGGATGGAGTATATCAGTTACAATTAACAAATACTCCCTCTGTCTTAAATTATATGTCCATCTTTCATTTTTAGTATGTCCCAAAGTATATGTCCACTTCCAAAAATGGTAAAACATCTTTACAATTCCTCCTACTCATTATCTCTCATACTTTACATTTATACTCACAACACCAATCAACTCATTATTCCCTCTCACTCATTATCTCTCCTACTTTACTTTTATGCTCACAACACTTACATCACTTCCATTAGGGTTGAATAAACCGGAACCAAACCAGCCCAGAACCGAAACCGCCATAAACCGTGCTAAAAACCGTAACCGTAAATGATAAGGGTCGGTTGAAGTTCAAGGCTCCAAAAGCCGTTGAACCGGCGGTTCCGAACCAGATGGACCAAAGCGTAACCGGCGTTAAAACCGTTAAAAAAAACGTTAGAACCTTCAGAAAAACCATCAAAATCGTAAGAAAAACCGTCAACCCCGTCAGATTTCTAACGGTTTTGTCAAAATTTACCGTTACTAATAGAAAGTTGACAAAAAAAAAGCCGTTTTGACTGCATTTCAACAATTTTTTTAAAAAAAATCAGTAAAAAAATAATTTTAAAACAATTTTTCCTATGCAAAAAAAAAAGAAGAAGAAGAAGAAGAAGAAATAAAAAAAACACCAAAACCGTTGGCCGTCAGAACTGTAACAGGAACCGAAGGTTCGTAACCGAAATCGTAAACCGGATGAACACGGGCCGGTTAAGGTTCAAGGATTCCGCGAACCGGAACCATAATTGACCGACGCTAACTTCTACCATTTGTTAATTTTCGTGCAAATGGTTGGATGGACATATACGGGATAGTAAAATTTATCATCGGTAAAGACTGAATTCTTGATATTTGGTACATAAAAATTACCTTATGCGTATTAAACCATAACTCTTTGGCTAATGTCATTTATTCAAATGTTAGTATATAAAGCAAATCTATCTACTTACTATGATAGAATTAGCTTAATTTGAAGCGTGTTAAATTCTGTGGCCAAAGCTTGAAATTGTCATAACTACTACTCATTTCGTCTCATAATAATGTGAAAAAAACTCTTTAGACGTTCTAATAATACGTCACACTTTTTCAAAATAAATTTTTTATATACTCCCTCCACCCTAAAGTATTTGTATTTTTAAACTTGTACACACATATTAAGAAGTATAGTTAATGCATTTAAAACAGACTAAACAATTGTTAAAATATTTAAATTATGTTAGTGCAAACAGTGGTGTTACCACTAGTGTTGCTACATGTGCTACCGACGGATTGAATAATAGTTTCATCATTTACTCAAAATTGCTGAATATTAGTGTTTAATATTTTCTGTAAAATTATTGTTAATTGTAGTATCAAAGAACCATTCAAGTTTGATCAAAATGATGGAGCTACAAGCAAGATATTAGTTGAAGGAGAGATCTATACATAAATGGAAATTTACATGTGAAAATCTTGGAGAGAAATGAAAGGTTGAAGGCTCAATCTACAAGCCGTGGAGAGCACGAAGGTACAAACGTGTAAAAGTTTTGCAGAGAAAAGAAATGTTGAAGACTCAGTCAACAAGCATTGGAGAGTACGAAGGTACACACTGGAGGATGGAGAGTACAAGATTGAAATACACGAGAGAGAAGTGGTTGCTACAAAATAGGAACCATGATCGATTGGGAGCTAAAGAGTAGGAAAAGGATCTCAACTCGACCAAATGGATGATTTCGTGTAAGAATGAGTGGATAAGTGCCATGGCTGGACAAAGATGAAATACACATCATACAAGCCATAAATCGCACTCAAAGAACTCACACACGCACTGCTAGTGTTGCCATCAGTGCTGCCCAATTTACTTGCCCAGCACCTGAAAACTGTTGTGTCTTAGCTACTATCTTTGAGAGAGTTTCTAGTCTAGAATATTAGGTCGTTCCATAGATCTTTATATACTCCCTCCGTCCCTCTTTAACTTAAAAAAAATGGGTTGGGCACATTAATTAAGGAGAAAGAGAAAAAAATGATGTGTTGTGAGTATAGATAGTTGGGTAGGAGAGGGAAAGTGGCATATAGAATAATGAGTGGATAGTTGTTGTGAGTATGACAAGTGGGTCCCATTATTTTAAAAGTATTAAAACATTTCCATTTCGGGTCTTTATAGATTAAAGTGGGACAACCAAAAAGGTAATTTTTGTAGATTAAAGAGAGACGGAGGGAGTATTATCTTTAGATAACTTTCGGCTTTGTACTCATCATGATTATATTTATAACGTCTTCGTTTTTGGACACCCCCAAGTTATATTTATATAAATAGAGAAAAATTATATCTCTTGTGTGATTTATTTTCTGCTGCAAAACTCTTTTTCAAACCTTCTAAGTGTTTTTTGCTTGTGTTTGTGTCGTCAAGTATTATTGTTGGTATTGTCAACATTTGGGATAACACTCGTAAGTTTTTTGCTAAAAAATAAAAAGCTTTTGACATTTTCGAATTACTTAGGTGATTAAGTGCTTTTACAATGATAACTAAATAATCATAAATAAAATTAATATTCGGTAAACAATGCTATAAATGCTTTGATAGGAGCAAAACAACAAGTATTTAGGGATAAACTTGAACCCCTTAAACTACAAGTATTTGAGACAGAAAGAATATATCTTTATTCAATAAGATTCAGTTATCATCCGCACAACAACTATATACAATTACTCTGTATCCATATTCTTTATCTTATCTCATTTTTTACACTCATAATAATTATCCACTACTATTATTTTTATTTTATTAAGGGACTTAGGTTTAGGTGGTTACAAAATATAATAACTACGTATGTTACATATCCACAAATTTGGTAGGTGAAATTGTTGTATTTATGGAGGAAACAGTAGTCAAGTAGGTTTTCTTTACAATTAATATAAATACTGTTGGAACAATTTTAATCTCTGAATGCCACACTCGTTTTAGAATAGGATTGAGGAAGAGATGAAGCGGAAGCGATAAAATATATACCTGTTGAATCCATGGATGATGTAGGGAGAAATAAGATGAAGAAGAAGAAGTAGGGAATGAAGATCTTCTAAGTAATAGTGATTTCTTAATCTCTCAAGTACTTCAATAATGTGAAGAGAATTTAGGAGAGATAACAAGAATGAATAGTTGTTTCTAGGCTTGATGGAATGGCCTTTAAATAGGAAACATAGTGTCACTTCACCTAGGGACTACACCCTTTCAAGAAGCTTAGTGATATTATATTACCCTTTTGCCCATCACAATTAGGTAATTATATATCCAGGAATTCTACACATTTTATTATCAACTATACTTTATAAATTAACATTATAATCATAATTTTATACTCCCTCCGTCCCACCGAAAATTGCAAAACTTACCAAAATGGGCGTCCCATAGAAATTGCACATTCCATAAATGGAAAGTTTTTAATATTTTTTAATTAGTGGGTCCCACTTCTCATACTCACATCCACTAACCCACTAACTATTCTCTACCCCACTTTCTCTCTCCCACTCAACTATCAACACTCACAACACATCACCTTTTTCACTTTTCCCTTAATTCTTGTGCCATGATTTTTTTTTGCAATTTTCGGCGGGACGGAAGGAGTAAATGGAAGTCTAAATGACTTGTGTTGCAAGCCATGTCCTTACAATCTCCCACTTGGGTTGCAAAACAAAGTCCTTCCTTTAAATCATGAATATAACACAAATGACAATCCTAATGTGCGCACTTTATTGTCATTTATAACAATCTCGTCCATTAGCCATACAAGTATAGGACTAAAGGGGCAGTCGTTGTAATTGATTCGCAACTAAACCCACAATAATCATATATACAAATCTAACTCAATGACATAGATCAAAAGTATAGATGTGTAGCATGGAATCATAATGAATATATACATATTCTTCCAACTAGTCCAACTTAACCAAATGAGATCAAAACTTTAAATAATAGAACAATTAATGAAAGAACAACACAAATGGATCCTCTAAATAGAGTTTGTTTCTATAAGTTGTATCCCTTTCGTTCATGTTGTACTCTTTTCTTTATAACAAGATAATTAATGTTTAAATCCATAAACTCTTGTTAGAGTACAGAACTGCTACCTGGTAGTCATTTCTTAATTGGTCTTTCGACACTTGTTTTGACAAATTACAGTCCATTAAAACATATGCATCCATATATTTAACTAATGTCGGAATACCTAATGATCTCAAGATGATCCGATTTCAAAACATAGGCATGTAGTTCTTTAGTGTTTTGTAAATACTTCTATCATTCTTTTGGCTGCTACTTAATGTTCTTTCCGGATTGCTTTGGTATTGACCAAGCATCCCAACATTAAATGTAAGATATACATATACATTAAGCTTCCTACTGCTGATGTAAAGAGGGAATTTTCCAAATACTTGGATTCAAAATTTACTTTTAGGACACTGTTTGAGACTAAGAATGTCTCCTTTAAAATTAGGGGTGTCATGTGGTTTACATTTTTGCATGCTAAACCTTTTGTAATACCTTTACATATGGCCTTTTGTGATAATCCTAAAACATCTCGTGAGTGATCACGGTGAATTTGGATTCTTAATACAAAGATGCCTTACCAAGATCTTTCATTTCAAATAAGAAATTTCTTAGTTTCCTTAATAAGGTTCATATCATTACTAGCAATCAAAATCATCATCCATATATAAGACCAAAATTATAAATTTACTCCCACTGAACTTATGGTATACACAATCTTAATCAAGATTCTTTTCAAAACCAAATAAAAATAACTTGATTAAGTACCATTGATGAGAAACTTGCTTGAGTCCACAAATGGATTTTTTTAAATTCACAAACTAATTGCTTAGTTTGATCCAAATCAACCATATATTCCTCAATGTCTCCATTAAGGAAAGTTGTCTTTATATCCATTTGATAAACTTCAAGATCATAATATGCTATATGTGCCATAATGATCTAAAAGTGTTTTTAGAAGATACCAAAAAAGTGTTTTCTTTATAATTAATGTCTTCCTTTTGAGTCAAATCTTTAACAATTAGATGGGGTTTATATCTTTCCATATTACCTTGTGAATCCTTTTGGTCATAAAGATTAATTTAATCCCAATAGGTTTCACATCTTTAGGTAATGGGACAAGATCCCAAACATTGTTATCCTTATAGATTTTAACCCTTCATTTATGACATTAATTTACTATATGAGAATTAAAACTATTAATGGTTTCATGGAAAATGAGAGACTCATCTCCCACTAAACCTAAGTGTCCTTTATTCTCGGCAATATACACTTCATAATTATCCGGATTTGCACTTTTTCTTACTCTATTGGATCTTCCAAAGGGCACCGGTTCTATCTTATTTTGAGGTTGTTGAATTTCCTTCTTATGATCAACATTTCCATGTTGTTCAATATTTATAGAGAAATCATATTTATTTTGAATTGTATGTTCTTTTTGAATGTCAAGTTCAAAACTTGATATCCAATTGGAACTATGGGAAGTGGTATATAAATGGATTCCATACAAATGAATTCCTCTTCCTTTTCAAATTCAAAATATTACTCCAAATTCTCCCACTAAATTCAACATCCTTAAAAGAACCTAGCATTTCTCGTTTTTCAAAACGTTCTAACTTTCGGGTTGTAAAATTTATATATCCCCTAGTTCTCTCGGCTTACCCCATGAATAACTACTAATAATCTTACGTCTAACTTGGCCTTAGTAGACTTATAAAGTCTATCCTTATGCTAGACAACCCCATAAATGAATATGATTTAAGGACGAATAAGGAACGCGTCCTTAAATCATTAAGGGTTTATATTAGTAGCCTTAGAGGGAGCTTTAATGAGAATAAAGGTTGCGGCTTTAACGTATCTCCCATAATGAGTGAGGTAAGAGAAGTATAAAACATACTTATTACCATATCCTTAAGGATTTCAATATGTCTCTATTAACAATATTCATGCTAGGCGTACCCGGCTCAATGTAGAGAGAGATAATCCCACACTCTTTCAAAATAGCGAGTAAAAAGGACCTAGACGTTGTTCCTTTTAACAATCATTCCAAAGATGTATAGACCATCATGAATGACCCTAATGTTCTTAATAGTCTTCAAAGTTGATTTCCAACTTTGTCTTTATAAGACTTTTACAACGTCCAAACTCAATATTTTATGAAGCAAATAAATGTATTCAAACTAAGAGTTAATCATTTTGAACATAATAACTATTGTTGACCTTTTCCATGAAGGAATAATTAATGGCCTACAAATATCCGAATGCATTAGTTCATTGAGACACTTGATGCTCTCGAGAATACTATAATGTTTGTAAATTTACTTTAAAGCATTTAATGCAAAAGTATTTTCCAAATTATTAAGTTTGTTTAAGATTTTCCTTTAACATAAGCTTATCAATTTTCCTCTTGGAAATATGACCCAAATGCCTATGCTTTAATAAAATATAAACTTTACTTGATAACTTTTGCTTTCTAGTTTTGGTTTCATTATTTAATGGACACATTTATTGTTTGAATAATGTCAAGTAAATAAAAAACACTTGACAAAGTACTAGTACCAACAACCTTGGAATTTAAAATAAAAATCACATTTATAAAAGATGAACAAAATAACCTTTTTTTTTTTGTTCAATAGTGTGATAAATATCAAATTCCGTCTAAATGACGGTACAACAAATGTATTATTTATACAAATAACACTAAGCACTTTAACAATAACCAAAATTCCCGATGCCTTTCACTTCAACCGGATCACGGCTTCCATATAGATGAATCCTTCATCTTCTCCAGGACTTCGGTATTTCAGGCAATCCTACATAGACATTCATTATGTGAGTTGTTGTAACATAATTCAACCACTATGTATATGTAGGAAATGAAACCAAATTAGCCTTTATCACAAATAATTCCAAATGAGATATATTTCTTAGCACGCCAAGCGTGATACTTAGGGCAGTCGTACTTCATGTGAGTGAGGTCCTTGCAAAAGAAGCATTCCTCTTTATGATCATGAGATGATCCCTTAAGCTTCTTTTTACTTGCAACCGCAATGTCCTTCCCTTTTCTCTTTGTCCCATGAGAAGAGGTAGATGCCAAACATCCCTCAATCATATCAAGGAATGTTTTAGCATCAACGTCCTTGGAGACACCGTCCAAAATGGTCTCCGGGACAACTATATTCATGATCATTAGGCTCACGCGGTTGGAGCGTTCCCACTTCTCATTATTTAAGCAATATTCTTGAGTGCTTATATCAGAAAGAGGAAGAGGAAACGGTTCCCTTAATGCGTGATCTATGTCCATATAGCCTAAGATCATCATCAATTTATTTTTCCAAGTTTTAAAATTAGTCCCGTTAAGCATCGGTGAAGTACTCATAGCAGTAATCACGGATGAAGCAATAAGTAAATCTGTTGGGTTTTGAGAACAAAAAAGAATGAAAACAAAAACATGAATAAGAAACTACAAAATGAAAAATGATTAATTATATCAACGAAATCCATCAATAAGACAATCAACATGACATCAAAACTTATCTTTGGATTGCGAGTTGACTCATAAATGATTGCCTTAGGTAACAAGTAACTTGAACTTATATTTTAATAAATACTTAATCTTCCTTTGGGCCGACATAAGTACCTAAGAAAATATCCTAATGTTCATTTTATTTGTTACCACATGAATGCCTAAGTTTAGTCAAATGTCAAGATCTTCTTTGGAAAATTCAAGTCATTCACATATTAACTTAAACATCCAACACTTTACAATTTAAGGGTTTAAATAACGTAAATCACTTAGGCGACAATATTATTTAAACAATGAATAAAATTGTCAAAGCATATAATTAATCATAACTTTTTAGGTTTGTAATAATGTAGGTTTTGTTTCAAGGGAAAAACAAAATAGTGCAAAACTTAGAAAAGTCCAAAACCTGTGAACAGTAACTGCTCGGCCGAGTCTTATGAAGTGCTCGGCCGAGCACCTTAATCAGAATGTTTTGGTCAATTTGTCACATTATGCTCGGCCGCTCTAAACAAAACGCTCGACCGAGCTGCTCGGCCGAGTCATATGATGTGCTCGGCCGAGCACCTTAATCAGAAACAAATGCCTTATTTGACATACAATGCTCGACCGTGCAAAACCAAATGCTCGGCCGCGCAAGTCTTGGTCCGACCGGGCAAAACCAAAGACCCGACCGGGTAGTCAAGAGAACCGGACCGAACTCGACCAAAGGTCCGACCGGTTTATGCCATTTTTGGCGCATGTTCATGTGCTCGGCCGAGCAGATCCCAAGAGTCGGCCGAGCAGTTCGCGCCTTTTCATACGCTCGGCCGCTCAAAACAAATGACTCGGCCGAGCAAGACGATTTCTGCACTTCTGAATTTTGTTCAAACTTTCCCAAAATCAATGAATTGCAAGCAAATCCACATGGTATGTCCTTAAAACGTAAAACCACGTTATATAGGGATAATCTTGCTTTAAAATTTAGTGGAATCAAGTGAGTAGATCCACATGGTATGCACTTAGACATAAAACCATGTTATGAAGGGATAGTCACACTTGAACCATTTAGTTTTAATGAACAAAACTTTCAAACCTTTTCTGAATTTTAGATGATGATTATCAGTGCTCTATGAACGAATTAGAATCCCTAATCAACATCAAAACTTAATGATTCAACAGGGAAAATGAATCAAAATTGAAAGTATACACTTTCCAAAAAAAAAAAAAGAACTCAAACTTAAACTAAAGATGAACCGGGCTATGATACCAATTGTTGGAACAATTTTAATCCCTGAATGCCACACTCACTTTAGAATAGGATTGAGGAAGAGATGAAGCGGAAGCGATAAAATATATACCTGTTGAATCCATGGATGATGTTGGGAGAAATAAGATGAAGAAGAAGAAGTAGGGAATGAAGATCTTCTAAGTAATAGTGACTTCTTAATCTCTCAAGTACTTCAATAATGTGAAGAGAATTTAGGAGAGATAACAAGAATGAATAGTTGTTTCTAGGCTTGATGGAAGGGCCTTTAAATAGGAAACATTGTGTCATTTCACCTAGGGACTACACCCTTTCAAGAAGCTTAGTGATATTATATTACCCTTTTGCCCATCACAATTAGGTAATTATATATTCATGAATTCTACACATTTTATTATCAACTATACTTTATAAATTAACATTATAATCATAATTTTATAAATGGAAATTTAAATGACTTGTGTTGCAAGTCATGTCCTTACAAATACAAGCCATGTCCTTACAAATACAGCTTCTCTTCAAAAAAGTAGTCAAGTAGGTCAATCAGAGAGATGTGATTGATTGTAATTTCTTTAGCCAAAGTACACCGGGATTCTTCCACCCTGCATTCCTCTTTATTTAGTCAATCTGTCTCATTTTAAATTATACAATTTGATACTCCCTTCCGTCCCATATCAAATTGCAAATACTAAGTTGGCACGGGGATTAAGGGAAAAAGTGAAAAAGGTGATGTGTTGTGAGTGTTGATAGTTGAGTGGGAGTGAGAAAGTGGGGTAGAGAATAGTTAGTGGGTTAGTGGATGTGAGTGTGCAAGCGGGTTAAAACTTGCCATTTTTGGATTTTGCAATTTTTGTTGGAACACCTTTTTTTGGCAACTTTTGCAATTTAAAATGGGACGGAAGGAGTATTTTGAGTGTTTCAATTCAAATTACAAAAGTTTTAACTGAAAAGTTTAAAATAATTTTTAGTTAATATGACATATTTTTCATACTCATATAAACTAACTCATTATTATTCTCTCTCCTACCTAACTATTTACACTTACAACCTTATTTTTTTGAGTTTTTTCTTAATTCTCATGCATAACCTTACCTTAGATTTGCAATTTAAAATAAGAGGAAGTATATTGTCTATTTATAGACAAAATCTTTTGTATCATGTTGGTGTATCACATTCCGTACTATTGGTGGTACAAAGGGAGTTGAGATCTCATATACTATTTTTGTGCGTCACTCCATGTACGTATACCGTTAACATGTTTGAATGTATCAATAATATTTTAATTTCAATAACTGTTAGCCGTTAGATTACTTGTGGCACACAAAATGATACAGAGGATTTGGACTCGTACAACGGTTATGTATCATGATGCAATTAATGTTGTCAATCTTAATAATTTATAATTGCTGGATCACTAATGATACACAAAAGTGTTACATGTGATTTCGTCTCATTTATACTCCCTCCCTCCCACATTAATGTCGTAACTTCTGTTTTAGTCTATCTCCAAATAGATATCGCATTTTTAAATATAGAAATAGCTTTATCATTTTACAATTAATTTAAAAAAAATGAAGCAAACTGTATTCCTTAAAAATGTTGACAAGTCATATTTGACATTTATCGCATACTTCATTGGTGGAGCTGGGAATTTTTGTCAATAGAGGCAAAGATTGCACAACAACAAAAATTTAACTTTATTTTCATCAATAGGGGCAAAAAAAAAATAAAAAAATCTAGTGTATTAATGCTTTATCTCAAATGGGGCGAATTCAATAAATTGAACTAAACACCTTCATCTTTTTTTTTTTTTTTTTACACTAGTAAATTTTTATGTTTTGAAAACCTATGGGGGCAATTGCTCCCTTACCCAGCCCCTACTCCATTCGAATTACTTGATGGACTTTGACATTGACTCAACCATTTTATGAGATATACTCCCTCCGTCCTATTACAATTGGCACAATTTGACTTTTTTGGTCAACTGAGTCAATCTTTGACCATCATTTTATGAATATCTAAATATTTTTATGAAATTCTAAAAATTGTTATTGTTTCACTATTAGAAATACTATCATTAACAATTTTTAAAATTGTCTAGAGATATCTAGATATTCATAAAATTATGGTCAAAGATTGACCTAATTGACCAAAAAAATCGAAGTGTGCCCATTGTTATGGGACGGAGGGAGTAATAATTAATTTATTGTGAGCAATTTTTTTAATTAATTTAAGAAAGTAAACTATACCTATTTTTAGAGGTAAAGTTATTTCTCGTTTAATATCATGATTTTGTTTCTGTTCCATGATTATTTCATAGTTATGCCATGAAGAAGTGTAACAAAGATCAGATAGAAAACAACTACAGTATACAAGAAAAAAATAAGAACAATAAACACGAGTAGGAAATAATTTAGACTTTTAAACAAAATCAGTATGAAATTCAGAACAATGTTGGGAGCACAAATGAATTACAAAAAATTGAGTTTCCAATATGTTGTTTTTTGCGTAGAGCAATGCTAGCACAAAAGGAATTCACAAACTTCGAAACATATAAATTGAGTTGGCAGTCATTCATTGAATAATTAATTAATGAATACTCGGTCTCCAATGTCCGAGGCTAAGGTTCTTACTTTCTTTTTTGGTTTGTCCCAGACTAATCGTTCTTAGTTGGTTTTGTTAGATCATTGTGGCTTGCAACACAAGTTAATAGGCACCTTCCATAAATAAAGTCATGACTATGACATTAATATAAAGTATGGTCAAAATGGTCAATGTGTAGAATCCCTGAAATGTTATTTATCTATCTTTGATGGGCAAGATGGTAAATCAACATTGCTTTGGAAATGAATAGGTATGGTCCCTATTTGAAGTGTCACCATGTTTACTATATAAAAGCCCCTCCATCAAGCCTTAAACATATTGAATTCTTACTTTTCTCTCTACATACTCTCTTCATAATTATCTAGAAGAAATTCTGAGAAACTTAAGAGACACTCTCATTTAGAAGATCATCTCCCTACATCTTCATCATCCTTAATCTCCCTTCAAAACACAATAATGGATTCAACAGGTATACATTTATTACATGCTTCCGCTTCATCTTTTCCTCTTTCTCTTACTTAAATATGAGTGTGGCATTCAGGGATTAAAATTGTTCTAACAATTGGTATCAGAGCCCCGCTCATTATTTAGTTTGAGTTTGAGTTCTTGTATTAAGAAAAAGCTTTCATGCTTTACTTTGATTCATTTTCTCTGTTGAATCATAAGGTTTTTGATGTCGATTAGGGACTCTAATTCGTTAATAGAGTGCTGATGATCTTCATCTAAAATTAAGAAAAATGGTTTGAAAGTTTTTTGTTCATTAAAAGGTTCAAGTGAGACTATCCCTTCATAACATGGTTTTATGTTTTAAGTGCATACCATGTGGATCTACTCACTTGATTCCATTAATTTTTAAAAAAAGCAAGATTATCCTAAATAACATGGTTTTATGTTTTAAGTACATACCATGCGGATCTACTTGCAATTCATTTGATTTTGAGGAAAATTTAGACAAAAATTCAGAAGTGCAGATTATATGGCACGGTCGTGCTCTTTGTTTTGGCACGGCCGTGCGCCTCTATTACCTTGAACCGGTGTGTACATTGGTGCTGGTCCGGACGGGTGTGTTGTTTAAACCGGTCGGACCGTTTCGTTTGGCACGGTCGTGTCTATTATTTTGGCACGGTCGTGCCATCTGCACCGTGAAAACATGTTTTTTCCCCATATTTTGGCACGGTCGTGCCCTTTGTTTGGCACGGTCGTGCTAAGTATGTCGAAAGAAAATCAAGTTCTGCAATATTTTGTTATTTTCTCTTGAACAAAAATCATTCATTTTTCAAACCTTAAAGCTTGGATTAATTATATGCTTAAATAATTTTATTCATTATTTAAATAATATTATCACCTAAGTGATTAACGTTATTTAAATGCAAAATTATTAAAGTGTTGAATGTTTAAGATTTGAATGACTTGAATTTTCCAAAGAAAATCTTGACATTTGACTAACGATGGTATATCAGGCTGGAAACCTTGACTGGTCTCCTCAACCATTCGAACGGATTGGTGGAACGACTAAGGTTGAACAACGCCACGTACTAAGAAAGTCTTAAGCATTCATGTGATGACATATAAAAAATGAACATTTAGTAATTTTATTAAATGCTTAAGACTACCCAAAGGAAGATTAAGCATTTAATCAAATATTGTTCAAATTACTTGTCATCTAAAGTAATTATTTATGAGTCAATTCGCAATCCAAAGATTAGTTTTGATGTCATGTTAATTGCTTTATTGATGGATTTCATTTGATATAATTAATCTTTTAATTCATAATGTAGTTAATTATTATTGTTTTGTATTCATTCTTGTTCTCGATTCCCAGATTTACTTAACGCTTCTTCTATTACTGCTGCGATGAGCACAATTCCGATGCTTAATGGGACAAACTTTAAAACTTGGAAAAACAAAATTTTAATGATCTTAGGCTGTATGGATATTGACCTCGCTTTTAGGGAGCCGTTTCCCATTCCTCTTAATGAAGAAAGCACCCCTGAGGACCGCTTATATGTTGAGAAATGGAAACGCTCCAATCGAGTAAGCCTAATGATTATGAAAAATGTCGTCCCGGAAACATTTTTGAACAGTGTTCCCGAGGACGTTGATGCTAAGACTTTCCTCGAGACCCTTGAATAACGCTTTGCAAAAAGCGAAAAGTCGGAAACAAGTTCTACCCTAAGGAAACTTGTTTCCATGAAGTACAAGGGTACCGGGAATCTTAGGGAGTATATCTTGGAAATGCTTCACCTTTCGACAAAACTAAAAGCACTTAAGTTAGAGGTGACTGAAGAGCTCCTCGTGCATTTAGTTTTGATCTCTCTTCCTCCTCAGTTTGGTCACTTTGAGGTGACCTATAATTGTCAAAAGGACAAGTGGAACATTAATGAATTGATTTCACATGTGACACAAGAGGAAGATAGGTTGAAGCAATCTAAGGTTGAAAGTGCTCACTTAGCATCTACCTCTTCTCATGGGACTAAGAGAAGAGGGAAAGAAGTTGCGGTAACAAGCAACAAGAAGCCTAAGGGATCTAACGATCATAAAGAAAAGAAGTGCTTCTTTTGCAAGGACCTAACGCACATGAAGTATGACTGCCCTAAGTATCACGCTTGGCGTGCTAAGAAAGGTATGTCATTTGGTCTTGTTTGTACTGAGGCTAATTTAGTTTCAATTCCTTCATATACATGGTGGTTGGATTCTGGTGCAACAACTCACATTAGTATGTCTATGCAGGGTTGCCTGAATTACCGAAGACCTAGCAAGGATGAAAGATTCATCTATATGGGAGCTGGGAACCCGGTTGAAGTAATAGGCATTGGGACATTTAGATTGTTATTAAGTACCGGATATTATTTTGTATTAAATAATACTTTCATTGTACCTTCGTTTAGAAGGAATTTAATATCTATCACTGTTTTGGACAAAGAGGGTTACTCTTGTTCGTTCGGAAATAATAGATGTGATCTTTATTTTAATTCCATTATTGTTGGTACTAGTACTTTATCGAGTAGTGATAATCTTTATTTGCTTAACACTACTCAAACAATCAATGAGTCCCATAATAATGAAACTAAAAGTAAAAAGCGAAAGTTTTCAAGTGAAAATTCTTATACCTTATGGCATAGGCGTTTAGGTCATATCTCCAAAAGGAGAATTGACAAGCTTGTGTCTGAGGGAATCATAAATAAACTTGATATTCCGGATAAAGACTTTTGCATTGAATGCCTAAAAGGAAAATTTACAAACACGAAAAGGAAAGTATCCTCGAGAGCATCAAGCGTCTTAGAACTAATACATACGGATATTTGTGGACCATTTCCTACTCCTTCTTGGAATGGTCAACAATATTTTATTACGTTCATAGACGATTATTCTCGATATGGATACATTTATTTACTTCATGATAAATCTCAATCTTTGGACGTTTTCAAGTCTTTTAAGGCCGAAGTTGAAAATCAACTTGGGAAGACTATTAAGAACGTTAGATCCGATCGTGGTGGGGAGTACTATGGTCGGAATGACGGTTCGGGAGAACAACGTCCGGGTCCTTTTGCTCGCTATCTTGAAGAGTGTGGGATTGTCCCTCACTACACTATGCCGGGTACGCCTAGCATGAATGGTGTAGCTGAGAGACGTAATAGAACCCTTAAGGATATGGTAAGAAGTATGGTTTCTTGTACTTCTTTACCTCACTCATTATGGGGCGATGCTTTAAAAACCGCTACTTATCTTCTTAATAGGGCTCCCTCTAAGGCTACTAACAATAAAATCCCTTATGAATTATGGACGAATAAGAAACCGTCCTTAAATCATCTTCATGTTTGGGGATGTCCAGCGGAAGCTAGGCCTTATAGGCCTAACGAAGGAAAACTGGACGCTAAGACAGTTAGTTGCTACTTTGTAGGGTATGCCGAAAGATCAAGGGGCTATAAATTTTACAACCCGAAAACTAGAACGTTTTTTGAAACGGGAAATGCTAGGTTCTTTGAGGATGTTGAGTTTAGAGGGGAAACTAGGAATAATAATTTTGAATTTAAGGAAGAGGAATCCATTTCTATACCTCTTCCCTTAATAGTTCCAATTGGAAATCAAGTACTTGTACCTGAAATTCAAGAGGAACAAATTCAAAATATTGACTCCCCTATAAATATTGAACAACATGAAAATGTTGATCAAAATGAGGAAATTCAACAACCTCAAAATGAGGAAGAACCAGTGCCTTTAAGAAGATCAAATAGAGTAAGAAGAAGTGCCATCTCGGATGATTATGAGGTGTATCTAGCCGAGAATGAAGGACACTTAAGTTTAGTGGGAGATGAGCCTCTCACCTTCCATCAAGCCATTAAAGGTCCTAATTCTCATAAGTGGATCAATGCCATTAATGAAGAGTTAAAATCTATGAAAGACAACGACGTTTGGGATCTTGTCCCATTACCGAAGGATGTGAAACCGATTGGTTGTAAATGGATATTTAAAACCAAAAGGGATTCACAAGGTAATGTGGAAAGACATAAGGCTCGTCTTGTTGCCAAAGGTTTCACTCAAAAGGAAGGTATTGACTACAAAGAAACATTCTCTCCGGTGTCTTCTAAAAACTCCTTTAGGATCATTATGGCTTTAGTGGCACATTATGACCTTGAGCTTCATCAAATGGATGTAAAAACAGCTTTTCTCAATGGAGACATTGAGGAAACCATCTATATGAAGAAACCAGAAATGGTGGATGATTTGGAACAAACTAATCATTTAGTTTGTAAACTTAAGAAATCCATTTATGGGCTCAAGCAAGCTTCCCGTCAATGGTATCTCAAATTTAACCAAGTAATTCTTTCATTTGGCTTTGAAATGAATATTGGTGAAGATTGTATATACCATAAGTTCAGTTGGAGTAAGTTTATATTCTTAGTCTTATATGTGGATGATATTTTGCTAGCTAGTAATGATATAAACCTTCTAAAAGACACTAAGAAATTTCTTTCAAAGAAATTTGAAATGAAAGATCTTGGAGAGGCAACTTTTGTATTAGGAATCCAAATACACCGTGATCGCTCACGAGGTACTTTAGGATTATCACAAAAGGCCTATATAGAGAAGGTATTACAAAGGTTTAGCATGCAAAACTGTAAACCACATGACACCCCTGTTTCTAATGGAGATAAATTCAGTCTTAATCAATGTCCCAAAAACAATTTTGAAACCAAGTATATGGAAAACATCCCTTATGCATCAGCAGTAGGAAGCTTAATGTATGCTCAAGTCTGTACTCGTCCAGACTTAGCTTTTATTGTTGGAATGCTTGGTCGATACCAAAGCAATCCGGGGAGAGAACATTGGGTCGCAGCCAAAAGAGTGATGCGGTATTTACAAAACACCAAGGACTACATGCTTACATATTCAAAGTCGGATCATCTTGAGATCGTTGGGTATTCCGATTCCGACTTTGCTGGATGCCAAGACAGCCGTAAATCAACGTCTGGGTATGTCTTCACATTAGCCGGTGGAGCAATTTCTTGGAGAAGTGCCAAGCAGACACTCGTAACTTCCTCTACCATGGAAGCCGAGTTTGTTGCTTGTTTTGAGGCATCCAATCAAGCTATATGGCTGCGTAAATTCATTGAGGGTCTCCGTATTGTCGATAGCGTCGAAAGACCTATTAAGCTATATTGTGACAATAGGGCAGCGGTCTTGTACTCCAACAATAACAAGAGCTCGTCAAAGTCTAAACACATTGACATTAAATTTCTTGTTGTAAGAGAGAGGGTACAAAAAGAACAAATAGAAATACAACTTATTGGTACAAACTCTATGTTAGCGGATCCGTGTACTAAGGCGTTATCACCTTTAGTGTTTCACGAGCATGTTGCTCATATGGGTGTAACAACTTTTGATAACATTTAATATAGTGGGAGTTTGTGTTGTTTTTCATTTATTGTTCTATTAATTATTAAAGTTTGATCTCATTTGGTTAAGTTGGACTAGTTGGAAGAATATGTATATATTCATTAAGATCCATGCTACACATCTATACTTTTGATCTATGTCATTTAGTTGAATTAGTATATGTGATTATAGTGGGTTTAGTTGCGAATCAATTACAACGACTGCCCCTTTAGTCCTATACTTATATGGCTAATGGACGAGATTGTTATAGATGACAACAAAGTGCACATAAGGGTTGTCATTTATGTTATACTTGTGATTTAAAGGAAGAAATTTGTTTTGCAACCCAAGTGGGAGATTGTTAGATCATTGTGGCTTGCAACAAAAGTTAATAGGCACCTTCCATAAATAAAGTCATGACTATGACATTAATATAAAGTATGGTCAAAATGGTCAATGTGTAGAATCCCTGAAATGTTATTTATCTATCTTTGATGGGCAAGATGGTAAATCAACATTGCTTTGGAAATGAATAGGTATGGTCCCTATTTGAAGTGTCACCATGTTTACTATATAAAGGCCCCTCCATCAAGCCTTAAACATATTGAATTCTTACTTTTCTCTCTACATACTCTCTTCATAATTATCTAGAAGAAATTCTGAGAAACTTAAGAGACACTCTCATTTAGAAGATCATCTCCCTACATCTTCATCATCCTTAATCTCCCTTCAAGACACAATAATGGATTCAACAGGTATACATTTATTACATGCTTCCGCTTCATCTTTTCCTCTTTCTCTTACTTAAATATGAGTGTGGCATTCAGGGATTAAAATTGTTCTGACAGGTTTATTACCTAAAATGGATCATGGGACCCACTTGTCATTTTCACAACAAAAACTCCCTACCCAATTTATCTCTCCTACTTTCTCTTACTTACTTTTTCATACTCACTAAATTTACTTTTTCTTAATATGTATAGTCAAACTAAGAACCTTAGTCCGGGACCGAGGGAGTAATATAATACGATACAATCAATTATTGTCGGTTTTTGTCTTTATTTTATGATTTATTTTTTTGAAGTATTATTTTATGATTTATATTTCTCACTTTAGGGCCCAAACTATCGTTTTTGTATCAATCCAGAGCCCGGGCGAGAGTTTTGTTAGATTTTAAACAGAAAGTTAACATGTGTCATCTAAAATCCATTTTCTATGGGGGTTTTTGGTATTTTCAAATTATTTAGTATATTTAAGCTTTCAGACTCTCGACTTCTGAAACATTGTTCCAAACAAGAAACTCAAAGTATTTTCTTCTTATTTATTTGTTTTTAAAAATATTTCCCCTACAATTTAATGACCCAAACAAATTGTTCAGGAGTCAATGTGAAAGTTTCTTTAATTGTGAGTATTTTTTTTTTTTTTTGATTTATTTTCATGTGTATGACTATAACTTGAAAAGGAAGTAGCAACATCAAGCATAAACTAGTTATCACACATAAATTAGGAAAACAATTACAAAAAACAGTACCATTTTTTTTTCTTGAGAGAATTATTTAAATTATAAAATTCCAATTTTCCAAAATTTTTGAAAGACAAAACTTAATTTAAGAATTACCCAAACATCAAAAGAGTACTATCAGAACACAAACATAGTGAGTTAAAGAAAACTCATGAGTCAAATGATCACTCTTGGTATTAAAATGAGTGATAATTCGAGCAACAACATCACCGAAACTCCCAAATCAAACCAAAACTAATGAACTTGTGATTGATTTGGGTGTACCGCCAAACTATTTTGGTTCAACCATTATTCTTGTGAAAATATCAAATGCCCAAGAGAAAATAGGTGTTAAGATGTGATATTCCCACTTTCTATTCAAAATATAACGGAATGTTTGTTTAGGCTCTAGATTGATGCGAAAATGAAAGTTCAGGCTCTAAAGTGTGAAAAATAAAACTATAGGCCCCAAAATGATACAACATATAAACTATGGGGTAGTAAAGTGAGATTAACCTTTTATTTTTTTGAAGTATTAGTTTCGTACGGTCAGGAATCACATTGATTTGGCCCATTAGCATCTGACTTTCTTTTAGTGGGGCCTGTCACTGGTCCAATCCAAAACCCAAATCGGCTTGTGAATTGTGATAAGAATTTGTCCGGCCCAATTTAATACACGTGTCTATAAGTCACTCAGTGTTGCACGTATTCAAATTAAATCGCCATAATGGATTTGTGTTTTTTTAAAAAATTATTCCATCCGTTTCAGACTAAGAATATTCCATGAAATATGCACAATTATTTTTTAAAGCAAAATATACACATTTCATTATGAAAATATTCAGATTCCCCCCCCCCCCAAATTAATTGTATACTATTATCCCTAAATGTATTTTACTAATTTTCACTATTTATTAGACACTTGCAAATATTACAAGTTAAAAAACAAATATTTTGATAATTATTTTATGGAAAGGGCTAATGTCACTATACTTATTACTTCTCCAATAGTACAACATTAATATTGAACATGATTAATTAGTGATTTGGATAAACTTGCCCCTACAAACACTTGTCATTTATAAGTACAAAAAAAATAAAAAGTTGGTTTGGGGGGAAACTAGTTCCTCCATAAGTTATAAAAAATCATGTTTTTTAACCCTTCTTAAACTCTAAAAGGCCTAAACCCTAAACCTTAAACCCTAAACCCTAAACTTTAACCCCTATAAAAACAAGACTTTTTATAACTTATGGAGAAACTAGTTTCTCCCAAAATTTTCTCTAAGTTTAAAAGGTAATTTGGGCAATTATTTTTTGAGATTTCTCCATAAGTTATAAAAAATCCTGTTTTTATAGGGGTTAAAGTTTAGGGTTTAGGGTTTAAAGTTTAGGCCCTTTAGGGTTTAAAGCTTAGGGTTAAAGGGTTAAAAAGTTGACTTTTTATAACTTATGGAGGAACTAGTTTCCCCAAAAACCAACTCTTATTTAAACTTATACTCTTTTTCTCTCATTAATGAAAAACATACTATTTCTTTTTCTAGTTAATGTCGTAATGATAGATTATGCATATTATTACTCAATATTTTCTCAATTTTTTAAGAGCAATGTTAGGGGCACAAAATAAAGTCACAAAATCTTGCTCACAACATGAGGTGGCGATATTTTATTGGTTGCATCGATAATGGACCCGCCACACTCTAATTAAAAACATCAATAAAATTATTACACCTAGGATTTTGTGAGCAAGTTTTTGTGACTTTTTTATGCCCCTAGTATTATTCATTTTTTAATGAACAAATTAACATGCTACTTTTAGTAATAATTCTTTCTTAAAAAAAACCAAAGAGAATTACAAGAGCACTCTTTTTAAAAAAGGAAAAAATGATTTCTGATACAATTTTTTTTGGTAGTAACATAGGATATATTATTATTTTTTTTAAAAAAAAATAGTTGATGATTCAAATTTGATTTTATGTTCATTTCCTTGCTTATGAAACTACAGTTATGTTGCTTTTGATTGATTTTGTATGAATGCTTTAATTATCTCCCATTTTCAATTATGCTCCTTGTTTAAAAAATAAATAAATTATGCTCCTCAAACGATACTTGCAAAATTAAATTTACTTTAAGGGCTCGTTTGGTAGCCTGACACGGATAAACACTGTTAACTATCGGGGCATTATTTCTTGCCTGATTATTAGTAACGGTGACTAATAGTTAGGCTCTCCAAAAAATATTAGTAACGGTGACTAATAGTTAGGCTCTCCAAAAAATATGATGTTTGGTGAACAGAGTATAAAGAGTGTGATTAATAATAAAATTACTAAAATATCCATAATGATAATGCAGTTGTGCCTTTCTTCTTCGGATGTTTAATACTCCATCCGTGATCTTCTCGTTTGACAATTCAATTTTTTTAAGGATATGAACACTTGCTTCACTAGCCATGTTTTGTTTATGCACTTTTAAGGCCAAATTGTAGAAATAAGAAGAACTTTTTGGGACAATGAGAAATGACAAACGTGAACATCATTTTGAGACGGAGGGAGTATAATAACAAAATCCAATTTCATTCCAATAAATTCATCTACATTCTACAATAATAAGAAAAATGGAATCATCTTAACTGACTTCATTAAAAAGTATGTAGTTTTTTTTTTTCTAAAAAAAACCCATGCTTCCGTCGTTTGTGGATAGCCGACTTCTAAACATTTGTTATTATTTATGAAATGATTATGTTTCTTTCAAAAAAAGAAAAAAAACCCATTAAACAATTGAAGCAATGTCAATGGCGAAGGTTGTAAGATGAACAAAAAGTTCATTTGCAGGTCTCTTGGCTGAAATTGTTATTTACATATGGTGATCAATCATCATCAGATTCACATCTTGTTGAAAAATTCACATCTAGGTATAGTTTGGGCTTTAAAAATTAACGAAATAAAAATAAAGGTCTAGAGGAGTAAAGAGATCAAGAGATAAATGTGTGAGAAGAGAGAAAGAGAAATCAAAATTCCTTCATCATTTTAATTGGTAGATCTCAACTGAAGAGAGAGGAGGGAGTGGTGGAGGGGGAAAGAAAGAAAAAGTAGACATTGGTTGTGCCATTCACTGTAGGTTGAAGGGGCATTTATGTCCAAAAAGGGTGATTTTTAATAGACGTCGTGGCCCGATAATTAATACCACCCTCCACTAATGTATTAATAGCCAGGAGATTAGGCCATTAATCAGGGTAACATGGATTATTAGTTCAAAGTGTTAAAACCTACCAAACACATAGATTAGAGTACTAATAATCCAATACAACGTTGTTACGGGTTACCAAACGGCCCCTAAGAATTTTATTATAAATTAAATGTTATGATCATGTAAGCCTATCATCACTTTACAAGAAAAAAATTATGCTCTTCCTTTATCTTTTCTTTCCTTTTTCATTCTCTTTTGGAAGCCTCAACCCTAAACAATGCCACCCACCATCAACAACACCTTCCGCCACCACCGTTGATATAACTTTTTGATTCATTTATTTATATTCAGTAAGTCTTGGATTTATATTATCTCTCTTTCGTCGAGAGCTGTTGCCTTCTCTACAAAAGAACCATTGTCTTCTCTCCATTTAGTTGAAAACCTTATTCTAATGTGAGTATTTCTTGTTGCAATTCTTGATAGGCTTGATAAGGCATTTACTGTCAACTCAAATATTTTCTTTCCTTGTGTTTTCGACACTACATTTTTTTTGATTAGGCATTTTTTGAATGCCCGTTGTGGTCAGTGACCAAGCTTCGCGTGGAATAACGTTTGCGCGTTACAAGTCATTGATCGTAAAGGCGTTAACTAGACATCTGGCTCAAGTTTAGGCATCGGTATTCATTTTCAGGACTTCTTTTATTCGGAAGGAGCAACTTTGGTGCAAATTCGTTCGACCAAGTTATGGTATTAAAATACGAAAAAAGAAAATCATACTACAGATACAGTTCTAGCATAAAGCACAAGCGACGAAACGCTTAATCTCACTTGCAGGTGATTTAGACTCGGTAGAAGTGTCCAAATGTGAACGAACTCTCATAGCCGAACACCTGGAACAATAAGAGGGGATAAAACAACAATACTTAAGATAATTAGTAGGGCAACAAACAAACTGTCTCAGTTTACTGTCAAAACATTCAAAAGCATGCTCCTATGGTTTTTTTTTTTTTTTTTTAAGTCTAGTACCAAATCAGAGAATTTTCATTATGTTGTATTAATCAATTGCTTAGTCAATTACATAGATTCCTAATCTATTACAGAATCCCTACGAAAGTCTATTACAGTTTGGGGTATTATTTCAATACAACCATTTTGCAACTATAAATTTTGACGCACCAATCACCCAATAGCACAAAGGGGTAAAAAATTGTGGTTGAGAAAAGTTCTAATATATGATTAGCAGACGACAAGATATGTGATTGGTTGCAAAAATGTATGGAGGAGCAAACAAAAGCAAGTGGTAGTGACATAAACCTAATTTAGAGGCGAAATTAGATAATAATAATAATAATAATAATAAAGATAAAATGAGTATTAGTACACTAATGAGTGGATTAGAGAGTAGATGGCCAGTGAGCACTCCATTTGCCTTTGCAGCAATCAAGGGCTGCAGTGATATTTCAACAACTAGTGGAGCCTCCACTTATCATCTTCGTCTTCAGTCTTGTCCCTTTTACTTAATAAACTATCCCATAACATACTCCGTCCGTCTGTCCCCGAAAAGTTTGTCTCATTTGTCTTTTTAATGGTCAACACATGTTAACTTGACCATACACTGGTGTCAATCTAATGATCACAATAAAATTCGTTGTTATCGATAAACACTTAATGATTTATCAATTACAATTTTTTTTTTTTTTCACTAAGATGATTAGATCGACATCAAATGCTTGGTCAAAGTTTATTAAAAAGTCAAAATGGGATAAAGTTTTCGGGAAAGATGGAGTACATGTTAAAATATCGCGGGGCTCTCCAATCCTAACATTCAGCATTTGTGGGTGGATGTGCATGTACGCGTATGTGCATTTGAGCACAAAGTACTATTGACTCGCAGACAAAAGAAGTAACTTTCTGTGTGATTCTATGGCAAAAAAGAGTCATCAATCATCAAAGAAAAAGAATTCCGTGCCACGGAAAGCAGTAATACCTAATTTTCTTAGGTCAGAATTTAAAGACATAACACATCAGTCCCAAAAAAATCAAATTTCTTATTTCGGGACGGAGGGAGTAGATAATTACCTTTGGTTTAGCTGATGGCTATGTAAACACTGTTACCATTGAATTTGTTTTCAACTGTTAGATCTGTTAACCAGCAAATCCAACCACAAGCATACGCGCTTTCAACTCACCATACTTTAAACTCCCCTATCAGTAGCCTCTCGTCCATGTCCTATGAGCTTACCACAAACATTCGTTTTTGCAACTTATTAATGAGCCCATTGACCTGAAAGCAGCAAAATCATCCCCGTCGAACCGTGAAGGTCCTTAAACCTGGCCAAGAAATGTGCAATTTGTAATGTGATGTAAGTGGGAGCAAAAAATCCTTATCCGCATAATGCAATCAAATATCCAACACCAAATCTAGAAAAAAAATTACAAATTATGCAAAAGAAAGTTTATCTATTCATAGATGTAAACACACTTATCACCGGCAAACTTGATTAGGGAGCACACACAAGTTACAAAAAGGAGAGACGAGAAGCAAGCATGATGCTGCCAATAAATTGCATAGTTGGCTTGGTTATAAGTTGATAATGAAAAATCCAAAGGAAACTTGATCCTATTATCCATCAGAAGGGAATACCTGCCATGTTAAAACACGCGACTTTTTGACTATGGGTTTACAAACCAACAAAATTAGTGCAAGAAGCTATCATGAAAGGTACGGAATTTGGTACGATTAATAAATTAAGGAAATTATCAAGTGCTTACTTGCCTTTCGTTTTCTGATCACATAAGCTCTCAAAAGATCAGATCTCCCCATGTCATCATCCATTGCAAACAGGAGTCACTATATTATTTGGTCATCGGGGGGGGGGGGGGGGGGGGGGGGGGGAGTTATTTTTACGTTGGTTTGGTAGCATATTGGTACCAGTGTACGAAAACAGTACAAGCATACGCAAACATGCACACACCTAGTGGCAAAGTGTATTCTCAAAAGTACAATATGAATGGTCATAATATATAAATATAGGGGCCAACAATATGTAATTCAGCATTAAAATAGAAGCAAATTTAATCAGTTGATTCAATATACTCCTTCCGTCCCACTTTAATCTACAAAAGCCTAAAATGGAAACTTTTTAAAACTTTTGAAATAATGAGACTCACTCGTCATACTCACAACAAATCCCCACTTACTATTTCCTACCTCACTTTCTCTCTCCTACCCAACACTCACAACAAATCACCTTTTTCACATTTTCCTTAATTCTTGCACCCAACTCCATTATTGTAAATTAAAGAGGGACGGAGGGAGTATACATTAACAGATTGGTCCCATTGATATAAATGCAGGTCTTTAAATAATAATGATGGTTACAAGTTAGGTACGATTTCTAAACATAAGTCTCTTCTCTGAGAGAGTTGAGCAGAAGTGCCATCAATAGTGCACCCTTCATATTTTCATGATTCATAGCCCAAAAACCACGATTTTTTTTTTTTTTTTTATGTTTTATCTTAACTTATTTTTTAACAAATCAAGTGAGACTACATGAGCTGGTAGGCGTGTTGATCTGGTCAGGCCTATTTGATATGGTCCTCATGAAGATAAAAAAAAGATACTATAATTCTCTAAAGAGAACTCTAAGTAAAGAATGTTTTAGATTGAGCTTACAGAGTATTGCACAGTGAAGTGCCATTTCGCCTAACAAGAGAATCACGCACCTTCGCCAATAAAAATGTCATGTCAAGATATTCATGCACAAGGATATAAAGGAAACAAGCGTGCAGTACCGTGCAACTAAAACACCATAACCTAATCATGCTCCCCGTTGATACTGCATAACGAGAAAGCTTTCCTTCATAACGCGTCTGAAGTGCACCGGAAACGCGAGAGTTTTTGGATTCCACTTCATCTGTTATATGGTGAGAAATATAAACTTCATTTTTAACCGCCAAAACAAAGTAAAGAGCAGGCAATATTTGATCAGTCATCACAGAGTAAATAGAAACATCATTTATCTGTGGAGCATCATAAATATGATCTCCAAAACACATCATAGAATGTTCTATCATGCATTCATGCATATTATTTTCAAGAAATGTTACAAACTGATATTTCAAAACAAAAGATTCAGATACTGAGAGTAAGAGCAGGCAAAGCATTTACGTAATAGACAATAGATAGTGGACCAAACAGCACACATGCACTATAGGTTCTGGTGGTGTCATTTTCTAAACGATCATCAACGCTTTCAAAGTTTCAACCTTTTCATATTTTCTTTTGAAATCCAACCATTAATCTTCCTTCGTCTCATTTAGCGTCTCAGCTATATTAACCAAACTGTCCATGGACAGCTGACAGCTTATAAGAGCTTGGCTCAGGCTATGATCTTCTGCAGATGGACCGAGAGTCAGCACAAGTTATGTGTTAAAACATCTAAAAGGACCAAGAATTGACTTGGGTTAGCTTGGCTTGTTAGGCTAGGGTAATAATATTTGGGGGTTAGACAAATAGTTTTCTCAGATACTAGCAGTGGGCACCACATTAACCACCACGAGGTCAGCCAACACCCTTAAAATTTGGAATATAGGCAAAGTGATAATATACGACTATAATATTTATGACCCCCTTTAAGTGATATCCTAGCTTAGCACGGGTCCATATGTAATTTTATAACAATACAACAGTGTAATATAGTTCAAGAGTAGGTACAATTGTGGTCGTCCATATACCATAAAGATGATCCACTTTTATATACTCCGTAATTAAAAATTGTTACAGTTAGATAACAAGAGCCATCTCATATTTAGTGAGTCAGGCTCATGACAAATAACTCACCTCAGGCTGGTTCACTCAGTGGCGAAACTGAGCTTCAACAAGCGATTCAAACTCATATATTAGTAAACAGGGTCAAAAAAAGGTTAAGATCAACTCTTGAAACAACTCTTGAACTATTCACGCTGTAAGAAAATCAAGTGGAGGTGTCAGATCCTCAAATTTCACCAATATGCGCATGCATTTTTTAGAAACACATGTGTACTTGAACAGACACAGAACAGTCATGACAGAAAATTGTCAAGCAATTGATACCCAATTGAAATTTCTCCAACCAACTGCATCTCCACCCACAAAACATGATAAATTATATGGAATGCATAAGAAATAGCTAACGTACTACCCCCTGCGTCCCATAATAAATGTCGCATTTGACTTGTCAACAATATTAACAAGTGTGCTTTCCTTGTTTGCACATTGCTTGTACAATGGTCAACTTGGACTAAGGCTATTTCCCTACTAGGAAACGCGACATTTATTACGGGACGGAGGGAGTATGTTGGTATTGGTCTTGCTCATGGATGCAAAAGGTGCGAGGTAGTCTAACTGAAACTAATTGTACTTTTCGAGTCAGATCATAACCAAGGCTACATAGCACTGCCCTAACATATGCCACTTAGAGGTTGATAATATAGTGCACATTGCACCATGTTGTTGCGAAAAGACCATTCTCCACAAAGACTGGTGAATGTTCTCCACTTGGTTCACTAATCTCACAAAAGAATCATCATCTTAATCATAATACTCCCTCATCTCAAAACGAATGTTCCATTTGACTTGTCAAACTTTTTCCGGTTAATGCTTTACTTGTACCTTCTTGAAATTGCACTATAGTTGTTGGCTTTTTCAGAAACAGGATCAATTTTATGGGAGAAACCAAAAAGGAATGTGGGATAATCTTATTGGGACTGAGGATTATTTATATGTGTGTGTAAGAGAGAGAACTATGGTTAATAGTGTTCCGTAATTTTTGGGAACAGAGGAAGTCCACTATAGGCACTTAATGCATGTTCTCTATCTCATGGGATGGTTATGTGTGTGTGTATATATATACATGCATTTCTTACAACTCAATTTCCCAAAGTGGTACTTGGTCCAAGAAAAGGAGAGACGAGTAGAAAGAAACATAGGAACCATGAGCTCAACAATAATAGCCATTCCTAATGAAGATGAAACCACTCCCAACCAGAAGAAGAAACTTCAATTTCCTTCCATTTCAAGTGTTTCTTCTCTTATGGAAAGGGTACATAAGCATGACATGAGAAAAGTAACTCATAGTGTCAAGGTTGGAATTGCCTTAGTTCTGGTTTCACTTCTCTATCTCCTCGATCCACTCTTTCAGCAAGTTGGCGAAAATGCCATGTGGGCTATTATGACAGTAGTAGTTGTCTTTGAGTTCTATGCAGGTTGGTTACTTACACAAAAGGTTACTAAAATGTATTCAGTGATTTAATATTATTATCTACAACTCTCTCCTCATTTTCCATATAAAAATAATATCCTCTTGTAATGAGTCTCATGATGATTAACTTGGTAACCTGTATTCAGGTGCTACACTGAGCAAAGGATTAAATCGAGCAATCGGAACCATAGTCGGTGGGGGGTTGGGGTGTTTGGCAGCAATTTTTGCTGACGAATTTGGGCAGGTTGGCAATGCAATTGCTGTCGGCACTTCAGTATTTATATTTGGTAAGTATGCACATAATGATCACTGTTTTTGACGTCAACATTATGTTTGTTCCTAAGATTTCATCTACACATAGTTCAAAATAAACGTCTTTCCTGTTACTACACAAAACTGTTGATTTTTATGTTTTAGCACACAGTAAAGCTAATTAAAGTATTTCATAATTGAGCAAAGAATTACCAATGAGCACCATAATCATATCTAATGAACATTTTATGATTATACACAGGTGCTGTAGCAACATACTCTCGATTGGTTCCAAGCATTAAAAGGAGATATGACTATGGGGTGATGATCTTCATCCTTACCTTCAATCTGGTTGTCGTGTCTGGGTTGCGTGCGGATAAAGTCCTGAAATTGGCCCGGGAACGCCTATCAACAATTGGCATGGGTTTCGGCGTCTGCATATTCACCAGCTTACTCATATTTCCCATATGGGCTAGCGATGAACTTCATAACTCGACATCCTCCAAGTTTGATAAGCTAGCAAGCTGCATTGAAGGTGCCTAGTAAAAAAAGAAACAAATTATCTTAATATTTTATGATATGAGCGAATGACTTTAAGAGCACTCCTGACTTACATGATCATTTTGTGCAGAATGTTTGGAGGAATTTTTCATAGTCAGTGAAAAGGAAAAACAGCCAAGCTCTAACGTCAACAGTTGCAAGTCAGTATTAAACTCAAAGTCAAGTGACGAGTCACTGGTATATCTCTTATTCCAGTCAATCATATGTTCTTGTACTATGGTTTACTTGGTTATGTCCTTTAAACTTTTATATTACCCATATGCATGAACATTAGACACTTGGACTGGGAAAGAGAAACATTAACGTTTAACAATATAAGATTTGATAAAATTTAAGTTCATCATTTTGTATAATCTATTTCCTCCTACTGTCATGATCATATGTGATACAAAGTAAACATCAGTCCTGAACCATTTTTTGCACTTTCCAGGCGAATTTCGCAAGGTGGGAACCATGGCACGGGAAATTTGGACTTTACTATCCTTGGGAGAAATATTTACGAATAGGGGAGTTGCTTAGAGAGCTTGCAGCTAGCATTCTCTCAATGAAAGGATGCCTTGAATCACCTAGACAGGTTCGAAAAGCTCACTGAGTGCTGTATTTAAACCAGTTAATATTCAACTTGATATATTAATACCACTATTTACGTATAACTAAGTTTACTATTAAATTTGCTTGGCCAGCCCTCAGTAACACAGCGACATGCAATCAAAGAACCATGCGAGATAATTGGGTTGTCATTAGGATGGACTCTGAGAGAGCTTGGAGAAAGCATCAAGAAGATGAAGAAATGCCGGTCAAAGATTTTGATAGCTCCAAAGTTGCATTCCATGAAATTAGGGCTGAGCAAATCTCCATCAAAGCTAGGGACAATTGTGTATGGCGAAGGCCTTCCCACTGCAAACTTTCTGTTCCTATTGATGGAAATGGTGCGAAAGGTGGAAATATTAGCCAAAGAAGTTGAAGAACTAGGAGAGACTGCTTGTTTTCAAACTAAATAGCCAGGGTTTTGATCAGCAAAGCATCCAGTGATGTACATGATGACTAAAGCCAAATTATGGCACGTTAACATCCAAATATTTTTTACGGGGCAAACGGATGTAGGGCAGAGAAGATAGCATCCCAGTAAAACCCGTTCATATAATATCCTATGACTATTTATATGTAGGATTATGCTCACCTGAATGTATTCAAAGGTTAATATAAATTAAAACATAAGTATATAAGAACATTTTGTTAGCACTTGTTACTACTCTAAAGAACAAGCAATTTTGATGGGTACAGGTTAAAGGTTCCTGACATATTTGACATAATAAAGCAGAGGAAGCTGGAGGTGCAGCAGGATTCTTGGATATGAAAATGTTAACACAAACTTTCTCCGCCTATTCTTTCTAATCGAGCCTCTCGGTCTGTCATTATCCCTCGAGAAGTAGAAAGAATTACAATCCCCCATCCCGCCTAAAATTTTAGGAAAGAATTTTACAGGACGTGAATCAGCCTCCCATCCTATATACTCGTACAAAACAATCGAACAAGTGATAACTGGTCCACCAATAATGCATTACCAATATGAAATGGTCAATCATTTGTTTGTTTCCCATATGTCCTTTTATGAATAAAGAAAAGAGGGAAGGTGCCATGGTGCAAAAATAACAAACAAACAGCCAACAGGAATATAAAATAACAACATAAGCCAAAATCAAGGACAAAGGTTAGAGGAAATTGCTCAAAACTGATGGAGAAACCAATGGATTAAGAACCCATTTCCAAAGCTTGCAATCTCACCAGAGAAGGAAGATAAACATAGCAAAATGGGTCATATTTCCAAGATCTCGTTGATCATTACTGTTTTCATTGTACAGTTCAGCGTATGGGATGCTGTCGAGAGTGCTCCAAATACCAACATTACCAATGTCCTCTGTAACTCAGGTGTGTATGCAAAAGATGATCCATTTTCCATAAGTCTATCCTACATCCTAGCAGATCTGGAGAGCACTACGCCATCACGCCAAGGTTATGACTACCGAAATATTTCTCCTTATCCTAATGCCTTTGCCTATGGTCATGCTGCTTGCAACCAAAACCTCACAAATCCAGATTGCAAGACCTGCCTAGGAGCAGCAAAAACTGACATGTTCGATACCTGCAACAGTCGAATTGGGGCTCGGTCTGTTCTGAAAGATTGCCAAATTAGGTATGAACAGTATCCATTCAATGATTAAATCATTAGCCCCTGACCCCATTCAAATGTTCTCCACTAGAAAATGGGTGGCAACATTATCAATTTCCACCTGAGTGTATGTCAAAACACAAAAGGTAATCAATAATAATTTTAAAGAGTTAAAGTTGTTTATCAGATACTCTCATAATAAGTGTCGATGTTGACTTGTTAATTTTTTAATGAATGTGTTTTACTTGCTTGCATATTGCTTGTACATAGTCAAATTTGAACCATTTCCTTCTTTATTCTTGGGACGAAACGGGTGGAGGGATTATGACCCAGTCATTTCATTATCTTTTTGGTATAATCATCACCGCATTCTCTACATGGTTATTAGATTTCCGTGCAAATTTACGAAAGTAGAGATATCTGCATCAAAAATATTTTAATTTTGATAGCCTGGAAAAATCGTTTCTAGCACGATCATAAATGGATGCACCTATGGGGTCCGTTCCTGAAACTACCGAATCAACGAATTCTCAGTTCTGGGTGGAAGGAACTGGATTTGTTTAATAAATTCTGACCAAAAACATTCTCACATACGATCAAAACACTGATCATTACAACAAGCAGATGAAAGAGAAGCAACTCCGTATCAATGCATTTTTTTGAGTATTATAGCAACACATATTTCGCTGAAATTAAAAAACTAAATTGCTTAGGGTTAGGGTTACTTACAATTACAAACTTGAATTCGGCTCTTGTACATGAATCTCCAGCATATTAGCTGATCAAAACAACAATATTGGAGTGTAAAATGTGAAAATTTGATCAGCGAATGTCGATATATTCCATGATTAACGAAAGCATGGGTTTCGTAAATTCTGCCTAAAATTATCCTAGCTAATTTGGGCCTGTTAATGGCCCACCTACATAGTAGGTCCCCGATTGAGTTTTTGCGACTTTATTATGTACTAAATTTTGAGGGTTTTTTTTTACTCCCTCCGCCCACAAATATAAGCAACACTATGGGTTTCACACAGATTAAGAAAATAATTAAAGTAGTTAATTCATCTTGATTTTACAAAAAAGAAAAGCAAAAATGACTAAATAGCCCTTAACAAGTTATAATTATGGAGTAGAATTTGTCTTGAAAAGTGAATCAATTATTAGGGGTATTTTTGGAACAAAATTATTAAATGATCTTGAAATCTCATAGAATTGCTTATATTTGTGGCAAAAAAAAACTCCATAGTGTTGCTTATATTTGTGGCCGGAGGGAGTACTTTAGTATCACTCAACACTTATATATAGTCTGAAAGCATTAACAAAAGACAAAAAAAAAAAAGACCCGTGTGAAACATGTTTCGATGTGACGCGTTTCACGTGTGAAACGGATTTCGATGAGAAAGTTAATGATTTGCCCTATGTGAGGGGCAGACCCATTTCCTCTCTCATCAAGACACGTGTCGTACATGAAACGTGTCACAATAGACTTCGTCACGGGTAATAAACAAAAGCAAGGAAATGTTACAGGAAAAACACCCACTATGTTTCTGACATTCTGTATATCAAAATTTCTCCCTTTTGGAAGCAATGTGTTCCCTATAGTCAAGAATAACAGCCCTAACGAACCACGACCCTGACTCCTTTTTTTACAGTATATTTACCTAACAAACAATCTTTACATGTATATATATACCGTCGAGTACCATCTCCTATTTGCAGATTGAATGCCAACCCGACAACTTAATGTAGACCAAGCTGCAAAATCCTCAACAATTCCTCCATACATCCAACCATGATCAATAATTTCCAAGTAGACCGTCCAGCTTATACCATATAAAGACGCAATTTTTACTGTGTTAAATAGCAAAGAAAAAGAGCTCAATTCCAAGTAGTCAAGTCGGAGCATAAGCAGATTCTGTAGAATTTTCAACACGGGTATGTTCCCGTTTGAGGATAAGTGCATAAAGAAGCTCATTCCAAGAATCTGGAACCCCAGGCAGGCACCAATGGCTGCAGTCTTGCCGGTTTAGAGGAGCGGGCCCATTCTCCGGCCCTAAATAATATAAAGACAGATGCCCGTCTTTTCTTCGTGATGTCATCTCCGTTACATTCATCAGATTCAACTCCTTCACGTGTGATTTGTCCGTCTGGTTTGACAACACTTCAACGAGTAGTTTTAATTGAGTCCATTTATCAGATGTAACCGGAGATGAACTCATGTCCGGTAATGTCTCCATGTGACAGCTACCACCGTTTTTCCAGTCACCACCACTGTTTATATCAAGGGATAATTAATTCTTAGCCAAGACTTGCAAGATAGCTTCTTTATTACAAACAAAGGTTTGAAACGAACCTTCTAAACCCAACACAAAATTTTAAGTAAGCCGATATGTACGAACTTAAGAGTCACAGGTCAAGAAGTAAATAAAATAAATATGGACACAATTCAAAATAAAAACCTCAGCCGTGGACATACTTTTACACTCAAATCACTTAAAAGGCCAACAAACATGAGACCTTACTTGAAAAAAGGATAACAAAGTTTTTCCCCGCACCTAAGGGCAACAGCCTTCATCTTTTATTTCATTTTTGGGAGGTTAGTCAGGTCTGCCGTCCAAGAACATAAAGATATTTCTTACTTGACAACTAGGCCCATAAAGAGTTGTTTTTTACTACAGAACTAGCACATAACTTAATTACCCCGCCCCAATTTATGTACTAAATTACAGCGTAACCATATTAAAATGAAACATAAATGTGTGTCTCTTGTTTCTTTCGATGTGCTTATACAGTCGCAACACTCATATGGTGGTATATATTCTGGGACACCAAAGTCAGCGCAAGTTTAGTGAAAGATGTTACGAGCAAAGATTGTTCCAATTTTGCGTTTCCAAGTTCATTACCCTTTCGGGCAATTTAAGCAACAAACTGAATGCAGTGTTCGGTTAGAGCGTGTAAGCATGAACTTCTTATTTTGTGTTCTCTGTCAATGAGCATGAGAAGTTTAATAGACTTGCATTGAGGTGAGCTGCAAGTTTTATGCTTTTTCTCAGTTAAAGGAAAATTCAAGAAACTTGTTCCCCACGCAAATACTAGAAACCTAGGACTATTTATCTCGGAAACTCAGACGTAAAACAAACAAAAAAAGATTCCCAAGTATACGCTTTTTAATGAGATATCAAAAATTTATTACGAGAATGAAAAAAAAAAAAAAAAAAAAAAAAGACTGTAGTGAACTGAATTGCAAACCTGAAATGTACAGGAGAATAGCTTCGGAAGAAGACTTGGGTCTTGCTAATATTTACTTCTCTGCCTATCCAATCTAATGTTGTCTCAATCGATCTACGGTATGCACTTTTTACGCTCATATCCATCTTAACCACCTGTCCTTCTTGGAAATAACACCCCCTAACAAGAAACAAATCAACAATACGTCAGACAAACAAAGGGATGAATAGCTTACGGTTATAGAGCATCTACTACAGAAAACATTCAATTGTGAGTACTTTCAAGAACAATATGTTATGTAACATGTTCCTAGTGGCGAAGCCACATTCAAGCCATGGGGGTCAGTCGACCCCCTTCCATTTTAGAATGGGTCAATTTTTACCCCTTCAAACTTTTAATAAATGATTTTTTACTACTAAAACGATGAATTTATACATTATGCCCCCTTAATTTTGAGAAAATATTGCACTAACTTATTATTTTGACCCTCTTGTATACTAATTTGGATACCTCAATTATAATAGTTATCTCAAAAGCAATCTTGACCCCCTTTCTGAAAATTTATAGCTTCGCCACTGCATGTTCCTTTTCGTTTTATCCTAATGGGGCGTGGAATGGATCGAACTTGAGACCTCAATGATCTACATTGCCCATTTAGTCATTGCTAACTATGAATGCATTCAAAAATGATACTTCCTCCGGCCCAAAAGATAGTCACATTAAATGGTTCCATAAAACTAGTCCCATTTCTGAAAAAGACAACATTTTAGTGTAATTTCAAGAAGGTGCTCATTATTTTAAAATTAGTCCACGAATGAGGGTCAATTTTCTAGTGAAGTTACTAAAGTCACCCTATAAAAATCCTAATTTGGACTGACGACGACATAGTGTTCTCATCAAGGGTATTTAGGTATAAGTGTTACTAAAAGTGCATATAACTCAACATCCTTAATTTCCAAGAAAAAAATGGAAATGGACCATCATATAGAGATAAAAGGAGTAATGAATAGTACTCACGCTCTAACAGTCTTCTCGGGATTCCACCAATGACCATTGTTGAAAATTAGTACATCTGCATCTTTCCATTGATGGGATGTCCAATCCATCTGATCCACCCTCAAAGTCGTTTTCACATTCGCCGGAGCTCCGGTAGGGGGACGGCCCTGCGGTACTAGGAACGGAGATCTGAAGTACTCGATCGTGCAGTTGTAATCCTTAAACTTGAACACCAAGAAGCCTGAGTGCTTGGTAATTGGACTCCCATTGACTTCGTATATTGAAGTTTTATTAGAAACTGCAGAAGATAACATGCACAGAAGAGATTCCCATTGATTTCTTCCAATTGAGTCTCCAACAAATACAATCCGACGGTTCCGCAGTTTTTCCAACAACATTGTGGCATTGAATCTAGTTTAAGAGATCAAACAAAAGGAAAACAAGTCGATAAAGAAACTGAATTTCCAAATCACTAGAATCGAATGAGAGGTGATTTATGGAATCATTGCTATCCCTTGCATGAATTAATCAACAATACTCTTTTTGTCGCCAAAAAAGTGTCATACTTTCATGTTTAGCTTGTCTCAAAAAGATAGTCCCATTTCTAAGAATAACAATAAACATAGTGTAATTTTAACAAGTAGAACGAATTTCCTTGATGCTTTATTCATAGAGCTGAACAATAATCGTGGGTTGTGGCAAAAAAAAATATGTCTTCTTCTTTTTTTTTAGCAAACATCGTCACCTTGTATAAGATTTCTAAGCTGAAATTCCAGTAAATACAACACTTAACATATTAGCAACTAATAAAAAACAACACACACCTAAACAAAATTTTAGCAACATTAACACACCCCTCCACAATTTCAACTTTACACAAGTTCAATGTGAATGATTCAATACACAGGTGTGAGCACAATTTCAATATCAACGAGTCAATGCAAACCAACACGCATAGTTTTAGTGTCAAATTGACTCAATAACACATAAAACACAATTAAATTGCAATGGCGTGGACTCAATATATGCATACTTGTGCATAATTTCAATGACAATGAGTCAATAAATCACAAATATAAATGTCATAGATTCAATACCCACAAACACAATTTGAATGTCAATACATATAGTACATGTTTCGATTTCAACGTCAATATATATCCACACCAAAAAACATAATTTCAATGTCAATACACACAAAGTTTCAATGAACATATGCACACACAAATAGGGAAAAGGAAATAGAAATTAGACCTGGGCAAGTTGCAAGATTTGGGCTGCCAACGCCACTTGGTGTACAACTTATCAAGCCTGCCATTCTCAGAACACCTGAACCCACTATCTAAAAACAAACAATCTTGAGATTCATACAATGGATAACTCTCATCCCACACCCAATTCCCATCAAATATGTCACACCCACTCCCTCCATCTTCAAGAAAACCCACCTTTTCACCCAGCGACCCTTTCCCAAACCCGAACCAAGTAATCAACCCGCTCCGCCTCTGAGTCACCGTCCGGTAATCCAACAAGAACAGAGAGAAGATGAAGCAAACGCTGAAAAGGAAGCATCCAAGAACATTAGGAGGTAGCTCAGACGGCCTCTTGAATTTCTTGAAGAATTCCAGGGGAGTCATGGAAAACCAGCTCCAGTTTGGTGATTCTGGAGATGGGTTTTGTGTTTTTGAAAGAGAAAGTGTGAGAATTTGGGATTGGTGAAAAGGGGTTTTGTTGAGGTGTGGGAAAGCGGAGAAAAGAAAGTGCTTTTAAAGAGACAAGAATGATGGAATTGGTTTATTTTTTCCACATTTGTAAAGTAGGAGTTTGAAGAGAGGTGGAGGGAGGTTGAGGTTGAGGTTGAGATAGAGGGGAGAGAAAGGACAAAGTTGGAAGATTAGGAGGTGGGGGCCGGGGAAGGAGGAAGACAAACATTCATGGAGGACAAATACTGCGTGTGTTTATGTGTAGTTTAGTGTAGAAAATTAAGGTAAATCTGGGAAAGTGGGAAGGAAGTGGCATTAATGCCTACTACTGGTTCACTTAATTCTACTCGTCTTATTTTAAATTGCACAAAATCATCTTTGTATTAAAGAAAAATATGGGTCGTAAGCGTAGATAGTTTGGTAGGGAAGAAAAAATTGGGTAGAGAATAGTTAATGCATTAGTTAGTTAGTTGATGTAAGTATGCAAGTGTGTAAAACTTTCTATTTTTAGATTTTACAAGTTTTATAGGACAACCAAAATGTTTTTTTTTTTTAGCCAAATTACAACAGTTTTTAATACAAGTAGGGGAGGGGTTGAACCCTTGACCTTCACTTTGGAAGGGGCTTATGAGCCAAAGGCTTATCGGCATAGGACAACCAAAATGTTAAATTTTAAAATTTGAAATGAGACGGAGTGTTGTTTTTCACCATAGAAAAGATGATTGGATGGATTTGGAAGTGGGAAGAGGATTAATTTAAGAATTAAATGATCATTTCTTAAAGTTGGAGAGAGCGGTCGTGTCCCACGTAGTATAATGCACGACATCATTTTTATAAAATAGCGTGACCGACTTAATTATATTCCTTATTCGAATTGTGGTGGTAGCTTCAATAATTTAAATTCAATTGTTTTTTTCCCTAAAAATAAAAACTTGTGTGAGACGGGTCTCATTCATTCATTGACAGAGTAATTGGTTTGCCCCCTATGGGGGCAAGCCCGTTTCCTCTCTTATCATCGAGACCCGTCTCATGTGTGAGACCGTCTAACACAAGACTTCCTCAAAAAATAATTAATTTTTGATTAATAATTTGAATTGATTTAACGATAACAAAAAAAAATTGATAACATGGAAATCAAACTCAAAACCCCCACATTTAGGAAAGCAAAAGTTTATATCGTGTGAGTAGCCTCATTAAAAATATCAATAAGAGTTAAATACTGACGGTTTTTTGAACCCATCTGGAGTCCAATCTTCAGTGAAAGGTCAAACAATCTTATATAAAAATTGAAGGTATTTTTGACCCACACCAAAAGAAATTGTTTTACGTTTTACTAATAGTACTGCTGCTTGTGCTTGTCTTACAAAAGGTGCGTAGTGAAGTTAATCTCTTTATGAATTTTCATTATAAACAACAGCCAAAAAAATCCCAGTTTTCCATCATTATTGGCTGGGAACCTTCATGGTACACGGGAATTAAACTCAATACAGATGGTGCATCATCAGGGGGCAATTTTGGAATTGGGGGAGTTTTTTGAACATCTTCGGGTGTGTGTATTGGGGGTTTTTACATCTAATATGGTGGCCGAATTATGGGCCATAGCTTTGCATAGGCACATATACCATCTTCATTTAGAAACTGATTCTCAAGTTCCCTTTGATTTGTTATGCAGGGACAGTTAGGAGCAGTTTCAGGTTCAGGACCTAGCAGCTAATTGTATCTATAGGTTCTCCAAATTCCAGTCTTTGTGAATTTGCTTATCGCGAGGCAAATGGTGTAGCAGACTGTCTAGCATCTGCTACTGTTTTGGAGCAAGTTTTTGTTAACCCGCCATCTTTTGTGTGTCCTCTTCTTTGAAGGGATATTGGGGGGGTGGGGGTCAGGTTGCGAGAACAGTTTCTTTTGTAAATAGAAGAATTTGTATTAAGTAACTCCTTGTAAATATTTTTCTTTAATATATCTAATTTTGGATTTAAAAAATAGTGGGGGTTGCTATTGTTAAAGAATAAAATCATGCTTTATTAAGCCAGGTTATTATAATACATAGAGATGTACGTAAATGGGAAAAAATAAATAAATCAAAGTCCATTCCAATGAGATGGACAGTGGAATATGAATAATGTAATGGCAAATGAATGATTTACTACTCCCTCCGACCCAAAATGATCTTCTTATTTGCCACTTTTCATTATCCCAAAAAGTTCTTTCCATTTCTACAATTTAAGCTTAAAAGTGCATAAATAAAACATGATTAGTGTAGCAAGTGTTCATATCTTAAAAAGTTTGAATAGTCAAATGTGAAAATCATTTTGGGACGGAATGAGTATATTGCATTTAGACAAAATAACTCCCAACAACGTGCCCGCCTCTACTTCTATGTAAAAGGATTTAAGCACAAATGTTCATTTTGTATAGACGTGGCCTTACAAATCATAAGCATGAATATACTCCAGAATCGAGAGAAATTTTTAATTTAAACTAAAACGGAATATTCCACAGTTCATTATTGCTTCCGGATGTTCCCTTAAAATAATCTAAAGAAAAATAGTACTCCCTCCGTCCCGGAGTAAGAGTCTTACCCTTCATTTGCACGCTTATTAATAAATATTGGGAAGTGGTGTAAATATTGTGGGTGTAAAAGTAAAGTAGGAGAAAGAATGAGTGGGAGAGAATAATGAATTGATTGGTGTTGTGAGTATAAAAGTAAAATAGGAGAGAGAATTAGTGGGGTGAATAGTAAAGATTCTTTGCCATTTTAGGAATAGAACTCTTAATCTGGGACGTACCAAAATGGAAAGTGGGACTCTTACTCTGGGACGGAGGGAGTAGCTTTTTTGTTTTCCTTCTATTTTCAAAATATTATAATTTTCTGCATGTTATTTAAACTTTGATATAAATAATAAAAATAAAGTATTTAGATTTATAAATTTGAAAAAATGACATTTTTTATGCGTAAAATATGAAGTAAGTTTTGAGGGAAACTACTTTCTCCTTAAATAAATAACAGAAAGTTTACTTTTTTTCTACTTGTAAGTATTTGGCACATTTAAAAACAATTTAAAAAATCTGAATTTTTATAATTTTGAGAGATACTAGTTTTCCTCAAAATCTTGTGAAGATAATGTGAATATGAATTATCTTCTTACGTTATTCACTTATTCCAAGTCAGGAAGTATGGAAAGGAAAGGAATCAAACTTTAGATCTCATCCATATGTAAAACTTGGCTTTAACACTGAATCACTCATTTAAAAACAAATACTCCTTATGTTACATACCAATAGACACTTTTGGTCAAATCTCTCTCTCTCTATATATATATATATATATATATATTAAAGTTGGTCAAAAGAACTATGGTATTGACATGTGAACAAACAATGGAGAAAGCTTGCATTTGGAGAAGCCACATCAACAATATACTAATAAATAAGTGACTTTTCATTTTCTTTTCATTAGCTAATAATATTAGCTAATAATAATAGTTACTATAAAGGGTAACTATAATAGTTAACTATTATAGTAACTATTACTATTATTAGTAATAGTTAACTATAATAGTTAACCATTATAGTTAACTATTACTCTTATTAGTAATAGTTACTATTATAGTTAACTATATTAGTTAACTAATACTATTATTAGTAATAGCTATTATAATAGTTACCTTATGTAGTAACTAATAGTATTAGCTAATGGTATTAAGCAAATAACAGTTAACTATTAATAGTAAGAGGATTAGTTAATTATAATAGTTATTATACAAGTTAAATATTAATTTTTAATATTAATTAATCATAATAGTTATTATATAAATTAACTATTACTATTAATAATATTAGTTTATTATAATTATTATTATTCCCCCCGTCTCAATTTAAAGTTCTTACTTTTCTTTTTGGTGTGTCCCAATTTATATTTAACTATTATACTTAAATATTAAATAAAATAAAATTTACTATTAATAGTATTAGTTAATCATAATAGTTACTATATATATTAATTATTACTATTAATAGTATTATTAGTTAATCATAATAGTTACTATATAAGTAAACTATTATTATTATTAGTATTAGTTAATCATTAAACAATAAATGTTAATATTTAATATTAATAGTACTCGCTATGTTCGAAAGTAAGAGTCATACTTTCTATTTTTGTACGTCCCACTAAAAGTTTATTTCCTAAAAGGGCAAATGATGAGAAAGAATGAATAGTGTTTTAGACAATTATACCCTCAACACATTTGCAATGTTTACCAATTTTCTATTGTGTATTTAATAAGTGTGCACAAACAAGGTAGGACTCTTACTCTAGGGCGTAGGGAGTATTAATTAATTATAATAGTTAATATAGAGGTTAATTATAACAATTAGTATTATTAGTGAATAATAATAGTTATTATATATGTTAATAAGTACAATTAATAATATTAGTTAATTATAATAATTATTGTAATTATTACTAAAAAATTAACACAAAACCAATCAACTTATTATTCACTCCCATTCATTTTCTCTCCTAATTTACTTTTACACTCACAACACTTACTTTACTTCCATTATTTCTTAATCTCTGTGCAAATAGGAGGTAGGACTCTTACTCCGGGATGGAGAGAGTGATATTTAACCATTATAACTAACTAATACTATTAATAGTATTAGTTAAATATAATTGTTAACTATAATAGTTACTATACAAGTTAATTATTATTATTAATAGTATTAATTAATCATAATTGTTATAATATATATTAACTATTACTATTAATTAAATTATTTAATCATAATAGTTAATATATGTTAATAATACCATTAAGTTTTTTAAATATTCATACAACAAACTTAAATATACTTCTAAATTAATTAAAAAAACATATTTATTACAACTATGTACAACCAAAGCTATGAAAATGTTTTAATTAATTTAAAATATACATATATTTTAAAATAAAATTATTATGCTAATTTATCAATTAAAAACATCAAGAAATGAAAATACAAAAAATTAACGGAATAGATTCCCGTGCGGAGCACGGGTTACCTACTAGTCAACTTGAACTTTGACTAACATGTTATGCAAAGTTATTAATCTCCATAAAAAATTTAAAAAAGTTACTACTAAATTAGTAATAGAAACATTATCAATAACTATTTTTAAATTTTTATGGAGATAAATTATTTAGCATAAAATGTTAGTGAAAGTTTAAGTAGGTTTGACCAAAAGTACCAATTGGTGTGGGACGGAGGGAGTATGACTTTTTTTTTTTTTGTGTGGAATGGATATGAATTTTTTGTTAAGAAAGAAAAAATGACTTCTACATGTGGACCTTATTGTGAAAGCATGAAAGGCAGGGAGTATTCTCGTCCTCTCTCAATATCAAAATTTCCAATATCGTATTTTCACGACTATTTTCCGATTAAAGTTCTCTAAAGTTATACTCCCTCCGTCTCAAAATCAAAATATCTGTTCAAACTTTTTAAGGGCATGAACACTTGTTTCACTAGCCATGTTGTATCTATGCACTTTTAAGTCCAAATTGTAGAAATGAGAAGAACTTTTTGAGACAATGAAAATGACTAATGAGAAAATTATTTTGGGACGGAGGTAGTACTTTAGTAGACTACGTCAGCATTCAATTCACAATGTGAGCTTTTTTAAAAAAAAGATTTTTATTTTTATGAAAAGTTTTAGATCTTTTTGTCATTGTGGAGATGTTGAAAAAACTATTTACTAAAAAAGCAACTCTTTCTTCTATGAGTTATTACATTAACATTCACCAACTTCTCATGTTAAATATTAAATTTTAGAGCAATACCATTGTAAAAGCTTTTTTATTTGTTGACTTGAGATGTGAGGGACCAAAAAAAAAAAAAAAAAGAGAAAAAAGAAAGACTTAAAAGAACTTTACATGAGTTTTAACATGATGAATGCTCTAAACAACGTACTCCCCCGTCCCAGCACAAGTAGAACTAAGGGAATTTGCACACTATTTAAAAGAAACTGATAAATATGTGGTAGAAAATGAAGAAAGAGAATGTGTGAAGTAAATAGTAGTGTTAGTTGGATAAATTGAGTGGGGGAAAATGATGAGAGAAAATGAGTTGGATAAATAGTAGTGTTGGTTGAATAAAATGAGCGGTGGAGAATAAAAAGAGAGAATGAGTGGGGTTAAAACATTTCCATTTTTAGCAGTCTCACTTTTAGTGGGACGTCCCAAAAGGGAAAGAAGTATCACTTGTACTGGGACGGAGGGAGTATATTTTAATAAAATTTATTTTCTAAAATATTCAATAAAATTTGCTCAAAAAATCCAATTATATAATTTTACTTGCCAATTATATTCACGGACTTAAATTTAAATTGTGAATCTCACTCTCAAATCATCGTACTAACAACTTTATTTCCACTCATGATAGTTTTAAATACATACTATCTACTTGCGGGGGGTCGGGCGAAATTGACAAGTACGTTTGAACTTTGAATAGGTTGGATGGAGTGTCGAATCCATTGCATTCAGGATCAGGACCACCACAGTCGACATATGACAGTCCGTAGTAGTCCTCACGGGCGGCCATATGATTATAGATAAGATAAGCATCCTTCAACAGTACCAAATTAATAGATTTTGTTTCGGAAGGGAACACTCCCTCCCTCCGGCGTCTATACTTATTTCCATTTTGAGCGTCTCATACTTATTACTACTTACCCAAAATGTTCATTTTTATCTATCCTATCCACTCACAACAACTATCCACTAACTTATTTTCTCTCTCCTAACCACTCGCAATACTTACTTCTTAATTTCCGTGCAATCTCATTTGGTAACAATAAGTATGGGAGTACGTAATACCTTGGCTTCAAAAAATAAATAAATAACTGCACTATACTTGCGGCATCGTGTTCATTCGCAGAACTGCTCTTAATAAATTAATCAATTCTTGGCTTCAAAAAAAATAAAAAAAATTAATCAATTCTTCATCCGCCTCATATTATATTGATGGTGTCATTTGATTTTTTTTATTATACATTTTAAAATTGCATTATAAATCTTGAAATTTCAGTAATTTTAAAGCCATAAGTGAATAACTTTTTCGGGACAAACAAAAACGAAAACGAGAAAAAATTGGACATTATTTCTTTTGCCTGCATGCCTCAATAAATACTCCCTCTGTCCCTAAATGAGTGTCCATTTTCAAGAAACCTGTCCCTAAATGAGTGTCTTTTTTTAACATAACTTTCTCCCTAAACGTTTTTTTTTTTTCGAAATTTTTTTCACCGATTACTTTATACGTGTAAAACTAAAGATTTGGAAAGGAGATTACAAGATTATATATGAATCGTTGTTATCAAATTGTTCAAAAAGTTGAGATTTTCAATGTCCCTTAGAATGAAATTTGGACACTCATTTAGGGACAGAGGGAGTAGAAGATAACAACCATAATCATTATATTCTTCCATAATAGTAGGAGTATTATAGTACAAGGGTCATTTCATGATAGAGCAAAATGCATGCACTATACTTGCAGCATGGTGTTCATTCATCAGTCATGAAACTTGACATTTTTGTGGCTCAATTATACTCTCCTTTCATCTAAGCATTGCCCTTGCTATTATTCACTTTTGAAGAATTACCTGACAAAATAATCTTGAAAAACCAAGGATCAACTGACAAAAATAAACATGCTCCTTCAGTCTCATACTTATCGCTAATTTTCAATGACCATATTTGAACTTTGACTAACATTTTATACTAAACTATTAATATCTATAAAAGTTTTAAGATGGAAACTGAAAATGTTTATATTGGTGATTTAATAACTATTTTTATTTTTTTATGGAGATTAATGGTTTAGCATAAAATGTGATGTAATGGGTTGCAGCGGAATTAAAATAAATAGTAACCGGATAACAATTAATCGAATCAACGAATTAATTGACCCAATTCGAATCCACGAATAAGGGTTTGACAAGAACAACACCAATAATGATGAGGCTCTCGAAATAACGAAGGAATCCACCTTCCGAAGGAATCCACCTTCAAAAACCAATAATGGTTTCTAGGGATTAAACACAAAGATGCACAAAGCAAACTTTTATAAAATAATCAAACAAACTCTAATTTTCGGATTACAACATTAGGCCTATTTTATAGTGCCCATAAAACTTGAAAAAGAAGCTAAAACGTTCTAGAATTACTCCTAACCTATATAGTAACCTAATAGGACTTAAAAACTAGTAAATCACCTCAAAATCTATCCTAGAATCTTCTAAAATTAACCTACTAAAAATAATGACGAAAATAATAATTAAAATACTAATTAAAACCTAACTGACAATAAAATACCAATATAATTATAATATTTAATATAATCATATTTCCAGATTGCATCAAAATGTTAGTAAAAGTTCAAATACGGTCAATGAAAAGTAGCGATAAGTACGATCAACGAAAAGTAGCGATAAGTATGACGCGGAGGGAGTATATTCCTTCAGCACCCCTAAGACTAATGATACAAGGTCAATATTATGGCAGCGCATACAGTCCAACCCCATTAATCTCCCATAATAAATAGTGACACCAATACTAATAATATCGAGTATGACATAAAACCCAAAAGGCCAACCCAAATGACAGTAACCTAATTATAGCTAAAATGTCGTATCATGGTCCTTCAAAGCACAGGAAACTAACGAACCAAAGGTCAACCCATCTTTAAATCACGGTGATATGTAGAGCGGGTCATGAACATAAAGATGGTCGCCACCATGATAGAGCTCCGTCACAATTTAAATCAGTTAAGTTTATGGAAATGATTATTCCTTAGTAGATAGGGCAAAATGAATGTCGTTATAATAGAATAAACGTAGAGAGGTAGCACAAGTATTTACAAATGGCATTGCTCATAAAGGAGTAGGCAAGTTCAATATCACATAAAATAGCAGCATAATGTTAAGAATGTAGAGATGCCACCAAAAATCCAAATTTTATCTAACCTGTTTTCGTTCCTCATCTTCTCTTCCTTAAGCTGCCTCTGCACTTTTGTGTACAAATGGCACGACTCAAGAGCCTCACTGTAGTTCTTGCTCCTATGACAGCTCAGAGCTTCTTTCAAAACAAGTAAACTGTTTCTTCCATTAACATGGGCTCCTTCCATGTCTCCCAGTTGCATACTTAGTTCCGTTAATTTCAGATTGGTGTGGGCCCCAACACCCTCGGTTTGAGTTATGCGAAACTTCATAACAAGGATGCATTCTACTGCTATGCATGGAAGAATGTCTTTAGCAGGGAGGACGGAGCCAAAACGTACGAGGAAATCTTTGTCAGTAGGCCAGTGTCTTTGGCCACCGAGAGCACACCAGCTTGATAAATTAGCAGCCTGCTTGATTTTTTTATTGACTACTATCCAACTCAGTCTGATCCCGTCACGGAGCTCTTGCCAGAGCTTCCCATCTTTCCTTTCCTGTTCCAAGGAGGTGATTGGAGGGAGGCCGTCGGAAACAGAAAGATTACCTTCATCTGTACATATTACAAAAGTTTGACTTTATTATATATGGTCAATAACTGGCAACAGTTAGTTTTTTTGCTTCCGAAAATAAAACTCGTTTGGCAAAATCAATACTCCATTCATCCCATTTAAAAGTTCCCATTTTGCCATTTTGAGTGCCCCATTGGGAGGTCCTGCTACCCAAATGGAAATTTTATAGTACTTCTGTATTCAATAGGACTCACTTGTCATAGTCAAAACAACTATCCACTTTATCTTTCCTACCTCACTTTTCATACAACACCTACTCTACTACCAATATTATACTCCGCACCACTTTTCCTTAATCCCCATGCTCAAAAGAATAGGAACTTTCAAATTGGACAAAGAAAGCATATTATAATATCACCATTACATACCTGCATAATCGTCATCTCTAGCAGTGTAGTTGAGAAGATCAATCCGGAAGGGACAGTTGTAAAACCAACCATTGAAGCCGTTCACATTAGGGATTCCCCAAATGACTTTCGAGCAAATTGCTTTATCTTTGTATCCAATATCTACGATAGACACAAAATCATCTGGCGACATGTTCTCGAATTCATCCATGTCACCATAGTATTCAGCTTCTGACCATTCTTCAGGATATTCAGGATACTCATTCAATTTACAATCGGGAACCTCTTTGTTTACAATAAGGGGGAAACAATCACCGTAAAACTTTTTAAATCCTCCAATAGAAGAGATCAATGTTTTGACATCATCCCTTTTCGTTGAAGGCCACATTGAAGAACATACGTTTTCCCATAATCTCTCTTCTTTCGAGATGGAGCTGAATGAAGCACATGCACATGATGCGCTAGCTAGGGTTGCACCATCAAGACGTCTAAATATGTCGTAGAAAAGGTCGCTACTCAATGTTTCTATATTCTCAATTGGTCCCAATGACATTGCTTATGGTCCTTGCTCATCTGAAATCCAGTTTACGAAGCAGAATTTACAAACAACAGATACCAGTAACAAGAGCCATTTATTCAGATAAATCGCCAAAGACGTAGGAAACACTCAAAAAGTAAATGAAAAAAATTTTCAAACACAACCTTAGTTCCTAGTCTAGATAGCATTCCTCCCTCTATGTACCAATATGCATCTTTATAGCCCTATACTAAACAATAATCCATCTGTCCCAAAATGATAGTCCCGTTTCCCTTTTTTGTTTGTCCGACAAAGTTAGTGACATTTTCAAAACTTATAATGTAACCTAAAAACGTTTGAAAAATCAAACGAGACTATCGTTTTGGGACGGAGGGAGTACTATTACTCATTGGTCCAAATGTCAAATCGTGTTGGAAAAAGAACAGATGGTCAAGTCACAAGTGCTCATCTCATAGATATTTTGAAAACTAGAAAGCTGAATGACACATTCCAAAATAATTCCTGAAACCCTACTTTGGAAATATAGCACTCTAGAGGCACATACGCCCCCATAAAACCTTGGTATTGAGTCTGTAACTCTGTTAAAAATTTAAGGGCAGGTACAAAAAGAAGTACAAGCAATGTAGTTTGTTCCAATCCATAATGGTAATTATAAATCCCTTAACCACGAGAATACTGTTTCCATCAAGGCACCCCTTTTGGACCTATCTTGGGGGATAGGATGATTGAAGGCAATGAAACTTACAAGGTAAGCCAACCTACTGATTAGAAGACTTCATATACTCCCTCCGTCCCTCTTTAATCTACAAAAAAATTCCATTTTGGTTGTCCCACTATAATATACAAAGTACTAAAATGGAAATGTTTTAATACTTTTAAAATAATGGGATCCACTTGTCATACTCACAACAACTATCCTTTTTACCCCACTTTCTCACTCTTACTCAACTATCTACACTCACAACACATCACCTTTTTCACTTTTTTCTTAATTCATGTGCCCAACCCAATTTATGTAAATTAAAGAGGGACGGATGGAGTATATCCTAGGAAATCCTTTCTATTCCAACAAACACATCCCTAATTTCATTTGATTGACCATTTGGTACATCTGTAGAACTTTATCCACACCAAAAAAAAAAAAAAAAAAAAAAATAACAAATTAATATTATTGTAATGTCAAACTTGTTGACTCTTATACTTTTTAGTTCTCTGAATTTTCTCAAAGATTGCATTAAGGTTATGTCTTATTCATAGAGTAATACAGAGATATCACATTTGAAACAAAAGAAAAGGATCATGACAAGTTGAGAACTATTATAGATTAAATGTTAAAATCTAAGTTTTTTTTTTTTTTTGTGTGTGTGTGTGTGCAAACTAAGAAGATGAACAAATAGCAACCGGAGTAAAATCAAGAACATGGTTAGAGAAACATATGCAAGTGACAAAAGATACCCAATTTTACACCATAATTTACAATCTCCACCCACATTAAAATAGTGAAATTCCAGAAAACCTACTAAGAAAACTCAAAAAATAATTAAATCAATGTGTGTGTGAGAGAGAGAACAAACCTCAAACAGCAGCTTAGTAGAGGGGGACGCGATTCTCACAATCTGTCCCAGATGAACAATTTTCTCGAATTTCGTTCCAAAAAAGGGAACTTGTTGAAGCTGCGTTATCGGAGGTTAAACGTAAGAGGCGATCTGATCCGATTAGAAGAGGAAATTCGAATAATAAAGAAAAGATGTCTCTTTTTTTGTTTTTGTTCTTCACGAGAAAATCCGTGGATCGTTCAAGGGGTCGCTTTCTTTAGATTGAATTTGATGGATAACCTAATTGAAATTGGAGAAAATTCCACAAGGCCCCTTCATCCAGATGATTTCTCCATAAAAACCCAAGTGAGATCCAAAAGCCCACACTACAATAGAAGCTCAGATCAAAATTCCATCAAACCCCAATATACTGTTGACCTAGTCAAAATTATTTTCTAAATACCAATTTTAACCCTAGTCCCAAATAAAACCCTAATCACCCTCCATCTCTGTAATTTGGGTCATATCTCTCTCTCACTCTAAAATCACACACACACACACTTTCTCTCTCCACACCTCCACCTTCGGCTACCACACTCCTGCAAACTTCTCCGTCTCCGGTGCTCCTAACTCCGACATCACACATGCCGTCTCCGAGCCAGCACCTCCGGCCTCACGTTCTCCGTCTCCGGTCATGGTACTCCGCTCCGGCCACCTCTCTGGTCATCTTCCCCAGCGACTTCCATTTTCCATGGCGGCCTTCATCTTCACCGGCGTCTTTCATTTCTCCGGCGTCTCTTCAACTCCTTGCTCTCCTGTTCATTCTCTCTCGGCACTTGAAACAACAACACGCCTCAGATCTGGTCTCATATTGCTCAGATCTGGTCGATATTTTTCGGCGAACCACATATCTCGTTTTCTCGTCTTCGTCATCTCCGGTCAGATCCATTGTTTTCTCCGGCGTTGTGAGATGTTTTGATCTTGTGCCGGTGATGGTGGTCTTCATAGGAGTTAATGGTGACTATCGGAGATGGTGATCTTTGTCGGAGTTAACGGTGTTCGTCTGGATATGTGGTCTTTGTCGGCATCAATGGTTATAGCCGGATATAATTGAATATGAGTTTAGAAGTTAATGGTGAAGGCTAGAAGTTGATTGAAATTGGGTAGAAATTTGGTAAGCATAATATACGAAAACACCCATTTGACTCTCTGTATATTCAATTTAGTTTGACTCTCTGTATATTCAATTTAGTTGATTAATTCTTGGATTTGCTTTTGCTTTGAAGATAAAAAAGAGCTTCGACGAATATCATTGTGATATTTTTTGTAATATTACTATAGTTGGAATAATACAAATATGGCATTATTAATGTTTATTAAAAAAATGGAAAAAGTGCAAAAAACAATGACTCTTATTCTTATACGTCTCTTATAAGAGTTTGAGCGGATTTGACTATAAAAGTAAAACTGGTTTTATACGTCGGTTATAAGAGTTTGACCAGATTTTGACAAAAAAATTTTTTTTATTAAAAGTTGGAAAAAGTGAAAAAAATGACTCTTGTAGTCTAATTATAAGAGTATAGCAGGTCTTATACGTCACTTATAAGAGTTTGACCGGATTTGACCAAAAAATATTGTTTATTTTTTTTATTAAAAGTTGGAATAGGTGAAAAAAATGACTCTTATATTCTAATTATAAGAGTAGAGCAAGTCTTATATGTCACTTATAAGAGTTTGACCACATTTGATCAAAAAGTATTATTTGTTTTTTTTATTAAAAGTTAGAAAAGTGAAAAAAAAATGACACTTATAATCTAATTATAAGAGTAGAACTGATCTTATACGTTAGTTTTAGGAGTTTGACCGGATTTAACCAAAATATATTATTTATTTTTTTATTAAAAGTTGGAAAAAGTAAAAAAAATGACTCTTATAGTCTAATTATAAGAGTAGAGCAGGTCTTATACGTCACTTATGAGAGTTTGACCTGCTTTGACTAAAAAATATTTTTTTTTTTTATTAAAAGTTGAAAAAAGTGAAAAAAAATGAGTCTTATAATCTAATTATATGAGTAGAACTTGTCATCTACGTCAGTTATGAGAGTTTGACCGGATTTGACCAAAAAATATTATTTATTTTTTTATTAAAAGTTGGAAACAGTGAGAAAAATTGACACTTATACTCTAATTATAAGAGTAAAACTGATCTTATACGTTAGTTATGAGAGTTTAACCGGATTTTACCAAAATATATTTATTTTTTTATTAAAAGTTGGACAAAGTGAAAAAATTGAATCTTATAGTCTAATTATAAGAGTAGAGCCGGTCTCATACGTCAGTTATGAGAGTTTGACCGGATTTGACGAAAAAAATACTATTTATTTTTTTTATTAAAAGTTGGAAAAAGTGAAAAAAATGAGTCTTATAATCTAATTATAAGAGTAGAACTTGTCTTATACGTCAGTTATGAGAGTTTGACCGGATTTGACCAAAAAATATTATTTATTTTTTTATTAAAAGTTGGAAAAAGTGAAAAAAATTGACACTTATACTCTAATTATAAGAGTAGAACTGATCTTATACGTCAGTTATAAGAGTTTAACCGGATTTGACTAAAAAATATTATTTATTTTTTTATTAAAAGTTGGAAAAGGTGAAAAAAAAAATGGGTCTTATAATCTAATTATAAGAGTAGAACTTGTCTTATACGTCAGTTATGAGAGTTTGACCGGATTTAACCAAAAAATATTATTTATTTTTTTATTAAAAGTTGGAAAAAGTGAAAAAAAAAAATTGACACTTATACTCTAATTATAAGAGTAGAATTTGTCTTATACGTCAGTTATGAGAGTTTGACCGGATTTGACCAAAATATATTATTTATTTATTTTTATTAAAAGTTGGAAAAAGTGAAAAAAAATTGAATCTTATAGTCTAATTATAAGAGTAGAACAGGTCTTATACGTCAGTTATGAGAGTTTGACCGGATTTGACCAAAAAATATTTTTTATTTTTTAATTAAAAGTTGGAAAAATTGAAAAAAATGAGTCTTATAATCTAATTATAAGAGCAGACCTTGTCTTATACGGCAGTTATGGGAGTTTGACCGGATTTGACCAAAAAATATTATTTATTTTTTTATTAAAAGTTGGAAAAAGTGAAAAAAATTGACACTTATACTCTAATTATAATAGTAGAACTGATCTTATACGTTAGTTATAAGAGTTTGACCGGATTTGACCAAAATATATTATTTATTTTTTTATTAAAAGTTGGAAAAAGTGAAAAAATTGACACTTATAGTCTAATTATAAGAGCAGAACTGGGCTGAAGGATCCGGGCTGGAATGTGGGCATGATTGGTGAGCAGGAGTGGGCTGGGATGTGGGCTTGGGCAGTAAGGGTATTTTTGTCCTTTAACTAGCTCTGGGTTTATTTGGAATTTTCATCTCAGCTTGGGTTCTTATGGGTTTATGATTTGGATGAAGGGGCCTAGGGTCCAAAGCTCTTGAAATTGGGAACCTGGAATGAAATTAATAGGAGGGAGAACATGGGTGATTGTTTGGGGGCAAGGTCCTAAAAAGCGATCGCCTTACCGTCAAGGGTCTTAAACGGGACTCAGCTGCTGCCAAAAAATTAAGGAAAAGTTATAATATCTCATACTCCCTCCGTCCCATTTCAAATTGCAAAACTTGCCAAAAAAGGTGTCCCAACTAAAATTGCAAAATCCAAAAATGGCAAGTTTTAACCCATTTGCACACTCACATCCATTAACCCACTAACTATTTTCTACCACACTTTCTCTCTCCTACTCAACTATCAACACTCACAACACATCACCTTATTCACTTTTTTCCTTAATCCCCGTGTCAACCTAGTTTTTGCAATTTGAAATAGAACGGAGGGAGTATGGGATTTAGGGCTTTTCACGAACGCCTAGGTGCAGTGGCCTAGACAAGGGTCTTTAGAACTAGAACACTGTTTGGGGTGAAGAAATTGAAGATTTTACTTCGAGGGTTTATTTGCTTGATTAAATACTCCTTCCGTCCCAGCATAAGTAGGATTAGAGGAGTGAGCACAATAATTAAGAGAAAAGTAGTGAATGTGTGGTAGAAAATGAAGAAAGAGAATAAGTGAGGTAAATAGTAGTGTTGGTTGAATAAAATGAGTGGTGGAAAATGAAGAGAAAGAATGAGTGAGTTTAAATGGTAGGGTTGGTTGAATATAAATATATTAAAACATTTTTATTTTGGACAGTCTCAATTATCCTGAACGGCTTAAAAGGGAAAGAAATCCTACTTGTGCCGGGACGAATGAAGTATTGTAAACGAGTGAAGAAGGGTAAAGGGAGTAAGAGTGCCACGCAGCGGCAAGGAAGAGATTGTGGGACCAGGTATGAGGAGTTTCACTAGGGGTGAGCTCGGTTCGGTTTGGTACGGTTTCTAGCTAAAACCGGTACCGAACCGCATCTTATCGGTTTCTAGCATTTGAGTACCGAAATGATTCGGTTTTAAATCGGCTCGGTGTGATCGGTTTCGGTGTCGGTCGGTATCGGTTCGGTGTCAATGGGCTGATTAAATGGGCCATTTAAGTTGGGCTTGCGCCAGGCCCAAATTGAACTACTTGGGCTAAAAGAAGTGACGCAGAGGGTTAAAAGTCGGAAGCAGTATACTCCCTCCGTCCCAGCACAAGTAGTACTAGAGGGGTGGGCTCAATTGTTCTGGGACGTCCTAAAAGGGAAATAAGTCATACTTGTGCTGGGACGGAGAGAGTATATATAAAAGAAAAAAACGACGACGTTCAACAATATCGGTTCGGTTCGGTATGTGAAATCGGGATTAGCGTGTGAAACCGAAACCGAGCCGCCAGATTCGGTTTTTAAAATTAAAAGAACCGTACCTTACCAATAGCTTATTGGTTCGGTTTTTCGGTGTCGTTTATTTCGGTGTTTTCGGTGTTATCGGTTTTTGTCGGTTTTTCTGCTCACCCCTAAGTTTCACGATGCAACCGATGCTTCTAATGTTATTCTATTCACGAGTAACTTTGGCCTATGGCCATTAGATTTACCTACTTCTACTCCCTCCTTTGTTAAATTATTATATTTAATTTTTTTCATACTCACAACCACTTCCTTCTACTATTTATCTCTCTTATTTTTCCTTAATTTGGTATTCAATTTTTTTATTCACACTAACTTAAAGATAGAAAGAGTATACTTCATCAGGTTTAGAAAAAAAAAAGGCAAAATAAAATACTATATTTGATCATATTACTAACAGATTTTGAAATGTCTATTGAACGGTTTTTCATCAAAATCCTCTAAATCTTATATATATAAATATATATATATATATATATATATATATATATATATATATATATATATATTAAAGTTGGTGAAGATGGATATGGTATTGCCATGTGGAGAAGTGATGGAGGAATGATGAATTTGGTAATGCCACATCAATTCTACCCTAATAAATAAGTGACTTTTCATTTTTTTTCTATTAGCTAATAGTATTAGCTAATAATATTAGTTACTATATAAAGTAACTACTATAGTTAACTATTATAATAAATAATACTTATAATAGTAATAGTTATTATAATAAGTAACTATTATAGTAACTATTACTATTATAAGTATTATTTATTATAATAGTTATCATAGAAATTAATTATTATAGTTAACTTTTATATCTAACTATTAATAGTAACTATTTATTTAATAATTATATTTAAGTGTTAATAGTTAACTATTGTAATTAAAAATTATATACTACTATTATGATGATGATTAACTAATATTATTAAATAAAAATATAAAATAACAAAATATAATAAAATTAGAAAATTAGTTACTCGTGCAGAGCACGGGTTACCCACTAGTATTTAGTATTTTGAGCAATTTTATTTGACGGAAAATTTCTTAAATGTCTGATTGAAGCAGTATCTAAGTTTTATTTGAAATGAATTTCAAAAGTCTCAAAATTTAGATTGAAAAAATCATCATCAGTGTTTAAGTTTTACTTGAAATAGAATTTAAATATCTTAAGATTTTAATCAAAGCGGTCATTGTTGTAGTTTAAGAGAATAAGATGCTATTGATATTTGCTGATAAGACTACGGCATTCATAAAGCGTTATCTCTATTTTTACTGTGAATGCAATTAATTTTGTCATTTGCTAAAGACAATGACACTCCCTCCTGTGCTCACAAATAATGACTTGACTTCTTATGTGGTTAATGCAAAAATTTTAAATTGTTAAGGATAAATCATTAGTTTATTTATTAATATTAATTTTTTAAATTTTATTGAGATGATTAAATTGATATTACTGTTTGATCGTAGTTCATTTGTGATGATCATAAAAAGTCAAATGCAATTATCTTTAAGAAAATATTGCCCTAATTCGGGGTTTTTAGTCAAAAAAAAATAAAAATTCTAAGACTGATGCGTTTAACCGTGTAACAACAGTTCATTATGTATAGTTACAAATGTTATTTATTTTTTATTTTTTAAACAAACTACAAATTCAATTGTATTCATTTGTAAACTTCTTTTGTGACTCTAGCATTGTCCTTAATAATTACTACATATGTCCTTAAATGAGTATCCAAAATTTATTTTAAAGGACATCTGAAAATGTCAACTTTTTGTACACTTTGGTGGCAAATATTCATATATAATCTTGTAATCTCATTTCCAAACATTTAGTTTTGCACGTATATAAAGAGATCGGTGAAAAAAAATAAAAAAAAACATTTAGAGACAAAGTTATGCTAAAAAAAAAACACTTATTTTAGGTTGTTTTTTTTTTAAAAAATTGACACTCATTTAGGGACGGAAGGAGTACATTATTTGAAATTTTCAGTCTTTTATCATATGACGTTGATGTGGATAAGTAACTCAAAGCGACCCTTCCAATATTCGGGCTGGACTCATGGGTTGACATTTAGACCTACGCCAATAGCAACAGAATGCTTTACTCTTCTGGGCCGAGTTCTTTGTTTTTTTAGTAACTTGTCTCATCTGGAAAAATCATAAGGAGTTGGAACAGCCTCCATTACTGAATCAATATTCAAGAACTGCTTATATGGGTATTCAAGTTCCTATATATAATACTCCCTCCGTCTAGTTGTTGTGAATGTGAAAAGTGAAGTAAAAGAGAGAAATTGGGGTAGTGAATAGTAGGTTGATTGGTGTTGTGAGTATAAAAGTAGAGTAAGGGAGAGAATGAGTGGGGGGAATAATAAAGATTTTTGTCATTTTAGAAAAGTGTGACCAATGGGACGCCCAAAATGAAATTTATGCACACAGTTATTAAGACGGAGTGAGTATACTCCATTCTTACAAGTGGTGTACAAGAAATACCGAAAACCGTACCAAAACCGAAAATACTGAACCGTAAATACCATTAAGTGTATGGCACTTGATTTTAATAGAAACGAAATTTCGGTTCCGGTTTTAGTTTAGTGTTAAAGTACCGAACCGATATCCCGAACCGAACCGATAAGTTTAAACTACGTCGTTTTAAATATATATACATATATATATATACTCCCTCCGTCCCATTTGAAGTTTCACCATTTTGGTGATTGCACGCAAATTATGGCAAGTGATGAGTGTAAAAAGGATTGTGAGAGGGAATAAGCTAGTGGATATGACATGTGGGGCCTCCCATATAAATATGTGAGAGGAGAAAGTGAGTATGACAAGTGGGCCACATAATTTAAGTATGTTAGAGGAAGAAGTGAGTGGGTATGCCAAGTGGGGCCTACAATTTTTACCATTTTAGGAAATGACGAAGCTTTTAACTTTTAACGGGACACCCATTTGGGTAATTGGTGAAACTTCAAATGGGACGGAGGGAGTATATATATAATATATATATATATATATATATATATATATATATATATATATATATATACACACGCACATATACTGAGATAAGAAAAGTCGAAAGGAGATATCATTACAGAAACCAGCCTTCGTCTCTCCCTAACTATACCTAGTGCGGCGACGATTCTCACCCTACCCCAACCCATTTTCGCTTTCCGCCTCCCGCCTTTTGGTGTATTCTCCCCTTCTCACTCCTACGATCTCACCCCTAGATGCTATTTCAAAATGATTTTGTAGCTCTAACTCTATTTCTCGCATGTGGTAGGTGAAGCTCGTTTCACTTTTGTTTTTCTATGTATGATTCATTGCTTTCATTTATAAATTCTTCATAGTTTCCTCAAAATAAATAAATTAGAGTTTACTTATCTAAATGTTAAATTATTAGTATTACTTGATATCTTTTTTTGAGACTTTTTAGCTCAAGCTTCAGCATGGTTGTCGAGGAACCGAATTATATCCCGAACCGATCAATCCCGAAACCGAAAACCGAAAGAACCGTACCATTTAAAACCGACTCATTACGGTTCAAAACTTTACGTACCGAAGATATATAGTTCGGTAGCGGTATTACCACAATCCTGAACCGTCCCGTACCATGCTCACCCCTACAAGTAACTTTGGCCAAATAAAAATATTAATGTCGATTAAATCATACTACCGGTGGAATTCCAAAAATTGCAATTGATAAAGTACTATGGGCTCGTTTAGTAGCCTGATTAGAGATGGAAATGATTATTAGTCCAATAATTTTGGTGTTGGGTAGACTAAATACAATCTGATTAATAATCTTAGGTACAATTCAAATAAGCTTCTTATACAGTCTTATCCCCCTCTAACCCCCTTCATATCTACCCATAAAAAAGATGGTGTAATTAATCCCTCCGACTATTAATATGGGTTAATCCTATCAGGCTACCAAAACGAGCCCTATGTGATTATCGTTCAATTGAGTTTATCATCAAAAGTCAAATAAGACGTTGTTGATGATGTATTCAAGTTCGAAAATGAGGATGGTGCAACGGATTAATCCTCCTCAAACAATAAATTTGTAAAGGGGGTATAAACTGAGACTTGTTAGTTAATCTGTAAAAACCATTTTCAACTAAAATCTAAATTTGGCCTGCAAGATCAGCCAAAATTCAAAGTTTGAAACCAACCAGACAGAAATTTCAATCAATCGCAGGAGGAAGATCAAAACAAGAAAATAAAAGAGTATGAATAAGATTAAAATAGTAAAAGATTAATTAACCTGTTGTAAACAAATAAACAGCAAAAGTTGAACCGTGAATTTAATTGGAGAATCGAATCTAGCTAAAACCTAAAAGGAGAGAACTAAACCATGTATAATTATAAAACCCTTACTTAAATCGAGGTTTATACGATCAGAGAGGGGCGGCGGAGTTAGAGGTGGAAGCGGAGGCGGATGCAGACGCATCGAGATTTTCCGGCGACTTGTTAACGACATCGGTTTGGAGGTCATCGGGATCGCGAGCAGGGTCAGACTTGTCAATGGCGGATCGAACCTTGTCGAGCCATGGCTTGAAGGCCATCTCAATGGCTACCCATCCGAAAGCTAGGGCTCCCAATACAACAGCCGTTGATTTCACCGCCGACGCCTTACCCATTGAATCGGAATCGGAATCGGAATCTTTCTTCTTCTTCGAGTTGTCCAATAAGATTCGAGCGATGGAAACGAGATTATAAAGGGGAGAATATATAAGGGTTGGGGGGTCGATGTCTTGGGAGACAAATCAACGGTAGCTGTAGCTGTTTGCTTGGACTATACTCTCTCCCTCCCGTTTCAAATTGTAAATACTAGGTTGGCACGGGGATTAAGGGAAAAAGTGAAAAAGGTGATGTGTTGTGAGTGTTGATAGTTGAGTGGGAGAGAGAAAGTGGGGTAGAAAATACTTAGTGGGTTAATGGATGTGAGTGTGCAAGTGGGTTAACACTTGTCATTTTTGAATTTTGCAATTTTAGTTGGGACACCGTTTTTGACAAGTTTTGCAATTTGAAATGGAACGGAGGGAGTACTTTGCTTGCGCCAACAAACACGGGCCTTTCTCCTCCTTAGGCCCAACTTCCGTACACGCCTCATTTGGGGCTTTTTTTTTTTTTTTTTTTTTTTGTTAATTACAATTTATGGCCTAAACACCAATAAGGTGTTCCCAAAGCGGGGCCCGTATTTTTTTTTTTTTTGGCAAATCAGAGCTTAAAATGGGACGCCCTTTTAGGAAATTTTTGAGTCTTAAAAATAAAAGGGAGAGAGGTATATGCCATCCAAGCAAGGCTTGCTTACCGTTTATATTTTATGTTAAATATATTCCTTCAAGTAGCATGGAACTGCAAAACAGAGACCTCCAAAGATAGTTTTCTGCATCTGCAATGGATCAGTTCCTGACACTTTACCAGTGAGCAGAAATTAGCTTCATTCTTTATTTTGACCCCCTAATTTCAACCACTCACTTGATCTCCAGAATGAGTTTTAAGCCAACAATGAGTAAAAACATGTAGAAGCCGCTTGCTCCTTGACACTCACTGCCACTGACACTTCAGTTTGGTGAAAGATAACATTTTGGAAAATACTTCATGCGTAAGTTACTGCTCAAAGTTGACTAAAATTAACCACTAATCTAAGTCTTTTCCGGACAGCGGACAGAGTGACTACACCATTGAAGTAAATTACGGGTCAAAGTTGACTAAAATTAACCACTAAAATTTAAATGAGACTATCTTTTCGGGTCTACACAATTGAAGTAACAACTGGGCACAGCACGAAACATCCAGAATTAATTATCACTATCAGTCCATAAGTCACAATAACAACATGATTCTGATCATGCTTGCAAATAGCTGAAAGAATACTGATGCTATTTAGAATACCCCCGACTTGGACAATAATTCGCCGTTTGCAGCAAGAAATGCACAACATGATATCCAATAAAGCCTACTAGTTTACTGATAAACATACTAAAATATAGCCTTGCAGACTAATCATCAATTTAGGAGGTGTTTAACAACACTGATATAGCAACTCTCCCAGAATACACAAACTGTTTACAAAACCACATTTCACAAAAACTTATTACTGCAGCAACACAATTAACGGCCTCTACCACGTCCACGACCGCGCCCACGGCCCCTACCACGACCCACTGCCCTCCCTGAAATAGCAACAAAAATAGTGAAAAAATGCACAGTTTCTTAGACGTAATATCACAAACATGATAGAATAGAGAAACAATTAAGGAAATCTTTGGTACCTGCAGTTGGCTTCTTGGGTTTGACCCTAGGTGTCTCTTCTACCAGCAAAGTCTCGAGATTTAAGCTGTCAGGAAGGATATAGTATCGAATGTTGTTACCCCTGACACTCAGGTGATCTAGAGTCACTGGATTCTTTCCTTTAAGTGTGAGTTTAACTGTTTTCAAATGTGTGTTCATACTAATATCCACACCTGTCACATGCCAAGAAAATAATAATTAAAAAATATGTAAAGAATTCAAGATTACATAACAACAGCATTAAGATGTGCAAGTATGTTGATTACCGTTGGACCATAGAGCTTACACCCTATCTAGTAAACGATACTCTAAACAAAGCAGTCACTGATCACAGGGTAGTCTCGTAAATAAAAGAGCTGATAAATAAATTCCTAACAACTATATCAGGGAAATATTGTTCCACTTAATGGAAAGACACACTAATAGACCATTTACATAAATAGGCTCATAAAAGAACGGTGTTAACATGCGACACAATCATTTGTTCCCAATAGTCTACCATGGAATGTTATATTAACCAAATTTGATTCCAATGATGGAATTTCTTGCGCAACCATGTTCAAAATCATTACTTATATAATAATATATGAATACATAATCAGGCTTTTAGCTTCTCAAGCTCAGAAAAAGTACCGAGTTCATTTTATCTGTGCTTTAGATGTCTGGTTCACTCTAAAAAAACTGTTTTTTTTATATTAATTGCCAAGTGATTCAGCAAACCTTCACTGCTGTTTGTTATCCAATGCCACACTCATGGAACCACACAAGAGAAACATGAACCCTAACATGATTGAACTGTGAGTGGTAAAAATGTGTCCGCTGTCCGCAATGATCTACTGAACTTGTATGGGTCTTTCACACACTTCAAATGACAACAGTGTCATTGGACTTATCAGGGAATACCATGGTCATTTTATCTTTAGTTTAGACATCTAGTTCACGATATGAAATAGCTCTTGATTTTCGGCTATTAACGGCCAAGTGAGTCAGTACTCTTTCGCTGTCTGTTGCTCACTGTGACACTCTTGGAACCACAAAAGAGAAATAAACCCTGTGATTGAACTGTAAGTGGCAAACATGTATTACTAATACGTAAGTGGCTCTTCAGGATGCAATTACAATAACTTCCTCAATGATAACGGATAGTATCATACTCCCTCCGTCCCACCTCACTTGACACTTATTTCTATTTTGGTCCGTCCCACTTCACTTGAGACTCCCCAAAATGGTAATCTTTTTATAATTTTATATTCAATCTACCCCACCCACTCATTCTCTCTTCATTTTCCACCACACAATTCATTCAACCAACCTACTATTAACCCCACTCATTCTCTCTCTTCATTTTCTACCACAAATTTTCCTTATTTTATTCTTTTTCCTGAGTTATTGGGGAAAATTGCATTTTAGTTACCTGAGTTTGTCGTCATGATTCAATTGGTTATCCAATTTGTGTTTGTTACAATTTGGTTATTAAGTATGTCTTTTTGTTGCAACCAGGCGTAATTTTGGTTAGTTCGTCAAAACCTAACGAAAAGTGTGTCATGTGCTACTCACATGACATACTTAAAGGGTATTTATGTCCATAAATAACAACTTCTAATCTGTTTTCAATTAGGGATTCCATAAATAATATCTCCCTAATCCTCAACTTCTTCATCATTCACCACCAACCCTCATAGGGATGTTAAATGAACCGAGCCCGTTATCATTCACCACCAACCCTTATAGGGATGTTAAACGAAGCGAGCCCGTTCGAGCTCGGCTCGTTAAAGCTCGGTTCGAATGGGCTCAAAGTGCTATTCGAGCTCGAATCGAGTTTTCGAGCTCGAATTTTTATCGAGCCGGCTCGTGTTCGGCTCGTTTGTCCGACGAGCTTTGTTCGAGCTCGGTTCGTGTTCGGCTCGTTTAATTCACGAATAACTCGAGCTCGGGCTCGGCTCGATAAGCTTGTTAACACGAGTTGTTTTGTTTGCGTTTGACTCGAGCTCGGCTCGGCTCGTTAAGCTCGAGCTCGACTAAATAATCATCATTATTACTTTTGTAATGAATACATATACATTATATGTATATACAACATTGTACAAGGAATAAATCATAACTAAAATATTTTTATCTTCAAAATGAATCAAACAACATTAATTGTACAACAACTAAAATTAATTTAATTTTTATACATTCATATAATGATCATATAGCGACTATACACATACAATACAATAATACAATATAGATTGTACAACAACTAAAATTAATTTATTCTATGCACATTCATTATGAAAACGTAGAGATATATACACAATAGTCAGGTTTTTTTTTTTCAAAACAAATTTATTATTTTCAAATGTGTTAATGTCTTATATTATTTTTCTCATTGAAATAAAAAATAAATTAACATCTATTATTGTAGTTATATATACAAGTATATAACTACAATATATATATATATATATATATATATATATATATTTATTTATTTATGTATATGGTATAGTGGATATTATATATACATACATGTAACACATATCTATATACATAAATATATGTATGTATGATATGTGTGTGTCTATATGGAATATTGGACGTTATATATATATATATATATATATATATATACATACATACATATAGCACATATTTATATACATTATTATATACTCCCTCTATCCTGCCCGATTTAGGACATTTTGCCATTTTTAATGTCATACTCGACGTAGTACGGCCAAAAAATGGAAAGATAATATTACTTTTGTTCTCATAACCTCCTCCATTCATTCTAGTTCCCTCTTAAGTCGGGCGGGACGAAAGCCGTATATGTGTGTGTATGTATGATGTATGTATGTATTATATGTAAATTATTAATTTACATAATTTATTAATGATTTAACAACCATTTTTAAATTTTTATGAGAATTAATAATTTTGTGTAAAATATTAGTTAAAGTTTAAGTAAATTTGATAAGTAAATAAAAATTTGGGTCAGAAGGAGTATATTCCAACCTGATGGTATATATACGATTCAATTAATCGTTTGTAATATGAGAAGTTAAATGAACAAGAGCTTTTCAAAAAAAAAAAAAAAAAAAAAAAAAAAAAGAAAACAAGAGGTTAAATTTGTAAATTAGACACATATTTTGAGATTAAAAAAAGAGAAAAAAAATAGAGTTTTTGTTCAAAATGCAGAGAATACTTATCAGAGCTCGGTAAGGCTCGAACTCGAGCTCGTTTGATTTCATAATTTCAGAAAAATGTTTAAGCTCGAGCTCGGCTCGTAAAGACTCGAGTTCGAACAGCTCGTGAAAAGGTCGCGAGCATAAGGCTCAAACTCGAGCTCGTTTGATTTCATAATTTTCAGAAAAATGTTTAAGCTCGAGCTCGGCTCGTAAAGACTCGAGTACGAGCAGCTCGAAACTCGATTCGATTCGAGCTCGAACAAGGAAAATGGGCTCGAGCTTGATAATTTGTAAATGAGCTCGAGCCCAAAACTCCAAAGCTCGGCTCGTTTACAGCCCTAAACCCTCACCATATCACAACCATCATAACCACCACCAATATTATTTATACCAACTAAAATTCAAAATTGAAAAAAAAGGGGAGGAGGGAGGGGAAAGAAATGTAGATTCAAGTTTCATAAATGTTGTTTCAAATCATTAAAAAAAAAAAAAAAAAAAAAAATCAAAGATTCACAAATACTTCCCAAACTCCCCCCACCCTCCTTCCCGAGGTGGCGATTTTACCGGAAGGTTGGGCGGCGATGGAGACGACGCCTAGGCAATGTCCGTTGATCTTTTCAACGACGGGTTTCAGTTCTTTTGGATTCCTAAACGGATTGTCTCGTCTAAAGAGCCGGTAAGAAAGAGACTGGAGCTCCGGTTTGTTGCCGGAATCCAAGTGCAAACCCAGATGGAGTCGTAGTGGGACGACTCTAGTGATCGGAGCCAAACGAGATTCCTTTCCCGGAGCGTAGATTTAGGCGGTAGTGGTGGTGGTGTTCAGCATGTCAAAAGGGTTTCCGGTGGCCATTTCTAACCTAACCAAGAATCTTAGATCTGAACATTGAAAACACTGATCCTTGCAAAAACATTATAATCAAAACTCAAATTTGAAATCAAAATCCAACTACCCTTTTCCCTCAAAAGCTTTGTCCAGCCTCAAAATCCACTAGTTGGGTATCTTCAAAACTTTTAGCTGGGGAAGACAAAGAATCAGGGAGTAGAGGGAGAGAGAAAGGGGGATAAATGAAGTTTTTTTTTTTTAAATTGTACTAAATGACCTATTTACCCACTCAGTGCTTAGCGAAATGACATATATGCCTCAAAAATGTCATGTGAGTGGCACATGACACACTTTTCGTTATGTTTTTTTACGAACTAACCAAAATTACACCTGATTGCAACAAAAAGACATACTTAATAACCAAATTGTAACAAACACAAATTGGATAACCAATTGAAACATGACGACAAACTCAGGTAACTAAAATGCAATTTGCCCTAGTTATTGTGCCCACCTCTTAGGTCTCAAGTGAGGTGGGACGGAGGGAGTATGCAATAGTTAAAATGAAACCATTTTCACTTCAACTAAAATGCATGAATAATTTTCAACTCAGCAAGAAATTAATTCAGCTTTTATGACTGGTGTTTGCATCACTAACAAGCGAATGCAAAACACTTTAAGAATTCATGTGGAAAGTATAGGGCAATTGATACTTTGTGGATGACCTATAAATTCCATGGTAGGCACACTATAATCCTAGCTATAATGAATGAGACTCGTAATAAATGTAAAACTAATTGCAGTCATATACAACAGAAAACACTCACAAACATATAACATACTACTTGTAAAAGCAATATATTGAAATTTAGAGAACAAGATTGAAAACATTTATCAAAAACACATATAATCCCTTTATTTCAACTTTCAAGTAAAATGACTTTCACGATGACTTTCACGAAGTGATTTGTGGGAAACAATTTCTAGATATATGTATAGATGTTTGGTTATCATTTGAGAACAAGTTGGAAAATATTTTCTGTTGCTTAATAAACACAGCGATATACAACAGAAAACACTCACAAACATATAACATACTTCTTGTAAAAACAATATACTGAAATTTCTGATAGTATAACACATACCAAATTTTATTAACTTTTCATCTCAACTTTATAAGGATGTACATAGCCCCATTAGTGACATCGATAGTGGAGTAACACCCAATTAGTAGCATCGAAATAGTGGGGTATCAGTGGTTCGGAGAGTTAAGAGTCTTCACACAGTTTTTAAGGAAGAGAAGTTGTGTTCAGAACAATTTTCAGCTATGTTAGCATTCACAACGTTAAGATTTCACTTTATCTAATCTCATCAATTTGTTTAAATGACCAAACCAAATGGAAAATGACTACCCATTAATGCTTCTTTAAAATGGAATGAGACTCGGCTTCTGCTACCCAGAACTAATCTATGTATGATAATCACTGTGTATTGCATCTAAATATGCAACAATCTAAACTCTCGTTCTAGGTATCACCAACATACACACAGTTCTACCATGAAGATAGTTTCCCAACAAGAAATCCCCAACGAAGTCTTCAACTTATTTCGAGAAAATCCAACCGTCAAGTCATATGTCAACTATAAAGCTTTACGGTATCTATTATAGCGATCTATAAATAACCTTTCACATCAGCGCACCATGCAGATGGCGTGAAATTAAACTTAAGGTAGTCTGCTCCATCCATTTACTACACCAGAATGGATCATTGAAACTAAGATTTGTTGAACTTAACCTCAACAACTTAATGCTCAAAATGCCAACTCCAAGATCTGAAGCATTAAAATGAATGTTGAACTACACAGCTCAAAATCACATAGTACTACGTAACCATCATACAAATAATGGTAAGAGAATCCCAACACTCATCCATGATTACTGGCTATGTCTTCTTGGATATAAATTCAATCACAGAAATTTTTAAGCGAACCCTAACTAAATCGAAGAGTAAACATATAATTGAAAACAGTGAATGGAGAGAAACCTGTGATGGTTCCATGAACAACTGTTCCATTCTTAAGCTCGATCGAAACAGTCTCGTTGTTTAACTTCATCAAAAACCTGCTCAAAACGTTGGATAATGGCATAAATTAGAAGAAAATGTAGAAAATTGAAACATCAAATTACAGTCGAAACTGTTAAAAAAAAAGTTTTCAATAATAAAACATACAAACTGAGAAAAATTAGCATACCTGACGAGCTTCATTGTTGGAAAAGAAGGGAAGCAACAATTTCTAGGGCTTAGCAGAAACCAAAGGCGAAGCTGTTTGCGAAGAGAGGGTTTTAGGAACCAGACCAGTCGCAGCCTTCACTGTTGACACATTTCCGAATAAGTAGCGACGTCGTATTCTTGAAGCGGCGTTTATTGGGCCCTATTTGGACTTTCACAGGCCCAACTGTTTGGTTTTTCTTCTTTCTTTATTCAAGCATTTTCTTTTAAGGAGTAAGTAGAAGTATTGAATGTATGTCTATTCTGAATGAGTTGAGATCTCATGTACCACTTTTGTGTCTCATTCTATGTAATACTTGTAATCCTACCATTCACAATCTTTGCATAATATTACAATAATACCAATCTTAATAACTGTGAGTCATTAAATTATTTGTGGTACATGAAGTGGTACACGAAGTAACGCAGAGGATGTGAAATGTATTGTGAAAAATTGATTATTTTTTAAACTAGTTTAAAACCAAGATTTTTTATAATAATCGCAAAAAACAATATAGTCACTTTTTTAGTCTTTTACCATCCGAATTTTTTTTTAATGTAAAATGGGAAGAACTAAATCTAACTTTTTTACTATTCATTTTTAACTATCGTTTTCTTTTTGGGTAAATTGCAATTTGGTTCCTGACATTTACAAACTTTTGCAATTTAGTTCCCAACAGTTTTTTTTCGCCAATTGGTTCCCAACATTTACATTTTTTTTGCAATGTGTCTATTAAAGTAACTGGGCGTTAGTTTTCTAACAGATTTTATGTCATGTCACTAGCACATGACGTTTTAAGATATTCTTAAAGCTACACATATCCGATTAATATGATTCTTCTTTTAAATTGAAGTTAATATTTAAATCTACAATATATATTTTTTTGGAAATTTATTGGGTAGTTGGATTATTTTTACATTTAATCTTAATTTTAAATATTAAAAAAATAGAAAACACGTAAAATATAATCTAAAAAAGATATTAGCCAAAATATGTTCCATATGAAGTAAATTCTATATGTAGATTATCAGTTCGTAAAAATCTTTGATAGAAAAAAAAAAGGAATAAGAAGAGGACGATGAATCGAGGGAAGAGTGTATGTGGAATGGGTGTTGCGGGAAAGTGGCAGAGGGGTGGAGAAAAATAAACTTTAGGAAACATACATATAGAAATTACTTCATATGAAACATACTTGGGCTAATACCTTTTTTAGATTATATTTCACGTGTTTTTATTTTTTTAATATTTAAAATTAAGATTAAATGTAAAAATATTTTAGGTACCCAACAAATTTCCAAAAAAAAAAATTATGTTGTAGATTTAAATATTAGCTTCAATATAAAAAAAGAATCATATTAATCGGATATGTGTAGCTTTACGAATATTTTTAAAACGCCATTTAAAACGTCATGTGCTAGTCACATGACATAAAATCGTTAGAAAACTAACGCCCAGTTACTTTTATAGCCACATTGCAAAAAAATGTAAATGTTGGGAACCAATCGGCGAAAAAAAACTGTTGGGAACCAAATTGCAAAAGTTTGTAAATGTCAGGAACCAAATTGCAATTTGCCCTTTCTTTTTATTCGTAAACTGAGAACACATTATAATTGTACAATTATATTAGTTAAAACTAAAAATAATATTAGGGGCACAAAAAAGTTACAAAATCTTGCTCACAAAATCCTATATATAATAATTTTATTGGTATTTTTAATTAGATTGTAGTGGGTCCATTATCGATGCAAAAAGCCCTACTCACCTAATTTGATGTGCCGTATAGTTAGTAATCTCACCGTTTTAACTTGCCAAAAGCCCTACTCACCTAGTGTGAAGAAACATCTACTCATAATTAGGTTGATAAGATTGTCTTTTTTAAAAGATCATGTGCGAGGCACATGTGTTTATGTCAGTTAAAAAATTAACGAAAAGTTATTTTATTCACCACATTGCAAAAAATTGACAAACTTAGGTGTCTGATTGGCACGATTAAACTTTTAGGTTGGGGATTGCAAACATGTAAGTCTGGCAATTGGGCGGGTCGGGTTGGCGGGTTAAGCCGTGTCTGCCCGCCACAACCCGTTTAAATTTACAGGTCAAACGGGTCGGGTAACGGGTTGTGACGGGCCCACCGTTTTTTTTTCTTTTTTTTTACATTAGGATGTCGCCCCAAGCTATTTGTTCTCGCGGGTTGAGTCGGATCGACCCGTTAAGCTTCGCGGGTTGAAACGGGTGGCCCGCTTTAACCCGCTAACTTAAACGGGTTGGGTCGGGCGGGTTAGCGGGTAACCGGCCACAATTGCCAGGCCTAAACATGAGACAAATTCATGTTACCGGTTTCCGGTTTGTAATTTGCCCGAAGAAAATTTGTTGAGATCTCAATGGCTTGCAAGTTGCATCTCTGTGAAAATGGAAAGAAGAGTAACAATCTGTGCCATCTGTCTGAGAAATCATCGTAAATGTTGCACTTGATTTATAAAAGGAGAAAAATAAATAACAGTCTGTATTGTTTTTTTTAAAAAAAAAAAAAATCAAACAACAAACATATTCATTAATAAATATCAAAAACATGGTAGACTGGCGGTCCACACCGGTCGAGTTTCATCTCAAAATTGAAGATTTCGACCAAGACGTACAATCATCCACAAATTGTCCGTCTCCATAAAAAACCTAACTCATCTAAAATAATGAAGTCCAGCCTTAAACAAAATCTCCATTGATTGCCTTGATGAACAATAACCCCAAACGCCCAAATGCGTTTCCAAGCATAACTTAGATACGGCCCAATAAGAGTCTGTATTTAGTTGCACCATTTTAATTTATTTATTTTTCTCAAAAGCTGGTAAAAATTGACGGAGTAGCTATAAATAATGCTTGCTATCTAAACAAATATGCATACCACAGTTATTCCAGCCGGAATCCTTTTATTTTTCTAAAACGACGATGGTCGAACGCAAAGATAAGCTACACGCAGTAATGTTTCCGTGGTTGGGTTTCGGTCACATTATCAACTTCTTAGAACTCTCTAAATTTTACTTTTTACTTTTTACAAAGTAAAGCTCGAATTAGGTTCAACACTGGTCAACCTCTTGGCCTATATTCTTTCTGGTCCAACAGCTCAAGCGGGTCACAGAGTCTCCTTCCTTTCCACCCTCAGAAACATCAATCGCCTCCCCTCATTGTAAACCCCCTTCCTTTTGTTAAGCTCAACCTCCCCAAAGTGGAAGGCCTCCCGGAATCAGCCGAGTCCACCATGGACATTGCCACTTCCGATATTCCCATCTTCATGAAACCAGTTGATGGTTATAAACACAACATGACCAATGAATCAAGTGTTCATATATTTGAAAAGTTTGAAGGGAGTATGATGCTACCACTTAAGTTAGTGCCATTGCATCATGAGAAGTTTATTTATAGTAAAAATCACCGAACAATTGAACGTATCAAGCCTTTGTTTATAATTTATGCAATGTACCACGAGTTTACCACATAATGCAACGTACTTTCAAATTTATTTCAAATAATGCAATTTTCATTTCAAATAACGCAACGTACTTTGAAATTTTTGTTTCAAATAATGCAACGCACTACAAACTACGTTGCATAATTTGAAACAAAATTACAATGTACGTTAGATTATGTGGTACATAGTTTAAATTTAAACAAAAGCTTGGTACTTGCATATTATGGTCAATCACCAATTTATTTATATATGCCTAATATTTCGAAATTCGTTTATGTTTTCTTAACTGGAACGTTGTACCTTAGAATCATCTTCTAGATGGAATGGAAGGCTCAGTACATGTGCCAACTTTGACTTGACATCTACCGCCTTGTTTTTGAGCAACTTTGACTTTACATCTACCGCCTTCATGTTTGAGTGGCCATTATAATACTCTCTCTCACTCTAGACAAAATAATAATTTTATTTGTTATTTTTCATTTATTTTTTCAAAAAATTCATCTCATTTTACAATTTAAGTTTAAATGTACGTAAACAAAAGCAACAATTATTTTGAAACGGAGGGACTAACAGCTTGATTATTGGGAAGAAAAAATGCTGGCATCTGAATACTAAATGGCGCTTGCATCTCAGCAGCCTTGAGAATCGACATCACGTGGTTTTCAGTTTTCTGTCTCTATCTCTATAAGATGAATTGACGATGACTATCTTTCTCAATCAGTTACTTCGTCCACTCTAAAAATAGTAAGTAACGAAAAAAAAAAAAAAATTGAGCTCTTAGTATGGTAAGGAACGAGATGGAGCAGCAGCTACTATAAATAAGGTCTGCTATCTAACGATTTTGCATACTGTAAATCCCATCCCCAACAGAGTTATATCAGCCTGAATCTTTTTTACTTTTCTAAAATGGCTGAACACAAAGATAAACTACATGTAGTAATGTTTCCTTGGTTGGGTTTCGGTCACATGATCAACTTCTTACAACTCTCCAAATTCATAGCTCAAAAGGGTCACAGAGTCTCCTTCGTTTCCACCCCCAGAAACATCGATCGCCTTCCCGCTATTCTAAACCCTCTTCCTAATTTGACTTTTGTTAAGCTCAACCTCCCCAAGGTGGAAGGCCTCCCTGAATCAGCCGAGTCCACCATGGACATTGGGGACCACGATATTCCCATCCTCATGAAAGCAGTCGACGGTCTCGAGCCAGAATTTACCCGGTTTATCGACACCGATAAACCGGATTGGATCATTTACGATTTCACAGCGTACTAGGTTCCTCGAGTAGCGGCGGAGCGGGGTATCTCCAAGGCGTTTTTTGCAACATCCAATGCTTGGTTCATGTGTTTCATTGGATCGTATGAGACCATCATTAACGGTACTGGTGTTCGTAAAACCATGGAAGATTTTCTGGTCCCACCACCGTGGGTCCCTTTTCCGTCTAAGGTTGCGTACCGGGCCCACGAGTTCAAGTGGGTTGCCAGAGCTGTTAAGTCTGATACCGCTTCTGGGGTTTCTATGAGGTTCCGGATGGGATCTGTGATTGGCGGATCCGATGTTATTTTGATACGACACAGTATGGAGTTTGAACCAAAGTGGTTGCCCCTCTTTGAAAAGCTTCACAATAAGCCGGTGGTTCCGGTCGGCTTATTGCCGCCTTCAATGCAAGATAGCAGCGATGCTGAGGAGGACGAGGCATGGTTGACTATAAAGGAGCGGCTTGATAGTCAAGTGAAAGACTCCGTGGTATACGTGGCATTAGGTAGCGAGGTGCCACTGAGTGAAGACCAACTCACTGAGTTGGCTCTGGGGTTGGAGCTATCCGGGTTACCATTCTTTTGGGCTCTGAGAACACAACAATTTGTTACGTCCGCCGAGTCTGACTCCTTGTTGCCAGATGGGTTCTTGGAACGTACCAAAGGTCGTGGGATGGTGTGGACGAGTTGGGTGCCTCAGTTGAAGATACTGAGTAACGACTCAGTGGGTGGGTTCTTGACTCACTGTGGTTGGGGGTCAATTGCGGAGGGAATAATGTATGGGCACCCATTGATCATGCTGCCACTATTGGCTGATCAAGGTTTAAATGCAAGGGTGCTTGCTGACAAGAAGCTGGGGATAGAGGTGCCAAGAAATGAGTTAGATGGGTCATTTACAAGGAACTCGGTGGCTGAGTCAGTGAGTTTGGTGATGGTTGAAGAGGAAGGTAGGATTTACAAGGATAAGGGTAAGGAGACTAGTAAAATTAACGGAGACAAGGAATTACATAGGAGATACAATGTTGTCAATTATCTCGAAACTCATAGGCCTAAAAAGAATTCCATCTAGAACTAGGAGATATCTAAGTAATGTTTTCAATAATCTTACCAGAAACCCAATGAAATAAAAATAAGCTATCAATATGTTTTTTTTGAGGGTATGGATAAAGTTGTCCATTCAAATCAATTTATGTATCGTAATTGAGGTATCAACAGGAATAATGTCAAGTGCACACAAAATTTAAACAGGGAATTTTGATATGCAGTCAAACAGAGTAGAGCTACTTCTTCAGTTCTGGCACAAGTCACTTGTGCTAGCTCCAATTTTAGTGGCAAGTGAACCTAGTTATGCTCTGTTTGCTTTAACAAAATATGAAATCTTGGAATATGCTTTGATAATGATGTTTCTGATCTTGATAAAATTTATTCGTAAACTAGTTAAAGGCGTGTATTAATCTCTACTAAATAAATACCATCCAATCTATTGAAAACTATTGGGCGATAAAATATACATCACCTCTATAAAACAGTCGCATTGCTGCCAATCTAGGCGACAGAGTGGTGTTTTTTATGTGCAGTTTCGAGCCTCAGGTATCCCTTCAATGGAACCCTACAAAATGATAACAAAGAAATCAATTGATTGGTTTTGTGATCATCCTTAAAGGAAGAATTAGGTTGTTCAATAAAACTTTACATGCCTGTCATGGGAGAATTTAATATAGCAGTAAAAGATTCTTTCGACTTTTCAGACCCAGAATAATCATTCTGTGAAGCCTTTCACATAGTTATACAATATAATTGTACCTTATGCTCAATACAATGTGAATCATAAGTTCATAAATTGTTTATCTAATAATTTAAAAAATAAATAAACATCCAAACAAATTCTCTTACTTTCTTAAAGTTATTCCTAATCACATATGGCTTCGCCTATATTAACACCGACTTTTGAACTGAATTTTGAAAAGTTTGTTAAGAAAAATATTACCAATCAAATACCAGAATCCAATGTCTATTCTCTCCATGTCCATTATCATCATCTCCTTCTTAGCTCTTCTTGTTTCTCCTGCATTTTCAGCCTTTGTCGCTCCAATTCGGAAAGACCACACTACCCGCCAGTACATTATCTCTGTTTACCTAAAAACTCCGCTGCAATCCACCAAATTACTCCTTGACCTCGGTGCTTCCTTCAGCTGGGTAGATTGTACACGCAACTACACATCCACAACCTACCATAACATCCCCTGCGATGACCCTCTCTGCCAATTCCTCGATTCTAGTGCTTGTTCCGTTACCTACTTAGGCTCTCCAAGTCCAGGCCATATGAACAACTCTTGTGCTATCTTCCCTGAAAATTCAGTGACTCAGGAGTCTATCATAGCTGATGCAATTGTTGATGCATTTGCTTTGCCCACCACTGACGGTCGCATGCCCAGTCGACTCGACACTATCCCTGAGTTTATCTTCTCTTGCTCGGATACCTATTTACTTAAAGGCCTTGCCAAGGGAGTAAGTGGTGTCGCCGGGTTGGGACGGTCAAATTATTCCCTCCCAGCACAAATGGGGAGCGTAAATTCTTCTGCTTACTTGTTTGCTCTATGTCTTTCTAGCTCACAGAAAGTTTCAGGTGTTGCGTTTTTCAATACTGGTGGTCCCTACTATTTCTCACCTGGAATTGACCTCTCACAATCTCTTATTTACACTTCTCTCCTCTTGAACCCTGTCGGATTCACTCAAATCAGCTACAGCCTACGACCATGGTCCGATGAGTACTTTATAAACATCACTTCTATCAAAGTAAATGGAAAAACGCTACAACTGAATCAAACGCTACTCACCATAGACGAGAACGGCTTTGGTGGGACCAGGATAAGCACGGCAGTCCCTTTCACCGTGTTACAGACCTCAATCTTCACGGTTTTTACCAATGCGTTTGTGAAGGAATCAGCTGAGCTAGGTCTCAACCAAACTAAGCCAGTGCGTCCATATAGTGTGTGCTACGCAGCACGTGATGTTTCATACAACCAAGTGGGACCAGCAGTTCCAACTATTGATCTTGTGATGGAGAATGAAGACAATGTGTTTTGGAGGATCTTTGGTGCAAATTCAATGGTTAGGATAAACCGAAAAGATGCGGATTTATGGTGTTTGGGATTTGTCGATGGTGGAAACAATCCAAGGACATCGATAGTAATCGGAGGGCAGCAATTGGAAGATAATCTACTACAGTTTGATATAGAGTCAAAAAGATTAGGATTTAGTTCTTCAGTTTTGGCGCATGGTACAACTTGTGCCAGCTTCAATCTCTTAAGCGAGTGATATCATATTAACAAAGGCATACGGATGTATGTTTTGTACAGGCAAAACTCAGATCCAATAATATCTCATATATGTATGATTGTAAAATAGAATAATCAAAAACAAAACAAGGAAATGAATTATATCATATACACAGAATCATGCATGTAAACTGAATGTAGACAAAATTGTAAAGTTACTTACCAAAACCATTTTTGTTGATACAATCCAAAGAGATTGCATCATGAGCAGAAGAAGTTCCCCGAATTTTAAGCGCCAATGTTCAAATTCTCAACGAACGCTGACGTCTAATCACACCAAAACAAACCGAGTGTCCCCTTCTTCTTCATCCTAATCGCTAGAACTCTCTTTAACTTCCCTCATTCCAACTTTTAGAGCTCACTTTTTCACTTCTGCAGAAACAATGGCACCCAAAAAAGCCCTAATTTCAGTGCTCATCTTCTTCTTCGCTCTCTTAATTTCTCCTTCATTCGCAGCTTTTCTTGCTCCGATAAGGAAACACCAGCACCACCATTCAAAACCTCACTACACAATCTCAGTCTACCTGAAAACCCCTCTTCAACGATCCGAACTGCTCCTAGACGTTGGCGCCGCCTTCAGCTGGATCGATTGCACTCACAATTACACCTCCGCCACCTCACATGCCGTCCCCTGCAACTCATCCCTCTGTTTCAGCATCCACTCCTGCTCCTCCGCCACGTGTCTCAACTCCGCCTTCCAGCCTGCTTGCACCGCCAACAACTCGTGCGCTCTCTTCCCTCAAAACTCGTTCACTCATCGGAAGGGCTCCGCCGATTCGGCGGCGCTGGCACTATCTGACGCGCTCGCGTTGCCTGTAACCAACGGCTTTAACCCGGGGCCGTTGAACGTGTTTCCAGAATTCGTTTTCTCTTGCTCCGAGAAGTCTGTGCTTAAAGGCCACGCGAAAAATGTAACCGGTTTGGCGGCGTTGGGCCGGTCGGATTTCTCTCTCCCGGCGCAGGTTGGCGCCGCCGTCTCGACTCCAGTCTTGTTCGCTCTATGCATTTCCGGCTCACCGTCCGCTCCCGGCGTTGCGTTCTTCAACACCGCCGGCCCCTATTATTTCTTTCCCGGAATCGACCTTTCAAAATCACTTAATTACACCCCGCTCCTTCAATCACCCAACGAGCGAGGATCTAACGGACAGTATTACATCGGAGTCACATCAATCAAAGTCAACGGAAAGACAATCCAATTCAACGAAACACTCCTAACCGTTGATCAAAAAGGCAAAGGCGGGGCCAAAATCAGCACCGTCCACCCCTACACCGTTCTACAAACATCAATATTTACCGCACTCACCGAATCATTTCTGAACGAATCAAGTGCGATGCGGCTCACCGTAACAAAGCCAGTCAAGCCATTTTCACTTTGTTTCAAATCAGACGGTGTACCGGAGACGCGCGTAGGACCCACCGTTCCAACCGTTGATTTCGTCTTCCAAAATGATAGTAGTGTGTATTGGAGAATATTTGGAGCTAATTCAATGGTCAGGATTGTAGGAGAAGATATTGATGCATGGTGTTTGGGTTTTGTGGATGGTGGGATCAAGCCAACGACGTCGATTGTAATCGGGGTTCATCAGATGGAGGATAATCTGCTACAGTTCGATTTAGGGTCCAAGAAATTAGGGTTTAGCTCAGTCTTGGTGCATAATACCATGTGTGCTAATTTCAATTTCACAACAAATAATAATCTTGGGCCGTTGTAAATTAGTTTGTCAAATAATTTTTGTATGTTAAGTTTTTGGTGCTTGTAAGTTTTATTAGTTGCATTTTCTTTAACAATCTTGAATTTATGTTTAAGCAAATATCATCTTGTTTTTTAGGTATTAGAGATATCAACTCACTCAAATTTTCATGGAAGACACTTAAATTTACAACTCATAATCATCACTTGCAAATTGAAAAAAGAAACACACTTATTTCGGTGTTGGATTTGAAACAGTTGAAGCGGTCACATACAACACACTTAAGTCGTTGGTAGATATTTATCGAGCCCCACAAAATACTCATTGTGTTTCACATACTGCAAATTAAATCAAAATCTTTAGCTTTCATTGTCCGTAAAGTAAAATGTGATCACTATCACCACATCATCTTGAAGCATAATGAGCGTTGCTGCAATTTCAAATTCATTTATTTTCTTCAAACTAGAAACGCGCTTTGAGTTGAATGAGAAAGGGCAAGTAATTGTAAGCCAATCACATCAAAGTGCAACCATCTGGATGCTCATTGTCTAATACTTCGTGGTACGAGTAAGCCATCGGGTTTGGTGTCTGTTGCATGTGATGATGAGTGCGACGACCATGAGGAAGAGAAGTGCAGCTGCAGCCCGACGTTGGTGGTGATACACACCGAAAGCTACTCCCCTTACCGGCCTCTTTTGAAGAACCGCCAACTTCTCCCTTGGCTATAGATGGATCTTGATCAAAAGAACCCGATGCAACCGAGCATGAAGAACCACTACCACTAGCTCCACCATTGTGGTGGTGCGGTTGAACATCTCCGGCGACAGTATTACTTTTAGGGCTCGAACCAGAACCATTTCCCGAGTCCTTGAATGTTACCTTAAGGCTCTTGGAATGTGTTAGCTCAACTTGCTTCATCTTGTCCTTGAGAGGGGCTATTTGGTCAATAACGTGATGCTGATCGGTTGACGCTTGCTCGGAAGCTCTTTGATTAGGCGGGTTTTGGTTGTTCTCCGGTGATGGAGGCGGCAATGGCGGATCGGGGAGTACCTCCATGTATTGGAGTATCTCTGAAAATTTCCCTTTCCTTTTAAGGGCTTTTATGAGTTTGAAAGGGTCCATGTTTCCAATGACTGTAGCTATCCCGGCATCTCCGTCCACTCCAACTGAATACACTCCTATCACATTTTCAAAATACGGAAAGGAAATGAAATTAGTCAGGAAGCAGAGCATATAGACTAATTAAGCAAACAAAAAATAATAATTTTGGAAGAAAAAACACTGGGAAATCACCATCGACTTTCCTCAAAGCTCGATCCACCTTCCCCTTGCATTCACGGCAGTGGATGTTTACTTTCAAAATACACTTCTGAAAACAGATTATGAGAAGGAAAAATAATCGGCAAAAGAAACATAAAACTGTGATAAGATAAAATAAAGATTATTAATCCATTTAAAAGAGTGATTTGTGTCAGTCACTCACCTTTGCAGCAACTGCAGGCTGGTCCATTTTAGAGCGATCAAAGCGAAAACGGGTTTCTCCTTTCACAACGTACCTACTACTTGAAAGATATTAGCAGTCTTGAAAGATAGTTGCAGTCTGCTGTTCATGCAATGCAAGAACGGAGAAGAGTATCAAGTAAATCAACAACCTTTCCTCAAAAAAGTTTCTATTCCGCTTATATAGTGAGATTTGATTCTTTAACTAAAGAAAACCCCTGAAATCTGAATCTTTAATAGGAAACTTAAATTCCATTTATTTACAGAGGAGGGAATATAGGAACATTAATCAGCATATCAGATCATTTTTTGAAATTCCAAACAGAAATATACCTTTGTGGAGCTTTTAACTCAGAAATGCATGATATCACACGGAAAATCACGAATAAATGGAAGATCAAATTATTAAAATTACGAAACTAACAAGAAATATCACACAAGTTAAGAGAGAATCGCCATAAGATATACTTCAGGGTAACAACTGATAACCAATAAATTCATGGGGTTTGTTTTGAAATTTGTAAATGCTACCGTGTTTTATCTGAAATCCTTTGAGAGCGCACTAGCATAGAGCAGAGATAATGTCATTGTCATTACCTTCCTGCTGGAACATCACGGGCCGGGATTATTGGTGGAACAAATTGTAACCTGTACGTAGATGAAGAACAAGATATTAAATACTTCATCCCAAATATTAAATTGTGTTTGAGTTTTCTTGGTCAATATATACACACAAATAGCCTGTTTTTCTGCAATGAAACATTCCCAAGGGGAAGAAAAAATGAATATTGAGATGTTCACGTAGAGTAGGATGGAATAAATATCAAATAAAGTCAATCAGTCTAAGCCTGTATGAAGGGAAGTTTGAACCATATGATGTAACGAAGAAATAAATCTATCAGACTGTATTCTGCAAAAATGTGGTTTGCATTCTTTGAAGTAAACGAAGCTCCATAAAGTAAGAGAGAGTGTAGTATTAACCATGATCGGAATAAGACTTCAAGCTTAAGAATCCAAAAGCGGTTTGTAGTTTTTGTACAACAAATATTTTTACATAAATTTTGGTTTCAAAAGTTTTGATAGGAAATCATAGGATTAGGGAATTACAACAATGAAAAGTCTTAAGAGTTTGTACAACTTGAGTTTCAGAGGTACCAAATAGACCAGGGGCAATATTCTCCAATATGTCAACAATAGCAACGATTCAATCCAAAGTGCAGTGCTATTCCACAGTTTAGACCAAAAGAAAACCTTCTGTCACTGTTATGGCTTTACCACGAAGCAGTACCCTCTTCTCATCTAGATGTAGGTTTAAAATGCCACCTCTGGGTGATGCCTGAGAGAAGTACAAAAGTGAAAAGACATAATACAACCTTAGTGCAACAATATTGTGGTGATTACTCGTGAGGTGGGTGCATTGTTCCTTGTTGCAATAGTGATTCTGCGAGAGACAATTCTGTTCTTTATGCGAACTAATAACTTGAGGGCACAAAACATACCAATGGAGTCAAAGCACTAAAACCATCGTATTGAGTCGTCACTAGGAATAGTCCGAGAACTTACAGTTGCCGTGGGTCAGATAAAATCTTGTCTGCCTTTACAATCTTTTAGGGTTATATGCCTTTACATTTACAGTCTTTTATCTCCTAAACGGTATATGTGGGTGTGGGTGTGGGTGTGGGTGTGTATTCAACTTAGTGATGCGTTTTCAATAAAAAGCATACCAGGTTCCCAACTTGCGTACCAACTAATTCTACCCCCGGCATATCCAAGATTTATTAAGTCACGTTCCTCGTTCCCGTCCCGCGTCCCGACACGTCCCACGTTCCTAATCAGCCTAAAGAAGTGACAGTGTGTCCTTGTTTATGTGATATGAGAGAGAGAGAGAAAGATGGAGAAGATAACCTGATATGCAACAAAATCACATTTCCCTAGTTTTTTGCACCAATAGAGCGTCAAGGCACAATGAGCGCTTCCACAGACATGATCCTGAAAAAGATTAAAGGTCATTTAACATGTAGAGCGCTTTCTAGTCTAGCACGGACGCAAAAGTAAAATCAGAATGGTGTTTCCTTGGCCTAATAATAAGGACTTTGTAAATTCCATACAGCAATGGACAACAATAACAACACCATATGCACTTTTACACTACTGAATTAAGACCTGGTCCTGAGCGTTACAAGGGTTGCCGACTATCAAGACGGGAGCGTTTCTCCACTTAAAAGGCTCATTATGATCCTAACATATACTCCCTCCGTCCCACTCAAATTAGGACAAATTTCCATTTTGTGTGTCCCATTCGAATTAGGACAACCCAAAAAATGGAAGTGTTTTATTTAATGAGACCCACATTCACACTCACAACAACTTTGCATTCATTATTCCCTACCCCACTTTCTCTCTGCTACTTCACTTTTCATACTCACAACACCTACTCCACTAACACTTTTTCCTTAGTCCCCGTGCCCAACCCAAAAATCCTAATTCGGGTGGGACGGAGGGAGTATAGTATGGTAAAATATCCTGTGAGAAAAAGTCTTACTGAATTTCACAACATAATTTTTTTTGGTTCAAATAATTTTTTTTTGGTTAAATTTCACAACATAATGACAATCATTACCTCATTGACCCCCAATTTCGGGCAGAAAAAGCGACTAAAGAAGTCAAATTCAGATCCAGGAGGAGCAAGTGCAGTGATTATCATTCCTCTGCCAGGACATTTTTGTATCTCATCAAATTTTGGCTGAAAGTTTTCAACATCCTTCCAAGAAGGAAGCATGACCTGCCAAACATAAAGTTTTAACTTTCTATCATTCAGATTTTGATTGAATTAGCATTAAGGTAAGTTTGGCAACTTCAATTCCAAGCCTTCAAATTGGAATCGGAAGGACAAAAATGAATTACGTGGAACTAAATTTGCTCTTCAATTCCAATTCAGTAAATTGGAATTGAGTTGCCAAACATATGCTTAGTTTCTCCCTGTTCAAAGACAAAGGATTACAAAAATTATTTGCATGAGGAAGACCTAGTTAAGTGCTGACTGAATACGCTTTCTTAAATACTCCATATCATGAAAAGAGAAAATGCCGTACTTACAAGAAAGTCATCTCCAGCTGTCTTCTTTATGTCCACCACAGAAGCACCATTTAAGACCTTAGAAATTGCAGAGGCCTCGTCATTGGAATTTACCAGTGGGACAACTGGAAAATTCAATTCAACGGAAAAATCATCTAGTACACCATTCTGATAGAGCAACGATTCTCCAATCTTTTGGTCGGGTACTCTTTTTGCAGACAAAATTCCAGATAGAGTCAAGAACTCAATAGTGTCAGAATCCACCAAGCCAGCCCGGAACAGGAAGTGGGCAGCTGCCAAAGTCGCATGACCACATAGTTTGACCTACCAAAATATAAAGAATGAGAAACAGGAATTATATTCACACACACATTTAAATTCCGTCATCTGCCATCACCCGCCCCCCCCCCCCCAGCTAACTCACCACCATGATACCCTCATCATGACCACTCTCACACTCCTGCTCTGCTTGTCTCCCCACTATCACTCGAAAACAAAATTCATAACTTGAAACAACAAAAAGTTTGAAGCAAAAGTAAAACAAACTATTGCTGTAAGACAGAGATAGAGAGGAAGTGCACCGTCACAAACAGCTATACCCTGCTCTGAAATGAAAGCTTTTAATGACATCACTGATGCGAAGAGGAAGAAAGAAATGGCAGAGTGTACAACAGCGTAGGTGACAATTTTGAGAAATTGCACCGCCGCCCAAATTGATGAATCTTGTGTTTGTGTTTTAGTAAACCCAGAAGTACACAATTTTGATTATATGTGCGTGTGTTGATGGTGCGATTTTGAGATGAGAGAAAGAGAGATATTCAGGACGGGGAATGAAGGTGCTAGTGCAACCAGTAGGTGGCGGATAGTGATAATCAAGTTTATGAAGGGAAACGATACGCCATAACAATACTAAACTGTACTAGCTAACGGACGCCTTAAGACCTTAAACTAAAAAAAATGAATGAGAAATGTTTGATCCATAGAGAGCAAATCAAACAAATGTCATTTGACAAGAAAGATCCAAAATTAAGCAATAGTCTTAATCAATGACCATACGAAAAATCAATTAAACTGGTGTATAGTTGACAAATAGTCCCAAATTAAGCAATGGTCTTAGTCAATGACCAGACCAGAAATCAATTCAACCGGTATTCAATTCAAAAATAGTCCGAAACTAATACTCCCTCCGTCCCGAATTAATGTTTTTAGTTTGACTTTGCACGGAGATTAAGATAAAGTAAATGTTGTGAGTGTGAAAAGTAAAGTAAGAGAGGGAAAGTGGGTAGAGAGTTTTTGTTGCGAGAATGACAGGTGGGTCCCGTGGTTCGTTTTAGTTTAGGTAATAAAGTAAAGTAAGAACCTTAAATCGGGACAGAGGTAAAACGGAGGTAAAGCGGGACAGAGGTAGTAGTATTCATTTGGACCATAGTTACCGGGAACTCCCAACCCCCCTCGTCCCACGTCCCGGGAACACGCGTCCCGGGTTCACAAGGGAACTCGACCCAAAGTACTCAAACAATCGTACCGGAAAATAAACGGTCATCAACGTAGAATCTTGTCTGTATTTACAATCTTTTATGGTTATCCGCCTTTACATTATACTCTTTTATCTCCCTAAAAGTATATATATATAAATATATGTAAGTGTGTGTGTGTATATATATGTTATTATATTCAACTTAGTGATGTGTTTTCAATATAGCGTACCACGTTCCCAATTGATCCTACCCCCAGCGTACCCAAAATTTACTAAGTCACGTTCCTCGTTCCCGTTCCCGTCCCGCGTCCCGAAACGTCCCACGTTCCTGGTAACTATGATTTGGACTACCAGAAAAGCACAATCACACTAAATTCGGAAAATTACCAATTCCAAGTAAAAATCAAGTAAAAAAGTTTCCGGTGGACATCAGTCGTCAGTCATGCAGACATGCACTAACAGAAATTATCTGACCTCAGCTACAGGAGCGAACCATCTTAGTCGGAATCTAGGGTTCGAAGATTCAGAGTCGGAGTCGGCGATCCGAGTCAAGTAATAGGTAACGGGAATGTTGAACTCAGCGGTGACAGATTGCAACCATTGATCGTCCTTCTCCTCCTCCAGCAAACAGACGACCGCCAGATTTCCTTGGAAAGCCGAGTCGGTGAAAGCATCTACCTGTAGTAATTGATTCACAACTCTCCTCCAAATCAGTCATGAATCCTGATAAACGTATAGAAAATGTGTGTGCATGTAAATATATGTATGTGCATGATGAAGATTACCACAGAGTACTTGACGGGATTTCTCGCCTCCGATAGACTTTGTCCACTCTTTTATCAGTTTTTTTCTTTTTGAACATGAAATTATTCAGTGTTCTGTATATTAGGCCGCCTATGCCTTCATGAAACGCTGCTGCGGCGCTTAGCGACCGCTTAGCGTTTTTTAGAACCTTGCTCTTATTCATTCATCCCGTCTGTTTTTCACTACTATCAGCATTCAAATAATTTTTTTTTTTAAATACATTCAAAGAATTTATTAAAGAAAATATAATCTCACCGTCCCATCCGAATTAGGATTTTTTAGTTGGGCACGAGGATTAAGGAAAAAGTGTTTGTGGAGTAGGTGTTGTGAGTATGAAATGTGAAGTAGGAGAGAGAAAGTAATGTAGAGAATAATAAGTGGAAAGTTGTTGGGAGTGTGAATGTGGGACCCGGAACCGCTCCACCCAAGTTAGCTCCACCCCTCCACCCAACGGCTCCGATCAAGGCCACATAGGCGAGCGTTTTGGGTGTGCGGCTAAGATGATTTCAATTTTTTGTGGGTCCCACCGAGTTCGGACACATCTCAACCGTTGGGTGGAGCTAAAATGAGGTGGCTCCAATCGGAACCATTGGGTGGAGCTAACCGCTCGGTGCAGCGGTTCGAAATCTGTGAATGTTGATCCCATTAAACACTTCCATTTTTTTTTGTCCTAATTCGAATTGGACACCCAAAATGGAAATTTGTCCTAATTCGAGTAGGACGCATGGAGTATTTTGTTCGAAAAATAAACTCTTTTTATTTTTATATTATATAGTTTATATATTAACTATGATCATTTTTTGATTGAAAAATGATTATTTTAGTAGAAAAATAAAAATACTAATGAGTATCTCAAAAAATACTACTCCCTCTGTCCCGCTTTAAGGTTCTTACTTTCCTTTTTAGTCTGTCCCAATTTAAGGTTCTTACTTTACTTTATTGCCTAAAATGGAAAATGAGACCCACTTGTCATTCTCACAACAAAAACTCCCTACCCACTTTCTCTTTCCTACTTTACTTTTCATACAACATTTATTTTTTCTTAATCTCCGTGTAAAGTCAAACTAAGAACATTAATTTGGGACGGAGGGAGTATTAATAATACTTGTACAGTTATATAGTTATATGAGAATAACAATTGAGTTGACTATCAAAATCAAAATAAAAGAAATTGTTACTAACTTATCTTACTTTTCACTCACTTGCTTAATCAATTGTGTTTTGAACAATTATATAATCCTCAACATACTACTATTGTTTGACCCATTTTAAATTTATTCATTAATAAACATGTAATGTAATGACTAAAACCTTAAACTGGGACAGATGAAGTAACAGATTTGTAATAAAAGTTTAAAAACTATTCATATAATTTAGGTTAATATTGTTTTCTATAAAAAAGCATAAAGTTATTATTAATAATTTTGTTAATGATTAGTGCATACAAAAAAATGATTAGTAAAAAAACAGTTTTACAACAATAGTTATTTTTTTATAATTTTTATTTGAACTTAATGAAACTATAACAAAAAAAAAAAAAAAAGTGAAATAACATTTTGTCTGAGTGAATAGAAACTGATGTTTTCTCACATCATAAAATTTTGGGGGAAACTAGTTCCTCCATAAATTATAAAAAGTCTTGCTTTTATAGGGCTTAAGGTTTAGGGTTTAAAGGTTAAAAAATAGATTTTTTTATAACTTATGGAGAAACTAGTTTCTCCCAAAACCTACTCTTCTAACACAGATAAAAATTAGGACCTTAAGGGATTTAATATGATCAACTTTATTATAGGCTTTGTTTCTATATGATTTGGTGTATAAATTGTATTATCCCTTTTAAGTGGTGTAAATTTGATATTAAATATATATTTCACCATCTCTAAAACCTTGCTTCAAATCTTGGACAACCTCCATTCAGAGTAAGAATTCTACATTCCTTCCATAAGAATCACACACCCAAAATAACAAATGATGAATAATGTTTTGGACATTTTGTCCTTCTAATGTTTGTGTTATTAAAAAAAAACAAAAACCATCACCTAAACCTACTTTTTTACTCACTTGCATAATGAATTGTTTTGAAAAATTATACCATCAACTCACATGTATTATTTACTTTTCTTTTATTATTTTCTTAAAAACAAAAATTGAACAGTTGTAACATATAATTCTTTTCAATGCAATTGGCATCGTTTACAAATTCATATGGAATCTATTACAGTCTTATCTAAAGCCCTGCCGATCTATAACCCTGCCTATTACAAGTTCCTATGGAGTTTCACCATTGTCGAACCTATTATAGCGAATAATACTTGCTTCTAAAGTTGAAATGGGTGGGATCGGAAAGATATACATATTTTTTTGGTTTGGTATCGGAATAGGAATTGGGAATGTGAGGGAGATGTGAGCCTTAATATTGTGTTAATTTCAATATTTGAGTTATCCTTAAATCAAAGATTGAAAATTGAAAGAAATATAAAGAAAAGAAAAAGAAAAAATAAACCAGATCTGGGTATGGGTATCTACAGCTATGACGAAGACGCCATTGTTGCAAAATGGGAATGGCGGGGAACCTTTAGATCCAAAAACAAATATGAGTTCATTGTGATGGATACAAAAAAATAATTTTAGTGATCAAATTCAAAAAAATTGAAGAGTTGAGTGACTTTATTTTATTTATTCTTTTTGCAGTTTTTCCTATTTTCTATCAACTGTTTAAGTAATTTTTTATTGAGTTGGTTTTGGGAAACTAGTTCCTCCATAAGTTATAATTTTTTTAACTCCTCTTAAACCCTAAAAGGCCTAAACCCTAAACCTTAAACCCTAAACTTTAACCCCCTATAAAAACATGACTTTAATTTTTTTAACTCCTCTTAAACCCAAAAGGCCTAAACCCTAAACCTTAAACCCTAAACTTTAACCCCCTATAAAAACATGACTTTTTATAACTTATGATCATAATTGTACTTGTAATTATCACTATTATTATCTAAATACTTTTTATGAGAAATGAGGTATTATTGTTATTATAGATGATGATAATCAATTATACTAATTATTATTATTATAGATAATGATAATCAATTATACTAATAATAAACATGTGTCGCATATTCATTAATTATTACAAGTTTACGATGATTATCACAACCGTTCAGATTATAATAAATCAAAGGCTCACAATTGCCCAACCTATCACCAAACAAACTTGTCCATAAGGAGTGGCTCAGTGGTAGAGCCAAACTTCACAATGTGTGAGGTCTCGGGTTCGATCCCTTCTCATGCCTCCTAGGACATCATTATTATAAGGGGGTAAGTGGGGAACCACTATCGATCCTCTTTAAAAAAAAAAAAAAATCACCAAACAAACTTATATCTAGACATGCCCATCCGGGTCAAATTACCCAGAGAACCGGCGGATAACGAACCGGATAATAACCGGTAAACCGGCGAACCGTGAACCGCCGGTTCACGGTTAACTATGAGTTACCCTCTGAAAACCGGCGGTTCATGAACCGGCGGGTTATCCGGATATTTACTTTTTTTTTTTTTTTTTTAGCCTATAATCATCCATTTTCTTCCATTTTTCAGCCATTTTCTTCCATGTAATCTAGTATTTAGGATGAGGTAAGGCTCCTAAATGTCCTCCCTTAATTATAAAAGAGCAAGGCTGGTTGTCCCCTCCATGTAATTTTTATTTGAATTAATAAAATTAAAAGGGTCCCGTCCCTTTTTTCTATCCATTATGTTTCTTGAGTTTTTTATGCAAAATACAATAAAAAAATTCATTTTTTAAAAAACTTGCATGATAACATGTTCTAAAAAAAAAAAAAAAAAATATATATATATATATATATATAATAGACTTTGTGTATATTATGTTAAAAAAATGGTATTTTTCTTTAAATGGGCTCACTCTCTCTTTTTATACATGGAGCCCAAACCAATAACTAAAAAAAAAAAAAAAACAAGCCTCACACTCTCACAGCAGGCCCAAGCCCAAACCGACAAGGCAAGCTGCAGGCCTGCGTAGTGCGTCCAGCCCAGTTCGGTGCCCAGCAGCCAGCCTGGAAAAGAAAATAAAAATTGAACAAACCGGATGAACCGTGAACCGCCGGATCAACTGCCGGTTCATGAACCGGAACCGTAAACCGGATGTATACGGTTCATAGCGGTTTATCAATTTTACCAACCGGCGAACCGCCGGTTCATGAACCGGCAAACCGCCGAATTCATGAACCGGGCATGTCTACTTATATCCCTCGTAAGGGCAAAGGCAAGGGGTCATTCGACCCCCTTGAATTTTGGAATATGTCAATTTTAGTACCTTCAAAATTTAAAAAATGACATTTTAACCTTTTAATAATTTTAGAATTTCTGCTTTGACCCCCTAAAATTTTACAACTGCCCCCCTGAAACCCTCCTGGTATATAAGGAAAAGTCAGCACTAAGCCTTTGAGAAAAAATAAAGAGAACCCTTTGTCGGGTTGCGCAGATTGGAGCTTCGAGAGGCGCCGTCGTCCCTTAACCACTGTCCTGCTCCGACAGGTATGGAGCTCTCTTCTTTCCCTCTTTCCGTCCCTAGCCCCTTCTTTTGAAATCTCAAATCCCTAATTTATTAAATCCCTCACAATATTAGTGATTTGGAATTGAAACCCCCTTCTATTTTTTCATTGATTACACCAAGTCACCAACTGATTTTCGAAATCATGTTGTTCAGTTGTTGCCATGTTGGTATGCTGGATTAGTGTCGTGTTCTAGGGTTTATCCTCAATTTGGGGGTGACCGTTAGCTTTTCTATTAATTTTATCAAGTAGTTGACGACATCGTTTTGTTAAATAAAGCGTGTCGTCCGGTTGTACGCTTCTATTAGTAAGAAACTCTGTCGTTTAGCTTAGTGGGTGATTCCGTTTGTGGATAGCCTGTTACTACGTCGTTTTGATGTATTTGCCATTATTGGCTAAACAAACCATGTGCCTATAAGCATGAGTGATTGTTCATGGGAGCATAACAAGAAATATAACAAATTCCTAATCTCTCTCTTAAATTTCTCTCTCTACTTTCTTCTCTCCCAAGTCTGAATTTCTCATTTCTCTAGCTCTTCTATCAATTCTTCCCCCAAACTCAATTCTAATTCTAAATTAGTGATCGGAATTACTCCAATCACTACAATTAGGTCTTGGTTATTGGAATTGATAAGAATGATTTATTTATTTTCTTTTGAAGTTCTTGAAATTGTTATTATTGTGAGTTCTTGTTATCTAGCTTTACCCAATTGGCCAATTGCAAGGTTCAAGTAGTCAATTATAGAGATTGCTTCAAAAAAAAAAAAAAAAATGTGATTGAAAATATTGAAACCTAAGGCAGTAAAGGCAGTGTAATTTGTGTTTTATTTAAGTCACTAATTTTTCATTCATCAGCAAGACAACAACTATTGAGACAATTTAAATCACACTAATGCGATATTGTTAGTTTGAGAAAAAATATATTAATAGTAGCTTTATATATTCTAACAAACTTTGTATTATATTTTTCTTTAAATTCAGTTGGGGAGTTTGAGTTTGATTAGCCTCGAAAATTGAAATGGGTCCTCGTCAATTGAAGAGATCGCGCGATTCGGCTACGAGCTCTAAATCCAACGCGGCCACCCGTCCCAGAGGTTAGAAATTCTAAACTATACTCCGCCTAAATGAATATTGAGGCTGTGAAAATATTTTTTTATGAGTATTGGTATTGCGAGTATATTTGTCTTGATGGTGTAATTGTCTATTGCTAGTGGACATGTGAATTATTTGTTTATAGCCAATGGCCTTGTTACTGAGATTTTTTGCCTTTACTTATTATATGTAGAGTATGTTTTGGAGTAAACTAATTCCTCCATAAGTTATAAAAAGTCTTGTTTTTAACTTTTAAACTCTAAATCCTAAACCTTAAACCCTATAAAACAACCTTAAACCCTAAATCCTAAACCTTAAACCTTAAACCCTGAACCTTAAACCCTATAAAACAACCTTAAACCCTAAATCATAAACCCTATAAAAAAAGGACTTTTTATAACTTATGGAGAAACTAGTTTCCCCCAAAATTTTCTCTTATACTCCCTCCGTCCCACTCGAATTAGGACAAATTTCCATTTTGGGTGTCCTATTCGAATTAGGACAACCCAAAAATGAAAGTGTTTTATTAAATGGGACCCACATTCACACTCACAACAACTTTTCACTCATTATTCTCTACCCTACTTTCTCTCTCCTACTTCACTTTTCATACTCACAACACCTACTCCACTAACACTTTTTCCTTAATCCCCGTACCCAACCAAAAAATCCTAATTCGGATGGGACGGAGGGAGTATGTATTTTGAAATATGTATTTTGAAACAATATTGGAATAATATGGGGATTGGCGAGCTTGTTCAGTTGATGGTTGCAAAAAAAAAAAAAGGATACTGTTTATCCTTTAGTTTATTTACTCTTCAAACTTGCATTACTCTTGCCAATTTCAACGGCAAGTGTTGAGAGGGTGTATTTTCAGCGATGAAACTCATCAAAACGACGTTACGAAACAAAATGGGAGATGCTTGGTTGAATGATTGTTTACTGCTCTTTGTAGAGGATGAGATTTTTAAGGAAATTGAAGATGAAGATAGTATGTGATATATTTTACCAACATGAAGAATAGGAGACCACTTGTATAAACATTTTTTTTATTATTTTATCAAATTTGAACATGTGTGAGAAAATAGGCTTTATATGTGTTTTTTCTTCTTCAATAGTGTGATTTAAATTTTTGTTGTAAGGTAAATTTTGACCCCCCTCGCCATAAATCCTAGATACGCTGCAAAGAGAGTATGTACTTGTTCATTCATTCATGGATGTCTCAATTCTCTACCATACGGTCTATTTTAAATGAAATTTTGCCTGGGAAATACTTTTTTTTTCCCTTATAAAATAAAGGAGAGAGTAACTCAACTTAATCCCGTTGATCCATTGTTTCAGGGGCGTAAAGAAACTGTAATGGAAGATATTAATGATTTATATCAAGCACCTGCAGCTTCAGATGAAGACAGGGCTTCTCACACTTTTGGTTCTTCTAATACTTTGTGCTCTATATGTAGCTAATGATTAGAGTTCTTCTCAAGTTAACATGTTACTACATTTATCTCAGTATGACTTCTTTTTGGTTCTCTATAAAGAAGCCGAGATCCTAACTTGCTAAAGCAAAGGGTGAACAAAACTGTCCGATGTCATATTTTGACCAGGGCTACTACGCTTGTAAACTTGCAAGTAGTGGATTTGATATTTGCAGATCCTAGCAGCGTGACTAATTCTGAAAATTGACTACTCTTTGTATAACACACTGCACCGAAAAGATACATAGAAATGTTTTTTCCCCCTTTTTTTGCATGATAACTCATCCTATAAATAGTACTGTACCTTATTATAAACTAATCAACAATGTTTTTTTTTTTTTAACATAGAAATGCATTTAATATTAATAATGCATAACATTTCAAATAATTCCTGTAATATGGTTCTGATGAAAAAACTACAATTAATTGGGAAATACCTGAGACTACAAACCCGCATGCAATGAGAATCTGCATTCACAAGAAATAATTCAAAATGGAGAATGAGATCATCTCACCCAATGAGCAGTAAAATTTCTCAGGAAAGTAGAGCATATAAACTAATTAAGCAAGGAAAAAATATCTTCTTTCGGAAGAAAAAACACGGGGAAATCACCATCGACTTTCCTCTAAAAGCTCCATCCACCTCCCTCACATTCACGGCAGTGGATGTTTACTTTCAAAATACACTTCTGAAAACAGATTAATTTCATATGACAAGGAAAAATAATCAGCAAAAGAAACATAAAATTATGATGAGACAAAATAAAGAGTATTAATTCAGTTTAAAAGAATGATTTGTTACAGTATACTACATAATAAATTCATCAGTCCTCACTCACCTTTGCAGCAACTGCAGGGTGGTCCATTTTGGAGCGATCAAAGCGAAAACGGGTTTCTCCTTTTACAATGTGCCTTCTATTTGAAAGATAGTTGCAGTCGGCTGTTCATCCAATGCAAGAACGGAGAGGAGTATCAAGTAAATCAACAGCCACTCCTGAAAAAAGAATCTTTTTCACTTATATAATAGTGAGATTTGATTTAACTAACGGCTCATCTGGTACACAGTTTTAAAAACGGAGATTTTTCAAAACAAAGATTTTTTGGACGCTAGTATTTTGAGCAGCCAAGATTTTTAAAAAGCTCCGCTTGAAAATTCTCCACTGAGACGCTTAATCAGCATATCAGATTCTTTTGAAGTTTCAAACAGATATGTACCTCTGTGGAGCTTTTAACTCAGAAGTGCATGATATCACACGGAAAATCACAAATAAATGGAAGATCTAATTATTGAGATAAAGAAATAAACAGGAAATGGCGATCACACAAGTTAAAAGAGAATCACTAATAAATGTATGGGGTTTTGCTTTGAAATCTGTAGCATAAATCAAATGCTATTGTTTTATTTAAAACCTTTGAGAGTGCACCAGCGTAGAGCGGAGATAATATCATTGCCTCCCTGCTGGATCATCACGGGCTGGGATCATCGGTGGAACAAATTTTAACCTGCATGTAGATAAAGAACAAGATATTATATACTTCATCCCAAAAAACATGTCCACCATTTTGACTTTTCTTGGTCATTATACACACACGGACTCGCAAAACTGATCAAGAAATAGCCTGTTTTTCTGCAATGAAACATCCCCAATTGGAAGTGAATATTGAGATGTCCCAGTTAGAGAAGACTGTAAATAACAAATGAAAGTCTAAGCCTGTATTGAGGGAAGGTTGAACCATATGGTGCAACGAATAAATAAATCTATCAGACGTATTCTGCAAAATGTGGTTTGCATTCTTTGAAGTAGACGAAGCTACAAAATGTAAGAGAGTGATATAGTATCAACCATGATGGGAATAAGACTACAAGTTTAAAAAATCAACAGCAGTTTGTAGTTTGTACGATTCAACAACTTATATTCATTTGAGTTTCAAAAGTTTTAATAGGAAACCTTCCATTAGGTAATTACAACAACAAAAAGTCTTAATAGTTTGTACAGCTTGTGTTTCAAGGTACCAAATGGACCAGGGGCACACACTTAATCAGCATTTGATAGATTATCCAACCTCTTCTCCAGTATGATAAAAATGGCAACGATTCCGTCCAAGGTGCAGTGATATTCCACAGTTTAGACCAAAAGAAAACCTTCTGTAACTGTTATGGCTTTGCCTCGAAGCAGTACCCTTTTATTCTTCTCATCTAGATGTAGGTTTAAGATGCCACCTCTAGGTGATGCCTGAGACAAGTACAATAAACAAAATACAACCTTAGCGCAATAATATTGGGGTGATTACTCGTGATGTGGATGCATTGTTTCTTGTTGCAATAGATTCTAGAATTCTATGTTTTTTACGCCAACGAGGGCACAAAACATATCCATGGAGTTTGCAGGTAAGCCTGTGATACTGATAACTTCAGATGCTCTTTGGCCTGCGCTAGTAGATATGCATCAATGGTGGGACACGCTCAAGTTTTGGCATCAGTCATAAGAAGGGACAGTGTGTCCTTGTTTGTGTGTGTGTGTGTGTGTGAGAGAGAGAGAGAGAGAGATGGAGAAGGTTACCTGAAATGCAACAAAATCACATTTCCCTAGTTTTTTACTCCAATAGGGCGTCAAGGCACAATGTGCGCTTCCGCAGACAGGATCCTGAAAAAGATTAAAAGTCATATAATATGTAGAATGCTTTACTAATCAAGCACAGACCCAAGAGTAAAATCACATGGATGTTCACTTGCTCATGTATTAAGGGCTTTCTAATCTAAACTCACATGCAGCAATGGACAACTATAACAACACAATATACAACCTGGCCCTTAGCATTACAAGGGTTGCCGACAAACAGGACGAGAAGCATTTCTCCACTTGAAAGGATCATTACGATCCTATAATAATATGGTAAAAATACTACTTTACTAGCATGATCCTGTGAGAAAAAGTTATGTTGAACTTCACTACATAACGACACTCGTTACCTCATTGATCCCCAATTTCGGGCAGAAAAAGCGACTGAAGAAGTCAAATTCAGATCCAGGAGGAGCACGTGCAGTGATTATCATTCCTCTTCCAGGACATTTTTGTATCTCATCGAATCTTGGCTGAAAGTCTTCAACTGCCTTCCAAGAAGAAAGTACGACCTGCCAAACATAGAAGTTTTATATTTCTTTCATTCGAATTTTGATTATAAGTATAGCAACTTCAATTCCAAGCCTTCGAATTGGAATTGAGTTGAAACATACGCTTAGTTTCTCCCTGTTCAAAGACATAACGAATGCTAAAGTTATTTGCTCGAGGAAGACCTAGTTAAATGCTGACTGGATACACTTTCTTAAATGATCCGTGGCTTAAAAAAAATGCCCTACTTACAAGGAAGTCATCTCCAGGAGCTGTCTTCTTTATGTCCTCCACAGAAGCACCATTTAAGGCCTTAGAAATTGTGGAGGCCTCATCATTCGAATCAACCAGTGGGACAACTGGAAAATTCAACTCAATGGAAAAACAATCTTGTGCACCATTCTGACAGAGCAACGATTCTCCAATCTTAATGTCGGGTACTCTTTTTGCTGTCAAAATTCCAGATAGAGTCAAGAACTCAATAGTGTCAGAATCCACCAAGCCAGCTCGGAACAGGAAGTGGGCAGCTGCCAAAGTCGCATGACCGCATAGTTTGACCTACCAAAATAGAAAGAATGAGAAACAGGAATTACACACACACACACACACACACACACACACATTTCACTTCCGTCATCTACCATCACCCCCCACTAGCCTACCACCATGATACTCTCATCACCACCCTCACATTCCTGCTTCTCTTCCCATTACCACTCGAAAACAAAATTCATAAACAGAAATTAAAAAGAAAAAAAAAAAACTGAAGCAAAAGTAAAACAACTATTGCTGTAAGACAAAAACAGAGAGAAAGTGAACCGCACAAACAGCTATACCCAGGTCTGAAATGAAGGCTTTTAAGGACGTCACTGATGCGAAGAGGAAGAAAGAAACGGCAGAGAGCACAACAGCGCAGATGACAGTTTTGAGAAATCACAGTCGCCAACATCGATGAATAAAATGGTGCTTTGTGGTATGTGGGCCCATGTTCTATATCTGTGTGTTTGTGTGTTAGAAAGCCCAGAAGTAAACAATTTTTTAATTGTGTGCGTGAGTTGCTAGTATGATTTTGGGATGATGAAAAGAGAGAGATTGAGAGGGGTAATAAAGGTGGTATCAGTAACAGTGAGTGGTGGATGGGGATAATCAAGTTTTTGAAGGGAAACAAAAAAAGTCCATAACAATACTCGAGTACTAGCTAAGGGACACCTTAAAACCCTAAACTAAAAAAAATGAAAGACCTACAAAGAGCCAATCAAATTCCATTTGACCAGAAATAGATCCAAAATTAAGCAATAATCTTAGTCAATGACCATACAAAAATCAATTTAAACTGGTGTTCAATCCACAATAGTCCCAAATTAAGCATTAGTCTTAGTCAGTGACCAAATCAGAAATCAATTCAACCAGTATTCAATCCAAAAATAGTCCCAAACTAATTTTCATTTGGACTACCAAAAAAGCACAATTCACACTAAATTCGGAAAATTACCAATCCATGCCAATTCAAGTAAAAATCAAGAAAAAAAATTCCCGATTGGACATCACTCATGCAGCAACAGAAATTATCTGACCTCGGCTACAGGAGTGAACCATCTCAGCCGAAATCTAGGGTTCGAAGACTCAGAGTCGGAATCGGCAATCCGAGTCAAGTAACAGGTTTCGGAAATGTTGAACTCAGCAGCGACGGATTGCAACCATTGATCGTCCCTGTCCTCCTCCAGTAAACAGACGGCCGCCGGATTTCCTTTGAAAGCCGAGTCAGTGAAGGCGTCTACCTGTAGTAAATAAATCACAGCTCTCCACCAAATCAGTCATGAATCCTGATAAACGTATAGAAAATGTGTGTGCATGTAAATACAGTATGTGTGTGCATGATGATGCAGATTACCACACAGTACTTGACGGGATTTCTCTCCATTTTTACAAAGTTTCAGTGTTCAGTCGCCCTCCGATAGACTTTATGTCCCTCTTTTTTTAAGTCTTTTCCTTATTGAACAAGAAATGGTGACATACGCAATTACGCACCGCTACAACTGTACTCCCTCCGTCCCATTTTAAATTTCAAAAATTTTCCCTGTACCATTTTAAACTTTAAAATCCAAAAAATGAAAGTTATTTATATTTTTAAATTTAATGGACCTACATATCATACACACAACAACTATTCACTAACTATTCACCCCACTTTTTCTCTCCTACCCACTTTCTATACTCACAACACTCTACCCCACTAACTATATTTTATAATATAAAAATTCTCATCTTAATTCTTGTGCCCACTTTTTTTTGAGTAAACTGTTTTTCTGTCCCTCGTACTATGGCCCCAATATCAATTTAACATCCGTACTGCTGAAACAACAAATGTATGATGCGTACTATAGTTTTATCAGCAAAATTAACCAAAATACTATTCAGTCGTTAACTTTTTCTAACACACGTTATTTTTTCTAACGAGCATTGATTTATTTTAACGGATGTTAATAATTTAACTGAAACTATAAACCTTTTTACATATTAGTCATTTTCGTTAAAAATAAAATACCATACTCCCTCCGTCCCATTTCAAATTGCAAAATTTACCATTTTGGGTGTCCCAACTAAAATTGTAAAATCCTTAAATGGAATTTTTTTTAATACTTTTTAATTAGTGGGTCCCACTTCTCATACTCACATTAACTAACCCATTTACTATTCCCTTCCCCACTCTTTCTCTCCTACCCAACTATCTACACTAACAACACATCACCTTTTTTACTTTTTTCTTAATTCTCGTGTACACCTAATATTTGCAATTTGAAATGGAACGGAGGGAGTATAGTCCATTACCACCTCTAAATCCCGAAACTACCCCTTATCTAAATAAAACCACTCACCCTTCCCCCTCCTCTCATTCAACACAGCAACAGACTGTCTCTTTCTCTCTCCACTACCCCACCTCCTCCGGCGAGCCTTCCCCTCCTTCGGCAAGCTTTCCCCACTTCCGGTGAGCCCTCCCCCATCGACCACTGTTCCGATCGCTTGTTCCCAGCCAACCTACTTTGCCTCCGACCGTCTTCTTCTCTCTCGCATTCTCTCTCTCTATACTTCCACTGCCAGAGGCTCCCCATCGTCCCAATCTCCGACGACCATTACCTTCCCCACTCCGACGACCTTTCCTTTCTATCAATCCCGGCGACCATCTACCTACCCCGATCTCCGATCAGATCTGGCTAGATCTGACCAGATCCGAATATCTCCTTTCACATTGAACAACTCCGGTGACCCCACTCCACCGTCGGTGACCCTTTCCTTCCACCTGCGGCGACTCACTCCTCTCCGACCTCCGGCGACGCCTTCTCCCTCTTTTCTGTAGATCCGACTGTTCTCTCTTTATACTTCCACTGCCGGATGCCGGTGGTGGTGTGCTGCTTGCAGGTGGTGGTTAAGATGACGTTGGTGAGGATGGTGTTTGGGTGGTTATTGTGGCAGATGTAGACAATTTTAACGAAAGTGACTGATATGTAAAAAGGTTTATAGTTTCAGTTAAATTATTAACATCCGTTAAAATAAATTAATGCTCGTTAGAAAAAATAACGCGTGTTAGAAAAAGTTAACGATTGAATAGTATTTTGGTTAATTTTGCTAATAAAACTATAGTACGCATCATACATTTGTTGTTTCAGCAGTACGGATGTTAAATTGATGTTGGGGCCATAGTACGAGGGCAGAAAAGCAGTTTACTCTTTTTTTTTTTTTTAAGTTTTAGATAGGACATAGGGAGTATTGACTATTGAGTAGGAGTATTTTTTTACTTTTTAGTAGGTTTTCGAATTTAATTTCTCATCAAATTACAGAAAAAAAATATTTTTTTTACTTGCAAGTATTTGGTAAATATTTAATAATAATTTTAAAAATAAAGAATTTTTATAATTTAGGAAGAAATTGATTTCCCTCAAAATCTTAGTATTGACTTTTTCATTGCCATCATCACTTAAAAACTTTATTTTTATTTTATTTTTTTATTTTTAATACATTCAAAGCATTTATTAAAAATATATTTTGTTAGAAAATATAAATCTTTTTTTCTTATTGTTATAATTTATTCCAGTAACTTTGATTATATTTGATGAAAAATTGATATTTCTAATAAATTTCTAAGAATATATTTTTGTATCTTTCAAAAAAAAAATATATATATATTTGTATCACAGACAATAATATTAAGATTTTTTTACAATTTTACGAAAATAACATTATTGTATAAAATTTGGTCAAAAGTGTAACTGAGTTAACTACCAAAATCAAAAATAAAATAGCTCTATCTTTTCGGATGCGGAGGTAATACTTCCCAAGATTTAATAAATAATCAACATTTATATGTAAGTTTGATTTATTATTAATTTTTTTCTATAATATGCAATAGAACTGTCATAAAATGAATATGAAAGAACAGATTTTGAGAAAAGTAAACTCTCAATATGAAGTGGCAAAAAAATTGAATAGCAGAGTATTAAGTAGAGTATCCAACCAATGGCTAGTGTTAGTAGTATCCGGGTGGGTGTCTAAGGCCTTTCCTTAAGGGGAGGTCCGGCCTTGAAATGATAATTTGGAAAGGGAAATAATATGTTGGTGTTTAAATTGGAATGTGGCGGGTCCACCATTGATGTGGCTAATGAGATATCGTCACCACATCTTGTATCATTCGTTTTGTAAACTTCTTTTATAAGCTTAGCATTGCCCTTTGGGAAATGTGCAAAGGTACATATCTTGCAGAAAATGGGGTCACTGGCATACAAGGGGATATCTCGTATAGGAATTCTGCTATGTCTTCTCCTGTTGAAACCTTTCATTGAAATGGGTGCAGAAGAGGTAGATGCATCCGTCTATATCATTGACTGTCACATAACGAATTTTTGCTGCTTAAGAGAAAAAAAACACTTCACTAACATGTGGTAAGACAAATGAAATATGCTACTGCCTGGAATCTTTGCATTTTCAACAGGTGAGATATGCTAGTTCATGCAATGACGCAGCACCACTGATCAATTCCTCCAGTACAGAACACGATACTCCCTCCGTCCCGCCCGACTTAGGATTTTTGGTTCCAACACGGGGATTAAGGAAAACTATTAGTTTAAGAGGAAAGAGAATGAGTGGAGGAGGAGGTGTTGCGAGTATTAAAAGTAAAATATAAGAGAAAATGAGCAGGAGGAATAGTAAGGGGATTGTTGTTGTGAGTATGACAAGTGGGTCCCATTGAATATAAAAGTAATATAAACTTTCCATTTTAGGTCGTCTTAAGTCGAGTGGGACGCCGAAAACGGCAAAACATCCTAAGTCGGGCGGGACAGAGGGAGTATACATATCTATTTATCGACCCGTTGGCCCATTCTTTTAGAGGCATAGAGCAACTATCAAGCACCTCCAGCTTCAGATAAAGGCAGCGCTTCTCACACTTTGTTTCTTTTTAAGTTATCCTTTACATCATTCAGCATGTAGCGACTATATGCAATTTTCCAACCGTTTATTGACACGAAATGAGTTTTTTTTTTTTTTTTTTAACTTCCTAAAGCATATGAACAATGCCGTCAGATGTCAAACATAGTACTACTATTCTTTTACCTAGGCTACTAAATGTCCTTTTTGTGTCGGTCTATTTCTATTTCCTGTATGATAACTTTTAATTCCTATAATAGTAGTACCTTATTCTAAACTAATCAACTGAGGAAAAGAATTTACATAGAAATGCATTTAATTTGCATGATCATCTGTTGATGGATCTATCTTGATTATGAGAGGTTTATCGAGATCCATTGAATGTTTAGCTACAATTGGTAGTCCGGGAGATGTTAAGATTCCCTCTATCTCGGGATTTTCTGCAAGTGCTTTTTCCAGTGAAGCCTTTGCGACTCTTGTAATGCACACGAACAAGATCACTGTGCGCAAACCATCAATGTAAAAGATAAAGAGTTAGTAAAGAGAGTAAACCTGTATAATATAAAGGGCAAGCTCCGTTTTCATCCATTGTACTTTACATGATGTTTCACTTTTACTATTATACTTTTTTTTTTCCAAAAATACCATTGTAGTTTGGAAAATGTATCATTTTGACCCCAAATCCGTGGCTAAATCCGCAACTAATCCGTGCCTTAATCCGCGATTTTGGGGTTAAAATGATATGTTTCCCAAAGTACAATGGTATTTTTGAAAGAAAAAAAGTACAATGGTTAAAGTGAAACACACTTGAAAGTACAATGGATGAAAACGGAGTTTGACCTAATATAAATGATGCATAACCTGACAATATGGTTCTAATGAAACTACAATGGATTGGGAAATACCTGAGACCACAAACCCACATGCTATGAGTATCTGCATTCACAAGAAATAATTCAAATGGGGAATGAGAAACTGATGAAGACTGCACGTTACAAAGAGTGTGCACGTGAAGTCAGGGACAAATGGAAGATCGTACTCCTCCGTCCCAAACTGATCTTCTCTTTTGCCGTTTATCATTGTCCCAAAAAGTTCTCCCATTTCTACAATTTGGGCTTAAATGCGCATAAACGCATCATGGCTAGTGAAACATGTGTTCATATCATTAAAAAGTTTGAATAGTCAAATAGGAAGATCATTTTGGGACGGAAAAAGCATGACGGTATGACGTAGCAATCATATGGGTTTCTACTGTAGATCTTAGCCTGATGACGGTATGACGTAGCAATCATATGGTTGACTATCCCTTAACTTCTCCCCCACCCCCCCCCCCCCCCAACAAAAAAAAAAAAAAACGTAGGTTGGCTTAGTTCATCAATCATCAGCATCCTTCTGTAAATCCCACAAGATAGAATGGCAACATTTTAAAATTCCCTTAGCAGACAATCAACACACTGCATACACTCTGATAACTGTACATCAAACACTCACTATTCGTAACTAATGCCTTGAGAGAGGAACGAAGTATCATAAGAATGTAATTAGCAACAGAGATCTCACCCAACGAGTAGTTGAAACTTCATTCCATCCGTGTGTGACATCGGAGAGATCCTTAAGAGTTGTTCCGACATACACCAGTGCAAACGTGATTGGCTGAAAGGAACATCAAAGGCATTAACCCACTTCACTATTCAGAAGAATCGAAATCAATATGAAACTGATAGAGCCCAAGACAAAGAAAAATAACACTTGAGGTTCTAAATTTTTTTTTTTTTTTTTATTTACTTCCATTTAAAAAAAAAAATCTTATTGTGAGCATTGATACATATTCAAGAGCGTAATCAACAATTGGCATCGCCACAGGTGCCTATATAAACAAATCTGCTTCTTGGAAGTGTTAACCACTTAAACTATGATATGTTACTGCTATAAACCTATTTTTCTAAAACTACTTAGGGACTGTCTTTGAGCTAAAAATACTAGGATGGAATCTAGCAGATCTAAATGGAAAACTCGCAGAGGATGAAATCAATGGATGAAATTCCAAAAAAAGGAAGCATAAACTGGTGGGTCAATACAGATATTTAACAAGAACAGGCAGACAGATCATAGTAATCTGCATTATCCAAACCAGAAAGACCGGGGGGCTCTGTGTATGCAAAAGTGCTGCGATGGAATCACGATGCATAATGATAATAGATTGGAGATTAAAAATAAAAATAACAATTGTCAAGGCTCTTTCCCCGAATTTTATTCTTATTTTAGCATAACGGTCAGAGAACATAATGCTAATCAACTGAGGGTTGAAATTACTTGAAACATACCATCATCCCCACCCAAGTGGCGAGCATGTACTCGCCCAGGTGAACAGGAGTCACAGACAAGAGATAATTCAGCATGTTGAATGGAAGCAATGGCGTTAGCCGCAGCAGCAAGACAATCTGCAACATCAGGGTGTAAAATAAGAAATATATATCTAGTGCAAGGAGTACACAGCCTCATATATAACTCAATATTAGTTTCAGTCGCTTCCCACTCCATATTAGAAAGACATTTAATGAGGTACCAAGCCAGCCTTTATGATTCTAACAAAATAGATTTTGCATTAAGTAGATAACCAAGTCTTTTACTGATTATATTACATATGGATGATGAGAAGAACTCAAGAATGTCACACCTTGAAGCCAGATCTCTGTATCGCAATAGCAACAGCTTGAAATTTTGGATAGGTAGACAATTTCGAGATAACATATGACCTTCCAATCTGCAGACAAGAACCCAAATTATAAGGAGAATTATTGAGCATCTATAAATACCAGAGCATAAATTAAAGAAGATGGTCATCTTCTTTAGAGCATCAAATTTACAGAAAGTGACTAGAAAACAGAACAGAATATATTCCTCCAAATCAACAAAACGTGATAAGGAAAGGTGAAAAAAATGACATGCAATCTGCCATGAGAGGAAGCATACAAGAATCTAGTTCAACAGGTCATGAATATTCAAGGGACCTACTGTTCTGCCAATGATGAAAGCAGCTGTTGCACCAAGAGTAGCACCAATTGAATCTGCAATAAATCCCACTGGCAGCCCAAATAGATAACCACCACCAAGCTGCAACACAGCCAGTAAATTCGTAAACATGCAGATGGCACACTTGGAAATATGAGAAAAATAGTGAACAGGAAGCTCAACAACCTAAAAGTATTTTGATCAATGAAGACTAATTGATAAAAAAGAATGATATATTGTTTGCAGGGGAGTAAACAACCAAAATGACCCGCGTACTATACTAATACAACCAATTTGACCCGCGTACTACTTAAACTACCAAATCGACATGCGTACTATTCATAAATGAACCAAATCAACCTAAATCATTAACGAATGTTAATAAATGTTAGAAAGTTAACGGATATTACTTTCAAAGTTTTCAAATTGTATTTACTAAAATAACTACAAATAAGAAAGTTGAGGGATGTATATGAAAAATATCAATAAACCTCCTTCCCGTCTTTTTCATCCTCCGTCTCCCACCCCTACTTCGGCCACCCACCGCTGTCCCAACCGTACCTTGTTCTCAGGGTTGGTTTTCTTGGGTGTGGGTCAGGGCCTACCTGATTTCGACAACAAAAAAATGTCAATTTTGAAGCTAATCAGATGCTCATCTCACAAAGGGAACTCATGTCTAACGAATTTGACTAGAATCTGATTATAAAATGTTACTAAATCTCCCAAATCATCCAAAATCCCAAAGCCAAGACCAATACTGTTCTGCATAGGTTATAATCAACAAATTCGCATTTCGATTCAATTTTATGAACTTTCGAGGACCGATTTAGGGATTTTGATTGAAAAAATTGTAGAGTTTTAATACTAATTTCTGTAAAGTAAGCGAATTAGGTTTTCGATCTTCGTTGGATCAACCCGCCGATGGTATGACTGATGATTTGATGGAATTTGGTGCTTCCAGTAATCATATAGCATTCACTGGGCGTTTGACGGATGTATTGGTCGGGGATCGAGATGGAGATGGAGATCTTCTAAGTTCTAATTAACTATAGTGATGAAGATTAATGATGTCTTTGTAGCAGGGAAAGATTTTGTCGTGAGACGAATGTCTGCAATGGAAGAGGTGCAGATATGCGATGAGGGGAAAGAATAAATACAGTAGGGGCGGTAATGGGTGGGTGGGTGGCTTCCCGTGGTGAGTGGAGATGGAAAGAAGAAAAGATGAAGACAGGAAGGGGTTTATTAACATTTTATATGCCCATTTTAAATCATTTTATTCTGTCTTTTACTTTTCATTTTTACATTATGAGCTCTGATATTTACATTTTTTTTTGTTAGGTTAAGGGGGCAATATGAAATTTTTATAGTAATATCTGTTAAGTTACTAACGGTAGTTAATGTCTATTAACTTTTATTAACGATTTAGGTTGATTTGGTTCATTTTGTAATAGTACGCAGGTTGATTTGGTAGTTTCGATAGTACACGGGTCAATATGGTTGTATTCATATAGTACGCGGGTCATTTTGGTTGTTTACTCGTTTGCAGGGCATAAAAGTTAAGGTTCACAGCTTACCGTAAGTACTGAAGCTGGAACGGCGAGAACTGTTAGAGGAATATAGGCAAGTGCCCTGCAACATACTAGAGTGTTAAACACAAAAGCATAGACCAAAACAAAAGATAGTGTGTGATTATGCACTCACGAAAATCAAAATGACTTGTAATCAACAAATACCATCTTATTCTAACTTTACATTGCTACTGTAAATTTCTTGTTATTTTTTAACATAAAAATCTCACATTGCATTGTACTTTGACCTTTGAGAACACACAACAAAAATTACGAACATATTCCAATGGTCTCACTGCCAAAAAGTAACAAAAATATATGTGAACTAAGAAAATGACTAACTTACAAAACAAGTGGTCCCCAAGCTCCAAGATCCTGTTTAACCCATAGCAGAAAATCTTTTAAAATCTGCACTAAACAATGATTTTAGTATTCTTTCATATAGCCAGCCCTTCTGCCAAGAAAGGAAAATGACGGGCAATAAAGTGCTTTAATATCCGCACAATTTTAGTACTTAATCATATATTCCATGGAGAAAAGACAATGACAAGGCAAGCAAACTGCATAAAATGAGTGTGTGTGTGTGTGTGTGTGTGTGTGAGAGAGAGAGAGAGAGAGAGGGCGAGAAGGAGGGAGGGGGGGGGTTTAAATTATGTTCCATTCTCTAGTTAGTAGTTGGTTTTCTCCAAATCAAACAAGTGCATAAGATGAAATGATTGTTTATGCATATTTGCCTCTTCCAGAACAACACATAATTTTTTAGTCCGGGTTAGCGACTTCACCAGGCAGAGTGAACATAAGACATATGGGGACTTCTAACAATTCACAACCCAGGCAACAATCTCAGCATGTACAAACTCCAATATCCAAAATAAATTGGGCGAGACGTAAACAACCTAGTTTTTTTGTGAAAACCAAGTAAGTTAAGGCATTACTGTCAAGCTTTGTGATCGTTACATGACTTAACCAATACTCCATACATGCTGGTAAATGCAATGGTATACTAATACTCCTAAAAAAACAATAGAACAAACAAATCAGTGATAATTCCATCGTAGAAAGCAGACAAGCATTAGCGAAATTGATCCAGCAATACCTAAAATCACAACCAAAATACTATCTAAATCATAATTGCTACTAAATAGAAAACAAAATAGCAAAACTGAAAAGTAATTAACAAACAAGCTGATAAGAATGAAAATAAATTGACCTGTTCCACGGGGAGAGAAATGAAAGCGTAGGCGACGGTGGCGAGGAGGAGGAGGAAAACGGAAAGGCGTAAGGCGGAATACCAAGTGAAGGAAACCGCCATGGAAGATAACAACCTCCGACGCCAGGGGCGGCAATCCTCTCCGTCGTCGTTACCGGTTAGGTCATGCCTCAGCGACGACCTCGCTCTCAATCCAAAAACGTTCGCCAGATTTATCGAGTTTTAATAGACTTTTAATTGATCCAGAATTAACCTCCATCAATTAACGAACACACATTCAGATCCAAAATTCGTTCCAACTGAGATTCTCGGTGAGTGTGAATGTTTTGTTCAAATCAACGTGATTCGCTGATCCACATTTTTTATTTGATTTTATCTTTTTCCAGTACCGACTTCGTCCGCGTTTTCTCTCTCTCCTACGGGTTTTTTTTTTTTTTTTTTTTTTTTTTTTAACTCCCTCGGTCAAGGGTCAAGGGTCAAGGGTTAGTACTTACTACTCCCTCCCACCTATTCAAAGTAAAATATTTGAGTTATACACGGTGTTAAAAAAAAGTGTTAGTGGAATAAGTGTTATGACTTATGAGTATAAAAAGTAAGATAGGAGAAAGAAAGAAAAAAGTGGATTAGAGAATAGTAATGAGTAAAAAGTTATTGTAATGTGAATGAGGATCCCACTAAATAAAACACTTCTATTTTTGGGTAGTCATATTTTAAGTGGGACTTTCAAAATAAAAATTTGTCCTAATTCGAGTATAACGGGGCAAGTTTGTTAGTACGTTTTAAAGTAAGAGTCTCTTTCCCAACTATACGTGTCTGATTTCACGAGGGCCGAATCCGAAAACCACTCGTATATTTGATGATTGCATTGTTGAGAATTGTTGTGGTGTTGCTGGATTCAAACTCCCCTCAGGTTGTTTTGTTAATTTGTTGTTTAATTTTGTGAAATTGGTGTTCTTGGAGGAATATCGGTGGTGGTGGATGTCGGATTTAGGTGGTGGTGAAGGTGGCGACTGGATTTTGGAAAAGATGGTGGTGGTGGTGGTGGTTATTGACTGGTGGGATTGGGTGGAGAAATAAATTGCCACCATAATAACAAATTGACATTTTTACCCTTATATTTTCAAAGAAAATGATAAAAAGACCCCTCCTCATGTGACATGCACATTGCCATTTCTCGTTAATTTCTAATGCCGTTAGGGGTCATGGGTCAAAGTGAGACTAAAGGCAGATTAAAATGTTACTCTGGGACAAAATTCGGTTTGGGGTGCAAAGTTAGATTACCCGGATACTTTAGGAGGATAAACGTATTTTGGCCAAGAGAATAATTAGTGAATAATTGTTATGAGTATAACATATGGGGTCAACAAATAAAAAAGTATTAAAAAATATATTTTAAAGTTTTAAAATTTAAAATACGACAAATTAAGTTTAAAATTGGACGAGGGAGTACTTATTAAGTTTGAGCTAGTCTCCCATGAGAACACCTATATCCGTCTCTTCTATGAGACGGGTTTTTTTGACCCACCCGACCCGACCCATTGAACAGGATCCATGACCCATGGGCATAACCTGCCACGTGGCAACCACCCATTGGCAAAAAAAATCATTTTTTTGGAGTTTTTACATATATTTTTTCCGATTTTTCCGTCGTCTACCAAAAGTAATAGTTACCATAACTTAATGTAATTACTGTATACATATAAAGTAACATTGTTCATAAGTAAACGTAACACCTGTTTTACAAAAACAAAGGCTCGTTTTACCCATTTTTTAAATGTAATACTAACTATAATTACGTGTAACCCAAACAATATCTAAATGTAATTATCATTTATACTGAAATGTAATAGTGCTTTTGCAAAAATGTAAAATATTGTATATTTTGATTTAATTTTTGAAAGAAAGTAACAACTCATATACATGAATGTAATTGTTTGTACAAGTAAATGTAACACTTTAATAAAAGAAATTATAACATATTTCTATAGATAATGTAATACTTTTACATGTAATACTAATCAAGTTTTTTTAGCTCTAAAAATGTAAATGGTTGAATTATTACTTTTTCTATACATATGTGTTACATATAAGTAACACGTTCGTTACATTTTAGTTGTAATAATATTACTTTTGGCAAACGAAGAAAACATAAAAAAGACACTGTTACTTTTCTGTATATATGTATTACTTTTATGTATACAAATTGTTACATATAAGTAACACGTTTGTTACATTTAGTTATAGTAACTATTACTTTTGAAAAAAAAAAAAAAAATAATATAATTTTTTATTTTTTATTTTTTAAAATGCCTATTTGAGGCCCCATGGATCATGTAGCCGGTTCGTGGGCTGGGACGGGCGGGTCTAAATGACCCGTTTCATAGATGGTCATCCAAGTTTTTTTCAGTTGATGAGTTTGGGTTCATATGACATAAGGAAAGTGCACATTAATTGGAGAGAGTATGGAATGGAGAAAGGCCTGTTTATATCATTACCCGCAAAAGGTTGGGTTGTCCATAAACGCCTCTTTGTTTGAATCCAAGTAAATTTCTTGTTTTATGGGTTGGACTTGGATCCTTGATTGCACACTCATATATGTACATCAGACGTTTGCTTGTAATATTTTGAAGTCCAAATCATTCACCATACTATAGTATTATTTCTTAAAATATAAAAGCTACTTGAATAGACACTAATATACCCTTTTCGTATCAAAATAAATATTTTAAGGACGGGTAATACCCCTACTTTCGAACAAGTGTTGTATAGAATCTAAGCTCCGTCCCGTCAGATGCATACACTTGAGCAATTAAAATGGGAAGAAGACGAAAATAGGGTCCAAAATCGTTTTTTTTTTTTTTTTGTTCGAATCATTTTGAGAGTGGGCTTATCAACCGGGAAATATTGGACCACAAACACAAAACACAATAGGACAAGAAAGATTATTGCTAGTAGAGGTGTAGGGATTTGATATGCGACTACTAGTCAATGTCTACCGTGGTCCTATAGATGCATTAAAGGTACAAAGGCATTGCCAAAGTGATGATCAATGTGGTTCAAGTTGTTTTCATGCACAATTTGCCACTATATGGTCAAAGGATTATAGGCATCGATTCCACCACTAACCAAGTGATCCCCTCAACTTTTTTTTTTCCCTCTCTTATTCTTTTTGTTGTTGATTCTTTTAATTTTGTAGAGTTTATTTTTTGTTATTATTGTGATATTAATTTTTTATCGCGAAATTAGTGTATTTGACTCCCATTTTTATTGTGAATCATAAACTAACAATAGAGGAAGAAAAAAAAGGGGTAATATTAGTTTAGCATATGAATGATAATCTGATACTTTATCAACTTAGATATATACAAGTAAATACCAAACATGAGATATTTACTACTTATCATTCCCAAATTTCACATATCTAGATATTACATGTTCATTCTCAATCAGCAATTCCCGAGCGCCAAACGAGCCATTATTGCTCCATTTAGGCTTCTGATACTCGATGTGAACTTCAATAACAACCTACGTAACTAAGTCCAACAATAATACAAAATTATTGCACGACATTAGACGATCAACAATCGCGTTTAAGTGGCCATAACGATGAGGGAGTGTTTACTACTGTTACACTATCATGCCAAGTACAGTGTAAATGCACTTAAACAATTCTTGTCATTGGAGCAATAGGATGGTATCAACTATTAATGGGTCTTACCCTTTATATAGTATCTATGAAACACATAGAACTAACTAAAAAAACAGGTGTATAATGTTAAATAAAATGCACGCTTAGACCATGTTCAATGGATTAAACGAAATTTTTCATTCAACACCCACTTTATCACTCTACACCATCTTCTCTCTTTTCCAACTAATCCATTCAACACTCGAGTTTACCCTACAATGGTTTGTTTAATCCTCCATTCAACACTTTTCACACTCATCATCCTATACCCCACCACTTAAAATTTATTTTATATTTTATATTTTTATGATTAGTGTTGAAATAGTTATTATTGGGATCCATTTCAAGAAAAAGATGTTTTTTTTTTTGTGTCGAAATACAATGAAACTTACGTCAGTTTAAAGAGATATTTTTTTAGGAATTTTGGTGTAAAAAAAATAAAAAAATAAAAACATTTTCTGTGAAATAATTGAGCTCAAACAATTGAGATAAAAAAAAAATCGTCAGCCAATGAGAAGCCAACACGTGGCTTGTCCAGGAAAAAAAAGACCCGCCGACATCCGCGACGCGCCCTCGCCTCCGCGTGTGGGTCACGCGCCATGTCCACCCAGTGATTGCTTGCCGCGTGTCCGTCCTGGTCGACACAAACTGCATTCACGGTTGTTGAATGGGGTAAACAAAATTGCAATTCAACCCCCCATTCAACAAACCATTGCAAACATTAAACCTTCATTTTTGTGTGAATTGCCCATTCAACACCTTAGTTTTCTACCATTGCACATGGTCTTAGATGCGTAATTCACAGTCACGTAATTCACAGTCACGCCCACAATTTGAAGCAAAATCGTTTTCATTTCAAAATTGGGGTTATGAAAGTGGAATTGGGAATTGTCATGTTGTGAGGTTTGATGTGATTGTGATTGTAATTGTAATTGTATATGATTTGATTGATAATAATAATAACAGTAACTACATTTCAATGGATTCCTTCATTTCTGCCCTTATCTTCTTCCTTTTTTGCTTTTCATGGATGCTAGTGAACTATGCACACGTAATGCACACGGGCCTTCTCTTCTCTTACTTATCATTCATTAGAAGAAGAAAAAACTAAAAAAAATGGTGTTTCATATCTGTTTCGAAATAGTGTTTTGTCTTTTATTTTATTTTTACATTGCAGAATGATTTAAATTCAATTTAATTATTTTAATGAAAGTCTAAAATTTATTATTAATATTTTATCAAACAAATACTATTAATAATAAATTTATAATTTTTTATGGAGATAACTAACTTTATTCGTAATAACAACAGCATTAGCATTTGAGAATATCATTCTACGACGGAAAGAGTATTTTAAATGATACTCCCTCTGTCACAAACTGATAGTCCCGTTTGACTTTTCCAACATTTTAAGGTTACATTATAAGTCTTGGAAATTCAGTGATTTTGAAGCATCCGTTTTGGAAATGAGACTAACTTTCTGGGACAAATAAAAATGGCAAATGGGACTATCATTCTGCGGCGGAGGGAGTATTACCGTAGTGAACTTATCATGTTTTTTAAGAAATTTATTTTTTTAGGCAAATTTCATTTTAGGCCCCAAAGTATAAGGGGGGGGGGTTACTAAGTTGGGCCTCAATGTTTCACTATTTACAGTATAGAGTCCAATGTTGTCATTATGTTAGCATTGTAGGGTTTTTAACGAATTTTATCAGAAAATCCCGTTAAATAACCACGTGCAAGTCACATGTCACTTAAGGGGGTTAAATGGAATTTATTAATTTGAAAGGAGGGGTTCGGCTGGGTTCAATTTTGGGGATTGGGGCATCCAAACCCAAAACCTCCATTGTTGTTCATCCAAGCTCCAAAAAAAAAAAAAGTTGCAACCTAGTGAAGGAGTGCGACTACAATTTGGGGCAACTCGAAATTTGGAGAGGAGTTACGTGCACCAATTCCTCCCTTACCATATGAATTCTTAGCCTCTGCGGTGGAATCAATACTGTCAAGATCTTGAATGTTGGTAGAAATAATATTATCAGTTAAATGGGTCTACCCCTACCAACATTGAAAGATCAATGGTGTATAAAGAATTTGGGAATTACGGGAATCGGACACCGTTCAATTTTTGTGTCAATGAGCTATCCGGGTCAATTCTTGAACGAATGGGTGAGAGCTATCATTATAATTCTTGCTTTTGTTTGTGAATTTTTTGAGTGGTGAAATCCCTATCTGGAGTTGCCCAATCTGTGGATGCTATATTGAATTCGAATTGGCAATCACAACCTTAAAAATTAATGACTTCTTTGATAGAGGAAATGCTGAAGGTTGGGGGAGGGGGTGGCCATTGAGGTGAATCGTGGTGGTCGGTGGATGGAAGGTGGTGATGTGTTGGTTATGGTGGTGGGTTGGGTGTTAGTTATGATGGAAGGTGGTGGTGGTGTTTTATTTATTTTTTTATTTATTTTTTCATTTTTAAATGTTATTATAAAAAATTATCATCTCCTTTAAAAAAAAATACTCCTTCCGTCCCGGTCGACTTAGGACAATAGGAGAGACAATGAGTGGGTGGAATAGTAAATGGATTGTTGTTGTGAGTATGACAAATGGGCCCCATTGAATATTAAAGTAATATAAACTTGCCAAAGTGCAGTGGGACGCCGAAAATAGCAATTTGTCCTAAGTCGGGTGGAACGGAGGGAGTATACAGTATCATTTATTTTTTATATTTAGGGATTTAGTATTTTCTATTTTGAATATTCATTTTTATTCAATATGCATTAAAACAACAATGAAAGAATTCTTGTTCAAAATCATCCCCCGTTAAATGACGTGTGACATGCACGTGGTTATTTAACAGGATTTTCTGACAAAATTCGTTAAAACCCCTATAATGCTAACAAAATGACAACATTTAACCTTATACAGTAAACAGTGAAACATTGGGTCCCAACTTAGGAAGACCCCGTATACTTTGAGGCCTAAAATGCAATTTTCCCATGTAAATTTTGATACCTATGTTGATCTCCAATGAAAAACAATTGCTTGCTACCACACCAATTTTGATACTCATTGTTAGAGGTTTAAGCAATTTCTAAATATAACGCAAATTTATTTATCATGTTCAAAATATAACTATCATGTTTAAGATATTATTTACCAAATACATAATTAAAAAAATATTTATAATTAATTGAGGCCTATGTTCAAAATTATTTTAACTAAAAAATGATCATATTTTGAAATTACTTATCAAGTTTTTTTTTTCTTTCTTTTTGATACTAAATTTTTTATACTTGTGGTTAGAAATGATTTTTTGATACTACGTTGATAAGGGACCTGGAACCGCTCCACCGAGTTAGCTCCACCCCTACACCCAACGGCTCCGATCAACGCCACATACACACACTTTTCATCTGTGCAGCTAGGATTATTTCACTTTTTTGTGGGTCCCACCGAACTCGGCCACATCTCTACCGTTGGGTGTAGCTAAAATGAGGTGGCTTCAATCTCCACCATTGGGTGGAGCTAACTCTCTCGTGCACAGGTTCGAAATCCGTTGATAAGTATCAAAAATTGATTTTAAGACCTACTCCCTCCGTCCTAGAGTAAGAGTTATACTTTTCATTTTGGTATGTCCCAGAGTAGTCCTATTCTTAAAATGGCAAAGAATCTTTATTATTCACCCCACTCATTCTCTCTCCTATTTTACTTTTATACTCACAACACCAATCCAATATTCTCTCTCACTCATTCTCTATCTTACTTTACTTTTACACTCACAACATTTACATCACTTCCAATATTTATTAATAAGCGTGCAAATGAGGGGTAGAACTCTTACTCCGGGACGGAGGGAGTAGAATTTAATATTCCCTCCGTCCTAGAGTATATGTCCACCTTTCATGTTTAGTCCATCTTAGAGTATAGAAGTATGTCCACTTTCAAACATGGTAGAGAATCTTTACTATTCCTCCCACTTATTCTCTCTCTTACTTTACTTTTATACTCACAACACCACTCAACTTACTATTCTCTCCCACTTATTCTCTTTTCTACTTTACTTTTATACTCACAACACTTACATCACTTGCACCATTTCTTAAATCTCCATATAAAAGGGAGGGTAGACATATACTCCCTCCGTTTCACGTCACTTGAGATTTTTGGTCAACTTAACATCTTTTTTGACAAAGACTTAATTGAAAATTTTATGATCCCAATAAAAATTTAAAAATTATAAAATGATTCGCCATTAAAAAAAATAAAAAATAACACTTTCAATCTCATTTTATTAATTTTTATTAAAATTATCAAATTTTCTATAAAGTTTTCGTCAAAACAATATTAAGTTGACCAAAAGTCTTAAGTGTCAAGTGACGTGAAATGGGAGTACTCTGAGACGGATGAGAGGTGGAAGAAGGAAGGAGGGAGTACGTAACATCCAAGATGCCTAATAAAAACAGAAAAAAATTAACATTTGAATGACATGTTTGATTGGAAATAAGCGAGTCATGTCCAACCAGCGCAGTAATTGGTACACTTGAATGATGAGAAGAGATTGATTGCAAATAACGTAGAGATGGGATGGGTGTACGATTCATAAATCCTCCTTTTCTGAACTGAGTGCTGACACCATTTTATCAATTGAATTGAATTTTGTTTACTCTCTCCCTCAGTCCAATTTGAAGCTTTGTGGCATAAATTTTTTTACCATTATAGGTAAGGATGAAGCTTTTAACGGGTCACCCACTTTGGTAAAAAGTAAAGTTTCAAATGAGACGGATGGAGTACTATTTCTTGTGAATAAAAGTGAGGCCTTTATTTAGGGGCACACCGAAGACCTTCTGGTCTAATGGTACCGCAAATAGTGCGAAAGTGCTTCTCTTGTGGAGGTACAGGATTTGACTCCCCCATGGGGGAGGTGTGGAGAATCCTTGTCAAGCCAAGTTTGTAATGCTTTTATGGGTGAAACTCTCATAGGAAGTTAGTGTCAGTTTTTAATCTGTGATAGACTCTCATAGGGAATCCTAATAAATTAGGGATCTATGTAATTGACTACGCGGTTGATCAATATGACGGAAATTTCCTTGTCTGGTACCAAACTTAAAAAAAATATATATATAAAAAATAGGGGCACTAACAAAAAAAAAAAAAAAAAAAAAAAAAAACCTACTCCTTCCATCTAGATTTGAGTTAAATTTGTGAGTATGAAAAATAAAATAAAAAATAAAAAGTGAGTAAAGCATTTTGTTGTGAGAATGACCAGTGATTCTCATTGTCAAATTTAAGTAACGAAGTAAAGTAAAAATATTAAATTGTGACAGATAAAAAAAAAATAAGAACCTTTAAAGCGAAACAGAAAAGCTAGACAGGAGTAGTTACTAACCAAAAGCTTTCTCTCCTCTGTATGTGCAACTAATAGAGAATGCTTAAGGTTTGGGTATTAGTATTGCTAAGTAATCTAAGTTAATATTCCGTTCTAAAACGATTTATTTACTTTCTATTGATATTCTTTTATGATATTTTTGAGCAATACTTTTTTGATTAATTTAATAATTCTATCAAACATTTAAAAATTGAGATTGATAGTATATAATCGTGTATAATAACAATTTTTAAATTTTCACTGAGATAATTAAATTAACCTAAATTTATTATTCAAAATCCTTTCGTGTTAACATCAAAAAAAAAAAAAGTGAGAAGCTAATGTTGATACTGAAGGAGTAAAAAGATTGATGCTTGAGAAAACTGACCTTTTCTCTTGCATTCCTCATAGACATCACAATATTCAACTGAAATCAGAACCATAACCTTAATAAGTAAAAAGTAAATATAAAGTTACAAAAAATTTCTACAAAATGATGTGTCAAAATTCTATTGGTGTTTTTTTATTAGAGTGTGTCGGGTCCACAATCGATACAACCAATAAAATATCGCCACATCACTTTGTATCCATCATTATGTAAACTTCTTTTTTGTACCCATAGCATTGCCCATAAGTAAATTTATCTTTGCAGTCATTTAAGATATTTTTTCCTCTTTTTTTTTTTATAATTCAATCATCTGATATTCAGACTCGGACAAAAAAAAAGGAGAACATAATGTCATAAACATAACTAGTGCAAATACGAGAAAAGAGTGATTGTGGGAAGATAACTTATGCCGTCATGCGAACAAAAGTTAGAATGCGACAAAGCCAACTCATGACACTAAATGCAGCGTGTGCAGTGGTTGCTACTTCCAGTTCAACTATATATAATACTACATACATTGAATCAAAATAATACTACCAAAAAAAATATGAAAACTAGTGAAATGTGTGACTTCTATGTGCACCAACTCACAAGTAATTGCACTGAAATATCATAATACCCCATATAATAAATACTCACCTACCTATAAATCTGATTAATTTGCAACTTGGGAAATATTCCTCACACGGTTACACCGCCTAAAAAATGTTTCTACACCAGCAACACAATTATTTGGTCAAATACAAAATATCTTCACATTTTATACTCCATCAGTCTCAAAATGATAGTAGCAATTCACGGGCAGAGAGAGTAATACAGTAAATATCACTTACAAATTTACAAGTATTACACCCCCAAAAAAAAAAAAAAACAGTGTCCCGGTCATTCATGCTTAGTGGTTAACATAATTAAAATTTGATCGTAGATTCATAATTTATGAAAATGTAAAAAAGGAAATGGTGGCCAATGATCTAGTATTGTAAATTGACGAGAATCAAAGGATACATGAACAGATTGCATTGCAAATGGAGCTAAGCTAGCCACCAAGATTGTAGGACATAACAGCTGTTATATTCTTGGCTAAAATTTTCAGTGATTGAATCACTTTTGTCCTTCCTTGCTCCCATCCCATCCCTTCCCTCTACTTATTTAATTCGTCATATCCAATGTTATTACAACAACCTCCCTGCTAATACGACTACTCTATTAAATATACATGTCGTAACGACTCTGTTTCACACTCTAGTCTAGTAGTAACATATTGTAATTATCAATATAAGTGTATTTATATGTATAATCAATTGGAAATTTTTCAAAGTTAATCGAGTGGGGATTAAAAAAAAAAAAAAGGTTATATTCTTCGCCTCCCGTTTTGCTTTAGTATAACAAAATACGAGATTCGAGTATCATAAATTTCACGAGTAGTCTACAAAGATAAAATAATTTACATTATCATTCAAGAAAAGAAATCACCATTCCATAATCCCCAAGAGGTACGGATTGGACTGGACGGGAAAATGTTCTAAATCTTGGTCATTATTCATTTGACATTAGTGCCAAAACACTTCTTTAGTCCCTCTCCATCACTATCTCCCACTTGGTAATGGAATCAGATGTCTCTATTTAAAAATATTTACTTTTGTTGATCCCCTCCCTCTTTACAAACCACCCTCAAGTCTTATTTTATTCTAAATAAAATCGGCCATTACTTTCAAGAATAATTTATTTTTAGATGGATAATCTTTTTTTTAGTCAACTTTAATGTTAAGAAAGGTATTATCATCTCATCTCCCCCACCACCCTCTTAGAGTAATGGGGGCATGCACGAGCTCATTATTCTCTTCTCCATTAACACCAAACTATACCATACCAATGATTATCAAACTATATAGTATTTGTTCTTTTCGGGAATTCTTGAAACTTGAAATTTAAAAGGAAGAAAAAGTTATCCTTAATTAGCAACGGTTTTTGTTTTGTTTAGCTAGTTTAGTAAGAAACCCCTTTTTGATAGGCTTGTACTCCCTCTCTCTGTCCCCGAATAAATGTCCTACTTTCCATTTTCGTTTGTCCCAAAATAAATGTCGTCTTATTAAAAACATGGAATGAAGTTTGGAGATCTTCATATACTACCCATTCTAATAGGCACAAACATTGCAATGTCATAGGAGGTGCCACTCTACCCATATGAATAGATTGAGACAATCAAGGAAACATAACTAAAAGCTTAAAAACATTGACTTGTCATATGGTATCCATTTACTGCGTTACTAAGAAATTACAAGTTAACACAACTAGTAAGGTAAAATATTCATTGAAAAATTTAATAGGTTAAAAAAGATGCTAACAAAATAAAAATAAAAATGAATAGTTAAGGAACTTGTGACTACTGCAACAGCATGCAATGTTAGCTTTGCTACTTCGCTGCAGCAGACAATTATGATTGACCGATATCCTTCTATTTGCAAGATGGACGATCGAAATCATAAGGGTATTAGATGGGCTTCAAAAAAAATAGAGTTAATCTTGGCCAATAAATCTCAAGAGCTCGCTCGTGTGACAATATTTAAACCACATGCATACTACTGAGGCGCAACTCGGTCCGTTCTAAAGATGAATATAGTTGAATAAAAGTGTCTACATCAATGTACTCTAAAGGTTTAAACATTTACTCCATTTTTAGGCATCCTATACCAAAAATTGGTCAAAGGAAAATCATGGTAATCCTATGCAAAGAATCAAGAAAATCCTCCAAGCCTATAACAAGAACTAAATCATATTCTTATGCCATTTGGCCGTACAACCACTTATAAAATAGTTTCCATGTACCCTACTAGAAACTTCAACGAAAACCTCTCCCAAGTTTTGGAAATTACATATAAGCCTGGCAATTGGTCGGGGCGGGGCGGGTTCTAGTGGGTTGGCGGGTTAAGACGGGTCGGTTTGAAGCGGGGCATGTAACGGGTTGTGACGGGTCGACCCCTTTTTTCCCCCCCTCTCTCTCTCTCTCTCTCTTTACTTTAGGATGTCGCCCCAAGCTATTTGTTCTCGCGGGTTGAAACAGGTCGAAACGGTCGGGTTGTGTCGGATCGGCCCGTTAAGCTCCGCGGCTTGAAACGAATGACCCGCTTTAACCCGCTAACTTAAACGGTCGGGTCGGGTAATTAGCTGGTTGGGTCGGCCGGGTAACCGGCCCCAATTGCCAGGCCTAATTACAGAAAGAATAGTACTAGAGACCTTATAATCATAAGTAAAGATAAAGAGGTTCTGTTCTAGTGGAGTTCATTAATCTGTAAGAGACTCAACAACTCAACTAGAGTTGACCTTTTACCAAAACTAGTTATGTGCGACCTTATTCTACATTTCACTTGTACAAAGCAAAAGTAGCAACCACTACACAAAATAAAGAAAGAAAAAAAAAAAAAAAAAAAGACTTTAGGAGGTTCTTGGAAGGACCACAAAGCCCACTTTGCAGTTGACTAAAAACATTTGTGTACGTGTGTGTGAAAGAGAGAAAAACAATGACATTTATAATTTGTCTTAACTAATGGAATTTACAATACTTAATCCTCAAATATAAGCAAAAGTCACAAAACAAGTTAGACTGGGGTATAAAGGGTAGTATTATCCATCCCAAACTCTAGATCTTCAAAATTTAATCTCATCGCTATCATTTTCAATTTAATTTCTTTTCTTTAACTTTCTCTACTTTTCCATCAATCTTCATCACTATATATGCACATAAAAATTCTTGTCAAAATTCAAAACTTGTTGTCAAATGATTCAAAGCTAGCCCTCCCCCACCACCTCCCTCCGTCCCCTCTATTCCTTTCTCTCTCTCTAGAAATCATATTCGAATCGCCGCATCTACACCTCTATAAAAAGGAAGATTGTTTAGCAGCAAAGTACCTGTGCCTTGTGTGCTTTACAACATTTTCTTTGAGGATCATTAATTGTACTATTCTTCACTTTGTTTCCAACTCCTTTTTGTGTTCTGCACACAAATATATATATATATACAGAATGATGAGTATGTCAATGACTTTGTGCAAACCAGCCCAACCCGTGTTGCAAATACCCACCGGAGGCATCGACTTGTCCATGCTCCGGTGCCCGTCGGAGAAACAAAAGGTCGTGGTGGTGATGGGGGCCACTGGGACTGGAAAGTCAAAGCTCTCCATTGACCTTGCCAACCGTCACCCTGCAGAGATCATAAACTCCGATAAAATACAGGTCTACGAAGGCCTCGACATTCTTACCAACAAGATTACGGAGCAAGAGTGTGATGGGGTCCCGCATCACTTGCTTGGGATGATCGACCCCAATGTTGATTTCACTGCTGCAAATTTTTGCAACATGGCCTCGCTTGCTTTGAAATCCATATCGGGACGTGGCCAGCTTCCAATCATCGTTGGAGGCTCCAACTCATTCATTGAAGCTCTAATCGATGATGAGAACTATGAGTTTCGATCAAGGTACGAGTGTTGTTTTCTATGGGTGGACGTGTCGATGCCTGTGCTGTATCAATTTGTATCAGAGCGTGTTGATCGGATGGTGGATATGGGATTGGTTGATGAGGTGCGAAGTATGTTTGACCCTAAAGCTGACTATTCTAAGGGAATACGGAGAGCGATTGGGGTCCCGGAGTTTGACAAATACTTTCGAGCTGAATATTCATCTTCAGACACTAAAACTAGAGCAAATCTATTACAAGAAGCGATAAATGAAACCAAGATCAATACGTGCAAACTCGCACATCGTCAACTATGCAAAATTCACCGATTAAGAAATGTGAAGCGATGGAAGATACACAGGCTAGATGCTACAAATGTGTTCACAAGCCACAGAAGAGAATCCAAGAAAGTGTGGGACGAGCAGGTGGCCGGACCAAGTGCGAAAATTGTAAACCAATTCCTTTACAACTTTGGTCCCCGGATGTACACCGACATAGTTGCGAGACCGAACACAAACTTTGGGAGGGGGGCAGCTGTGGCAGCTGCTACACACTGGTAGTGTAGAACATTACCAAAATTTTGGCAGACAATTTTTATTCCTCCCAAGGGACTGTATACTAGTAACTATTCTTGCAGGCTGGAGTACCAAATAACGGAGACCTTAAATGTGTGTTAATATGTGTGACAGGTTGGTCTGTAATATTAACCAATCCATGTTATATTTGTATGGCGGGCGGGCGGCCCGGCTCAATAATTTTAGGGGCCCTGTGCGAAATGTGTACATTGGTTTTTTAATATTTAAAAAATATATACACTTATTATACTTCATATAAAAGGGTTAAATTTTTACAAAATTAAGTGCTAAAAATATTTGGGAACCAAATCATATCGAATGAGGTATTCAAAGTAGACAAATCAGAAAACACAATCGATCACCAAACGTGGTTGCCCATAAGGCATAATGCATCCAAACGCATATAAGATCACAGGCACTTTACATAGATATTAAAATCAATGAAAACACATACATACACACTTCTTAAGGAAAAAAAAAAAAAAAGACATACACACAGACTAACCTTACCAATACCAGAAGACAGTCAATTATCCAGTTTTAACAGAGGGTAGGAACCGAGGTCGAAGACGGAGGTCACACAGAATTCCGTTCAATTCAGCCGTTAACGTTTTCTAAAAAAAGGACATACACACAGAGACTAACGTTTCGCCAGATTTTGTGTTAAGCCGTTCCCTGAATCGTCTCTTTATTTTTCATTGCGACCAATATTGGGCTAGGACTACAACTTAGGGAAAGTGATAGAGACATGAGGCCCTTCAAAATTTTGGGGCCCTGTGCTGTTGGTCTCTTTGCACAGGCCCATAACCGGCCCTGATGGCGGGTTGATTTATAAAGACATATACTGTACAACTTTAAGTGGACATTGTCATATCACGAAAGTGGAAGTCCAACAACCAGAATGCTTATGATATCAATCTAGTCAGCTTCCATATTCAAAGTTCATACACAACAAGGAAGAACTCCTCCACTCATTATGTCATAGAGATCAGAATGGAAAGTGTAATACAGAAGAGGCATTGTTTAGAAGTAAAGGAGGAACATAATATTTCAAATAAGGGTAGAAAAACATCTGAACTTAATTCTTTTTTTTTTCTCAGTCAGGCATATGACCAAAATTTAGATAAATAAATTCAGCTTTTACAGCAGAAACAAGGGAAACATAAATTGGCCTAGGTAGACAAGAAATAATCAACTTCTCCTGCATAGATTATAGATGCTTTCTGATGAAAACGCAGAACTTAAGGTCGCAGTCGCCCTCCACATTGATAGGTCACGTTGCAAGTCGGATCAACCACTACAGTGTACTCATGAAATGGCTTGGAAAGGAATAAGGGCATACGAACTAGCATCTCACAAACGCACTGGGCATCAACCTCCTTCACCCACCTGCAGCACTGTTGTTCAACAGGTGATTCGGCATGCATGTGATGCCTATGTCTATGCCCGTGCCTGTGCCGATGCCCATGACCAGGAGGCGAGGGGGTTGGCGGGGGCGGGGATGGAGGAGAGGGGGGAGGTGCGGGGGAGTATGGAAGGTACCTACATGCCTGGTTGGCAAGGGCAAACTGGGAAAGACAGAGGGGACGGGGACTAAAAGGTGGCCTAGGTGGCGCCTGGATGCTCATCCCGGGAGTGAGTACCATAAACACCATGAAGAGCGCAAATTTAGAGAAGATGCTGGCTTCATCCATGCTTGCTAGCTGCGAAAATACTGAAGAGGAGTAGCACTTGACCAATCCTCAATTCCACTTAAAAACTTTATACTTGTGGATGTATGTGTTTTAATATATTCATGACCTTTACATGTCTCTTTGTTAGGTGCTGATGTTGGTAAGTAAAAGAAACTACAAAGAATGAGCATGGTGTTTGTAGTTAATGTTATGGGGAAGATTAGGTATTGAATGGCCTGAATGCAACTCATTTACTTTGCATGACGACTGAGGGTTTCTTTAGCACACACTATCTTTCTCTTTTTCTTTTCGTTTCTTTTCTTTTTTAGGATTACTCCAAGCAATCACTCCATTGCACGAAATTTACCTAGTATGACCCAGTGTCTACCACAAAACTGGAAAAAAAAAAAAGAGAGAGAGAGAGAGAGAGAGAAGAAAACAAAAAATAGAACTTTTTCTTCTGAAATCCTGGTTATTTAGACTACCAGGGACAAATCAATATGTCGCTCTGTGTGTGTGTGTGTGTGCAGCTGGGGTTAGCTATGCAAGAATAATAAGTGTAGAAATTGCCTAGCTAGTCTTTGGAATCACAAGTATGTACATTTTGTGATACGGCCGTATGTTCTGATATCTCAATGACAAAATATACGTGCACAAATGCTTTAGGGTGTTGCATTCTACAGCCCTTCAATGCATCAAGGTTTTGCACATCACACCACGTTGAAGCATTTCACGCACTACCAAAATTCTGTAGATACATCATTTAACTATCGTTCCTTTGGAATTTAGAGTGTCTACCCATTAACAGCACGACAATTCTTTAAGATTACTGAAACATGCATATTACAATTATTGACTACAGTTCATAATCATGATAACTGAATGCAAGACGACCCTTGACGTTTGATCCCTGTCTAATATTTCAATCAAATGAAGGAGAGAAAATCATTTTCGAGAATTTGATCAAACCATGAAATATATTCCAGTTGCAATATAAAGTAACTGAGCGGAAACTTCATAATTATCTATAGACAATTCGAATCCGAAGGCTATTCAATAGATGCTGAAGAGCATACCTGGGGAAATTGAGTAGCCCTTTTTGAATCCTGATGAAGTTTGGTTGCGTTATGCAATTGATCGTTGCGACAAATGGTTCCATCTTGTTGGAGGTGGCGGGAAGTTAGGGTTTGGGGTTTTAGGAATTTCCCCAAAATTTTGATTCCAATGGACGCCACAGTTTTGGCAAATGGTTCAATTTCCCTCCCCGTAGTAAGTAAATGGCAAGTGCGACTTTAATACGAGTAATCTTATTCACACTCTCTAACAAATTACTACCTCCGCCCCGGACTAAGGTTCTTAGTTTGACTTTATAATATAAAGAGATTAAGAAAAAATAAATGTTGTGAGTATGAAAAGTAAGTAAGAGAAAGTAAGAGGGATAAAGTGGGTAGAGAGTTTTTGTTGTGAAAATGACAAGTGGGTCCCATGGTCCATTTTAGGTAATAAAGCAACTAAGAACCTTCATCTGGGACAAACCAAAACGGAAAGTAAGAACATTAGTCTGGAACGGAGGGAGTAAAATTTTTTGCTTCAAAATAAATTAAGAAAATTAAAAAAAAAATACAAAAGAATATGTTTAAAATTTTAAATGGTACTACAACATTGTGAAACGTTATATTTATGAATAAGTTTAACATTTTAAATGGTTTAACATTTTTTTGGTGCATTTAAATAGTTTAACATTGTGAATCATAATTATGAGCATACAAAAAACTAGTATTTGTATTATTAAAACTGATTTTCATTGTGATTGATCGGTTTTTAGCATTTTAATTTTTATGGTCAATCATAAATACTCCCTCCGTCCCACCTCACTTGACACCCATCGGACTATGAAATATGATTAATGGATGTTCAGTTTATGAAATTAGACTTTTCGGTATACTTGGATATAATAAACTTTCGCAGTGATTGAAACGTTACCTTACCGAGTATGACATGGATAAGCTTCGTGCGAATATGTGATTATTTTATTTTGGTATTATTTGGAGTATGAGCAAGGGTTGTATGAATACTTGATTTTATAGAATACATCTGGAGTACAGAAACATCTTATAAAAGTTTAGGAGGAAACCATAATATTAATAAGGAAAAGGGAGAAAGGTAACTGCAGTGGTTAATAATTCCGGTCAGTACATGTTTTGTTATGTGTGTTTTATCTCTACTCTTGAGTTTCTATTCGTGAGTATACATGTTCGTATGGCTATACGAAGATGAAAATTTAATTGATTTTTGGTATGATTATGAAAGCAATAAGTAACTAATTAAAGTAAGGTGAAATATTTGGATTATCTAATATTGAGATATTAATGTGGGTAGAAAGAGATTTGTATCTCTATATATTATTCGGTTCAAGTATAATGTTAACATGCGTATACGTGTGATGCGTATGTGTTTTAAATAGATTGGTTCATATGATATAAATGAATTGAACTTGAAATTGAGAATTCTTTTAGTTCAGTTGTGATAAGTTGTAATTAAAAATAATCGGTAGTTAGAATGTTATTGAAAATTGAAGAAAGGATAATTTCTGAAATCTACATTAAGTACCTATGTTTGTTAACCTCTTGGTTATGAGTTGCTACATAAGAATCAATATGTTATGTGTTATAATCTTAATCAGAAAAATTTGCGGACGAATTTTCTTTTAAGGTGGGGAGGATGTAACGCCTCACCCAATTTTATTTTCATATTTTGCATTTTATATAATTAAAATATATTATGTGATGTATGGGTGCATTTTATATGCTAGATAATATTTATATCACTTACATATATTATTTGAGTATATGTGTTAATGTTATTTAATTATTTGTGTTAGTTAAAATGTTAGCAATAATGTTATTTGGGGAGTTAAGTTAATTAGTGGGATTTTCATGGGTCTTGGTAGAATGGGTTGCTAGGGTGTTTAAGGGAATTAGTAGTTAGTGGTGGGCTTTAGGGGAAATTGGGGAATCAACTAGTATGACTTAACCATTCTCCCCTCTCCTGCGTTTTTCATAACCTCACCATCAACTTTCCCAATTTTTGTTTTCTTGAAAAGCTCCATTGTTGAAAAGAGAAGAAGGTAAGTTTTGTTCTTATTGATTTTCCTTATTTTTATTTACTACTCCATTTTCAAATCTAATTATATATAAATGTTCAGGGTGTTGAATAGATACTTTCTACCGAACAATATTATTTTCTTGACTCGTTTCCGAAAAATAGGTAAGTTACTAATCCCCCCATTTTAATGGTAAGATGATCATAAGTATGTTTCTATATGCTATTGAGATATAAAATTATGTTTGAAATACTTTTTATATACTTGTAATTTTGGGACAGAGGAAGTAGGAGTAGCTTGTTATTTGGGGTGAATGGTTATGGTAGTATTGGTATGAAGGGGAGTAAAATGTTGAAATGTTGTTGTACCTAATGAATTGGCAATAAGTTGAGTAAGTGAATTGTGTTCATGTTGTTCTTATACTGGGATTGGGAAGGTTTTGTTATTACACGATGTTAAGTGTTACAAGTAGTGTTGTACTTTTGGGACGGTGAAACGAAGGGAGTATAAAGAATTTTGGTTAGACATGAATCGATCATAACTTGGTCGTTTTTAATCGAAATAAAATGATTTTTGAGTCTAACTTGACTAATTTTTCGAGAGCAATTGAATGAAACAGGTCTCAGAATCTGAAAACTTATAAATTGTTCCCAGAACCTCAGTTATGACAGAAGTATAGTATAAATCGTTAAAAGAACAAGTTAATCTTTGAAAATTCATAAATAATTCATCCGAACTCGGAATTAAATGATTTTTGGGTCTAAATTCATTAGCTTTTAAAGGTCTTTCTAATGAAATAGTTATCTGTTGCCAAAGTGTTACGTATTTGTCCCAGATTTAGGATCTTTGTTGCTGCTGTTTATGATAGTCTTATAAATGTGTTATAAGAAGTTAATATGATAAGTAAATGATCGTTTTAAGTCTCTTCATGACTACTAGAAGATGAATTGGTAAATGATACATACTAAATGTGTTACAAGTGGATTTGATCATTTTATGCAATTATGCCTAAGTGATGTACATGGTTGATGGTCTAGTCCCTTACTTTGGGCCTAGTACTAGTTTCATATTGTCAAGTAAATATTACTTGTGTATTTGGTTGTGAGTCCAGCTGGTTTATGTGTTTCGGGGGTGTATAGGTTCACGTTTATTATGAGAGCTGGGGCTGAGTAATAACCGTGAATCTATGCATCTGTGACCGTTTGCTCCTACTATTGATCACAGTAGGGGTCTAGCTTTCTCAATGATTGGAGCAATAAGCACAATGATTGAATAGCTCTTTTTCTTGGTTCTTGGTTTAAGATACTGGGTAACGGGTCTCCTTTGATAAAGTGAAGCTGCCCTCAAAATGAAGATCTGCATCAACGTTATGAATGTGTATGGAGTAATAAGGAAGAAATAAATATCCTTTGTAATGTGTGTTAGCTATACGTGATGCTTAATGAGTAGGAGTACTACTCTCATGATGTGTTACTTGATATATCTCTATATGTGATACTAGTATGCTTCATTTTTTTATATGTATACATATCATGCTATGATAGTAGTAACTTACTGAGATTTTATCTCACCCCGTTTATTGTTTCTTTGTTTTCCTTAGATCCAAAGAAGACTAGCGATAGCTCGAAGTGAGGATCGTAGTATCCAGTTCTTGTGAAAAGGGAAATTTCTTTTGGGTAGGTTATTATACTTTTGTTTGTGAGGACGTTGGTTAGACTGGGTATGTTACACTCAGAATTTTTGGGGTTCAGTTGTGTATTTGTAATTAAGTAGTCTTCGTTTGTTTACCGGCTTGTATGCCGAGAAGGGGAAAAGTAAAGGTTAGTTTTTGGTTTTGTAAAAGTGGTAATAGGTGGTCAAGTGTTGAACCATCCTCAGTAGTGTAACTCCTAATCCGTTAAAGGAGTGTAGTTGTATTTAGTTTTAAATTTTACCCGGTTTTAAGTGGTAGTGACGTGTCGAATTCTATGGTTCATATCAAATCTAAGAATTCGGGGCGTTACAATTATGTTTAGCCCCCCAAAGTATACACACATTCCCACTTTGCACCCTCGTGCGAATTTTGTCCCAAGGTGGCACCTTAATTAACCACGAGTCCCACTTTACCCCTTAGCACCAAACGACGTTAGAAATCTAACGAAAACTGATCATGTGCAAGTCGTGTGAGGGATTATTTAGTCATTTTCTTTGAAAATAGAAGGGCATAGATTTCAATTTGTTGTTGGTTGTGGCAATCAACATCTTCCCAGACAACTCACCGACAGTTCATAAGCACCACCCCTTTTCCCCAGATTCCGGCCACCCCAATCCAGATTCCAGCAACCACAACCCAGATTCGGCCGGCACCATCATGTCTCCAGAAATCCGGCCACCACGACTGCAAATTACTTGAATATAGCCAACACAACCAACAATTTCCCAAAAATCAAAGATTCAAAATTGTTGAAAAAAAAAAGTCATATCTTGTGAAACTAACAGATCTGGATACGGGGGGGATCGTGCCGGAATTAACAGTTCAAGCTAACTCGAATCTGGCCGCCACCAACCAATGGGTAATCGTGTTCCTGCAGATCAGAAAATGAGAGTCTTTTTGCAAGGTGAAGAATTTGTAGATACTGGAAGTGGTTGTGTAGGGATTTCACGTTTATTCATTTAGGGGATTGAGAGGGATGGAGGGAGGAGCCGGAGAGTGAGTGGAACAATTGAGGAGGGTGGAGGGGAAAGGGGAGCTACAGGAAAACATAGTGAGAAGGGTTAAGGAAAAGGGTTGGTAAGGGGGGGGGGGTATTTGACGTGGGTTTTGGGGGAGATGAAGGGGGTATGAACATGGACAGCATATGAGTTCTTCCATTTTTTTCTTTTTTTTTTTTTTTACTTCAAATATATTCTTTCATTAATACAAAAAGAAATTAATTTTAATATATGACATTTTAATATTTTTATTTGCTAGTATACATAAAATTATTATTTTAAATAACATAGTACTATTTTATTTTAATTAATAATGTCTTTATATTTAAATAGAAAAATTAATTAAATAAGCATTAAAAGGTAAAGTGATTGACCAAAATAACCCTCACATGACTTGCACATGATCAGTTTTCGTTAGATTTCTAACGTCGTTTGGTGCTAGGGGGTAAAGTGGGACTCGTGGTTAATTAAGGTGTCACATTGGGACAAAATTCGCACGAGGGTGCAAAGTGGGAATGGGTGTATACTTTGGGGGGCTAAACATATTTTGGCCGGCGAAGATTTGTATATCATTATGTAATCTTCTTTTCCAAACATTTAGTTTTGCATGTATGAAGAAACTAGAGAAAACAAAATGTTTAGGGACAAATTTTCTCCCAAAAAAAACTTAGTAGTGTATCAACTACATAAGATTTCATTAGATTGAGTAGATCGACATCAATGTTTGGTCAAAGATCATTTATGTTGACCGTAAAAATCAAAATAAAACAAACTTTCCGAAACTATGTGAGTATCATTTATACAAAGAGGTGAACTCATGTGAGACCGTCTTACGGTGTGAAACAGCTCACAAGCCAGCCAAGCCAAGCCGCCGAGCCAGTCAAGCCATTTTTATTTTTTTTTGTTTGGCTTCCAAGTTTTTTTTTCCCATGCCATTTTTTACTCGCCAGCAAAAGTAACACTTTTTATAAACAAATGTAACACTTTTTTTTTTTCAAAAATGTACCACAATTTTGCTGAAATACATTAAATGAGATTGACAACTAAACTAATGTTACATTTTATAATAAATGAATGTAACCTTCTTTTTTTTCTCAATTGTAACACTTTTCTATGGTTTTACATTCAATTGAAATGCAAAACCGATTATATACATGAATTTTAACTCTTTTTTTAAAGAAAAAAAAGTAATATTTAACCTATAAAACTGTTACATTCACATATATAGCATATTACAATCATAGATGCACTGTGTTACACTTCAATTATTACTTTTTCTAACCACAAAATCTATTTAATTTTTTTTGCGAAACTGCTGTCATATCTTACAATAAAGTGTTACTTTTTAATACCAAACTGTTACTTTTATCAAAACAATGTGTTACATCTCAGGATACGAGCAGTCCATTATTTTTTTGTGTGTGTTAAAAAGTATGTTTGTTTGTTTTTTTAAATCAAACCATATCATATCATGACCTATCTAGTTTGATTCGTCTCGTCGAGATGAACACATCTGTATTTTTTTTTCGGACTTATAAATCTCAAGATATAGCATTTTAAAGTTATTTTTTTTTTATAAATACGCGCCACGTGTCGCGATCTGGGAAAGGGGGAGAGGCTGTAGCAGGCGGGTCGCTGGAGCCGGGGCGGGTTCGACTCACGGGTAGGTTCGTCTCACCCCATGAGACCGTCTCACGGGAGTATTTGTCTTATACAAAAAGATAGTCAAAGTATATTATTTACATTTTTTTTTAATAAAATTAATGTATGCAATTACGAAAGCGCAACATGCTATCACATTCGCTAAAAGTTTGAGTTTATACCTATTCCTTTTATCTCAAAATTTTTATCTTTTCCTTTTAAAAGATACTAAAAACACACGTTTTAGTTAACTAGTTAAGTAAGATAGTCTCATTAAAACAATTAGCCCCCTTCATTCTTAAATGATTCGTACTCACGTTTTACTTAACTAGTTAAGTAAGATAATCTCATCTAAACAAGCACTGTATCCAAGTACAACACATGAATACAGTGCTTGTTTAGCTACTGTTTCAAGTGCAATATCAAAATTTATATATTGTATCCAAGTTTATCAAATGTATCTATAATTTGTACCCTTGATTTTGATTCTAATCTAATGGTTATGCTTGGTTCTCACGCAATTGTGGTTCTCATTTGAGCGCACACACGCACACACACACACATATATATATATATATATAACACGCGCGCACACACACACACACACATATAAGATAGAAAAATAATAATAACAAAATGTCTTCTTTTTTTTTGAAGGAATAACAAAATGTCTTTTGAAAAAGACTACTTTTATTAATCAATGTTTATAACAAATACATATTCATTTATGAATGAATATATGTTGAGTGAATTTTATGAGCATCAGATTTTCCATAGTATTATTGAAAATTTGTTTTAATAGTGTTAAAATTGGTTTGTTAACTTAGGAAATAATTATTAATTCTTCGAAAGAAATTAAAATATTAAGGATAAAAACAGTTTTTTTTTTTCCGAGGAAAATAACTTTTTTATAAGATTTTGCTATTTTATTCTGAAGCAATTTATGAATATTTAATTTTTATTCAAGAATATTTTTTAAGTAAATACTTAGACCCACTTTCTTAAAATTGACATTATTAAACCGGAATGTAATCTCTCTCTGAAATATGAGAGCCTTGGGTATTACTATATCTTGTGTCATTCAGTTATCGTTTTCTTCTTACTGTGTTTGTTTCAATGGATTCCCAATTTGCCAATCTTTCATTAGCCCCCGAAGAAGATGCAGAAATCATCGCAAACCCTATTGACAATCCTGATCTCACTGATGCTTGGGTTCTTTGTCTAGTTAGACGATTTCTAACCGATTTGCCTATCAATTTCAATCTCATGAGAAGTCGGTTGGCTAGTATATGGAAACCACGCCATGGAGTTCATATTAAGGAGTTGGGTGATGGACGTTTTTTATTTCAGTTTTTTCATAAATTGGATCTCCACCGGGTTGTCAATCTAGGTCCATGGTCGCTCGGTAACTTCCCTCTCGTGACTCGCAGAATTCAGGCCGGTGAAAACCTTTTGCGGGTTCCGCTGGATTCCTTACAAGTTTGGGTGCAAGTTTATGATCTTCCCGTGGGTTACATGACTGAACAAATGGGACAACAATTGGGGAATTTTGTCGGCCAATTTATGGAGTTTGATGATTCTAACTCGCCCGAACTATGGCGGTCATTCATAAGGATTAGGGTTGCATTGGATGTCAATATGCCACTGAAGCGTTTCAAGCGGATTCGGACACAAGGGGGGAGACATTCGTTGTTCAATTCAAATACGAACATCTCCAATACTTTTGTTTCCTTTGTGGTATTTTGGGTCACTCCGAAAGCTTTTGCGAAAAGTTGTTTGACGCTAATGGCTTACCGCTGAATAAGGGATGGGGTTCTTGGCTTCGGGCGCCAGATAAGCGGAAACAACCACTGGGCAGAGAAAGTGGCTACGTGATGCTGACTTTTCAAGGCGGAATTACCATGCGGATGGTGGCACCGGCGGTCGACCAATGCTCCAGGATGCACGTGTTGGCCCGTTACAACAACCACAAGATCACGTGATTGCAGTTGGGCCGGGTGGATCAGTTATTTCTCCAACTTCTTTAGGCTTGACTCAACCGTTCCCAGTTGCAACTGTGCGCATAAACCAAGTTTTTGAGGATGCTATTATGGGAGACGAGGCAGACACAACACTTCAATCACTGGTGGATGAGCGAAAGAGGCGTCGTCAGGGTGGTGGAATTGGTTCTTCAAGGATCCAATCTTCATCAATGACGGGGTCTTTAGGCGAGGAAACAACACATTCAACATTTGTACCAGCGGCGGGCTCCGACGACGGAGTCTGCCGATCTCAATGATCGTTTTGAGTTGGAATTGTAGGGGACTCAACAACTCCCTTACAATTCCATCTTTAGGCGAGCTCGTCCAAGTTCGCAATGTCGATGTCGTTGTTTTATTAGAAACTCTGTCAAACAACAGTAAGTTGGAGGAAACTAGGGTGTTTTTGAATTTTGGGGGATGTTTTTCGGTTCCATTCTTGGGGCAGAGTGGTGGCATTGCAGTATTATGGAGGCACCAACATATTTGTACTTTCCGAAGCTTTTCACAAAATCATGTTGACATGTTAGTGTCGGATTCATCTGGCAATTGGCGCCTCACTGCATATTATGGTATTCCGAATCGATCTTTTCGTCATCAATCTTGGGATTTACTACGCAGTCGTTTTGGAGTCAACAACCTGCCGTGGCTTGAAATTGGTGATTTTATTGATCTCGTAACAAACGAGGAGAAGAAATGCAGGGTTGATCACCCAGTTTGGATTTTTCGAGAATTTCGAAAGGCGGTGGAGGATTGTGCTTTAACTGATATTCCGTTGATAGGCTACCCGTATACTTGGTCAAGGAGTAAAGGGACAATTCATGAGGTTGAACAATGACTTGATAGAGCCATGGTAAGTGCCTCTTGGTCTGATAAATTCCCTACTGCTACTCTTACCAATCTGGTAGCACCTGTTTCAGACCATAACCCAATTCTCTTGAACACACATCCCGTTATGGCACCCACCCATACCCGACAAAAATATTTTAAGTTTGAGAATAAGTGGTTTTTGGAACCATACTTTAGGAAGCTGGTAGAGGACAGATGGACAAGGGATCCTGACGTTTTAGTCCAGTACAAACTTTCCAATTTATCTGGTGTTCTATCTCGACGGGGACGTGAATTACATTCATTTTTCAACCGGGACAAGAAACGATGCGAAAAAGCTTTGCAATTAGCCCGACATAGAACTGATCAGGCTGCAGTTGAAGAGGAGCGTTCATTACGAAAGCGGTGGGCTGCCATCATTCTCAAGGAACAAGTCTATTGGAAATAACGGGCAAAATTTCATTGGCTTCGTGAGGGGGATCTCAATACTAAATTTTTTCACCAGGTAGTGAATTCAAGAAAATGCACCAATAAAATTCTCTCATTGAGGACAGATGACGGTACTTGGATTTCGGACCAGGATGCTTTGTGTCGTGAGATAGGTGGGTATTTTTGAAATTTATTCTTGCCTCCGCCGTCCTTAGAAGTGCAGCCCCTGGAGGGTGTCTTCACGCTGTTGGTTACAGATGCAGAGAATGCACAATTGGTCAAGGAGTTTACTTTGGAGGAGTTCTGTCAAGCTGCCCAATAGATGCATCCCGATAAATCCCCTAGCCCAGATGGTTTTAACCCGGGCTTCTACCAACGTTGTTGGGCCACTGTTGGTAATGACATTTTCCATTCTTCTCTTTCTTGGCTAAATCAATTTTCATTTCCCCAAGGTCTTGCTGACACTTCAGTAATACTTATTCCTAAGAACAACAACCCGAGCACAATTAGAGATTATAGACCAATATCCCTTTGCAACGTTATCTATAAAATTTTATCCAAGGTCTTGTGCAATAGATTGAAGATGGTTTTACCTGGGCTTGTAGATAAAGCCCAGTCCGCTTTTATTTCCGGACGCACAATACAAGATAATGTGGTTGTTGCTTTTGAAACTCTCCATGCAATGAAAAGGAAATCGAGTGGATTATCGGGTGATGTTGCTTTAAAAATAGACATTAGTAAGGCTTATGATAGAGTTTCATGGGATTATTTGGTGTGGGTTTTAAGACAGTTAGGTTTTTGTGATGTTTGGGTACGATGGATGATGCTTTGTGTTCGTTCAGTTCGATACTCTATTTTGGTGAATGGTGATACAATCGGTCCTATTTCCCTGGGTAGAGGATTAAGACATGGTGATCCTCTCTCCCCATATCTTTTCATTTTATGTGCGGAAGGATTAACAGCTATTATTAAAGATGCTTGTCATCGTGGCTCTCTCCATGGGAATCGTATTTGTATAGGGGCGCCTACTATTACTCACTTGATGTTTGCATACGACTGTCTTTTTTTTTTGCAAGGCCACAACTCACGAGTGTCAGAATTTAAAGAATATATTGACTTCCTATGAACATGCTTCGGGTCAGGCTATTAATTATACCAAGTCAGGCATTTTCTTTAGTAAGAACGTTCCCGGTCCTCTCCGTAATATCCTTTCTGATATTTTTGGTATGTATACTGGTTTTACGTCTTCAAATTATCTTGGGATGCCTTCATTAATTGGGGGGAATAAAAAGCTCATTTTTCGATATTTGCGGGACAGACTTTGGAATCGGTTACAGTCTTGGCGGAGTAAGTCCTTATCGAAGGCGTGTAAGTGTATCTTATTAAAGAGTGTGGCTCAGGCGATTCCAGCTTACTGCCTGTCTACATTTCTTATTTCGGATTCACTCCTCGACGAGTTGGAACGAATGATGAACTCTTTTTGGTGGGGTAATAATAGGGACGAAAGGAGGGGTATTAACTGGATGGCTTGGAAACGTTTATGTGTTCACAAGTCAGTGGGCGGATTAGGCTTTCAGAGTCTTCATCTTTTTTAACATTGCCATGCTAGGAAAGTGGGGGTGGCGTTTGTTGACGGATTCTCACTCGTTAGTGTGCCAAGTTCTAAAAGCAATATATTTTGCTAATAGCACTTTTTTAAATGCCAATCTAGGGCAAAGTCCGAGTTATGTGTGGCGTAGTATTATGGAAACTCAAGACTTCTTCAAATGTGGTTCACGGTGGCGGATTGGAGATGGTAATACTGTGAAGGTGCTGTCAGATCCATGGTTGAGGAGAGATGGGCATTTTTATATTGAAGGTGGCAATCATCCCTTACATCCTCACACTACAGTAGCTGAATTTTTCACCCCAGGTCATATGCAATGGGATCCTACTCGGGTACGCCATTATTTTTCAGGAGGAGGATGCGGAGGCTATTCTCTCTATTCCTCTGTCACATACGGATAATAGGGATACCTTGGTGTGGCACTACTCTACTTCGGGGGTTTACACGGTGAAAAGTGCATATCGCCTTGCAACATCAATGACTTTGGAGTCTACCGATGGAATTTTCGGACCATGGAATCAGTTGCGGCGGCTAAAATTACCTCCAAAGGTTAAGCATTTCATTTGGCGTTTAATGCGTGGGCGTCTCCCTACCCGTGGTCGTCTACTTATGAAAGGTGTAAATGTCCCTGTCGAGTGTGGCTTATGTGGTCAACACAATGAACATGACCTGCACTTATTTTCTTCATGTACCGTGACAGAAGACACATGGCTGCTCTCTCCTTTCGCAGTTGCAATGGGTCAGGGTCTAGGCCAACATGCTACTCTCTCGGACTGGATATGGGGGGTGTTATCATTTATACAATCTGACCAGATTCCACTATTTGTGATGATTATTTATGGCCTTTGGAAGGAACGTAATGATCGTATTTGGCGACGATGCATGAAGCCTCCTTCCCTCATCCTTCGAGGGGCCACATCTGCTTTGTTAGATTGGAATTTCGCCATGGAATCGCCAAGGATTAAACTCCATACCAGCAATAGGATGTGAGAAGTGGCATGCTCCTAAAACAGGTTTTCTTAAAATGAACTCTGATGCATCGTTTGACAGTGGGCTTAGGCAAAAGGTTATGGACACGTACTTCGAGATGATATAGGTTTATTTTTGGTTGCTCGTTCTACATGCAGTCCGGGAGTTTTACGTGTGGAGGAGGGTGAAGCAACTGGGCTTCTATCATCCATGACATGGGTGCTGGATCTTGGTTTGGAAAATGTGGAGTTTGAAATTGATTCCAAAATGGTGTATGACAGATTGTATTCTCAATCTCATGGCCAATTTGAATTTGATGTTATACTTGATTTATGTAGGGTGTTTCTTCGTGATCACCCATCATTTGTAGTTCATTTGGTCGGTCGTAAAGCCAATTGTTTGACGGATTGTTTTTCTCGGGCAGCTTTTGTGAACGCTAGCCCCACTACATGGATTGAGCTACCGTTGTTTGTGGCTAGCCAACTCCTTTCTGTATGTGATTGTTAATAAATAAAAAGGGTCGTTTGTTTCAAAAAAAAATAAATAAATAGTAAATACTTAGAAATAGATATACACGAACGGTCTACGTCAACACAAAGATAAAGAAAAGTGGAAAGGAAATCACATGTCAACCAGCCGGGCCAGCATTGAGCCGGTGTATCCCGGTCCACATCATGAATCCCCATTGTCAATGAACTACATCCACCGTCAGATTACCACGAGATTCTACACCCACACGTCACCCTCACCTCCAATCCAACGGCCATGATAACTCAAAACAAAACAACAAATATGATTGAGATTCTGACATGTGTCTGTCGCTGTAATCGACACAAAATTAATTTTCTCTCCCTTTCCGCCACCTTCTCCCTCCGCCCCGCCCAGTCAAACTGAGTGACTGAGTTAGCTCGCTCGCAATTAAGCTCGATGTTGTTGACGAACGCCCTCACCATAGCCCTAGCTGCTTCCGGCGGCACCGGAGCGACGAGGAGTTTCCTCGTTTTGGACGCCGAGGACATCGAATTCGGAAATCCATGGTGGTTTGTATTCGCCGGAATATCATGTGTCCTCGTGCTATTCGCCGGCATTATGTCCGGTCTTACCTTGGGATTAATGTCTCTTGGACTTGTTGAACTCGAGATTCTTCAGAGAAGCGGTACCTCTACTGAAAAGAAACAAGCAGGTAATTGAGCGTTTCTATTACATTTGATATTGCTCAATTCAATTTTGACTGTGTGTGTGTGTGTGTCCATGTTCAACTGCCATTTCTATTGCTATTTACACGATCGGTGCCTCCAAATTTCGTTAATTACGCTTCACCAATTCTATTTCTTTGATACATTTATTTGTTCCGACTGAACGAATTGTTTCATACTAAATTGAATAATGCTAGGGATTTAAATGATGTCTCTGACCTCGGCTTGAATTAATCTCGTTGTTTGTGCGTGATTATCATTTGAGGCTCTAAAACATGACATAATTGTAGGGTTTGTAGAGTTACCACCCGAATTTGATGTTTTTTGTTACACATTATACTTAAAAATTTCACTTGTTTTCAGCTGTTATACTACCGGTTGTCCAAAAGCAGCATCAGCTTCTTGTCACACTGCTTCTATGTAATGCCGCTGCCATGGAGGTAGGTAAAATATTACTCCTGTATTACGTATGATACTGGATTTTGCTAGCTAGGTAACAGGTTCTAATGTTTATGGTAGTTTACTTATTGCTAATATTGTACCTTATGTTATACGGTCTATCAGTTAGAATTTGAGTTAGTTTCTAAACCTATCATCAGAGTTTCTTGGTTTTAAAGAGGGGCTGGGGTTGAGCTTGTAGATTTGGAAAAAAGTTATATTGTTAATGTTGAACTGCTTGCATTGATTACCAAAACATTGGGACAGTTGATAGCTCTTCTTGAAAATTACTTACTATCTCCAAGGAAAAGTCGTCGTTACCATGTACAGTACATAGCATTTTCTTTTATGGAACCTAAGTTGCACTACCTTTGTCCCAAAATGAATGCCCGAAATTGCTCTTGATCTCGGACATTCATTTTGGGACGGAGGGAGTAACATTTTAGGCTAGTTAAAACAAAGAAAGCGAAACCGTGTGGTATCACTACATAATTTGATATACTGCAATTTCATTTGTTGATTAGCATAGGATATCGTAGTGTTATGAGACAGACGAGGGAGATAAAAGTAAAAACTGGAGATCCTGTACTTCATTATGGATGTTGCTGGATGTTATCAATATATTATTATTACTATTTCACTTTTTCTAAAAGGGTGCTAGAGTTAGAGAGTAATAGCTCATTCATATCTGAAGACTATACTGAGTCCAGCTGTAAAGTGATGAAATCGCAAGGATCTGACTGTATTACTAATATTTGGCCATGTTGCGTGCAATGCCCTGCAGGCTCTCCCGATTTACCTGGATAAACTGTTTCATCCTTTTGTTGCGGTTTTGTTGTCAGTAACATTTGTACTTGTTTTTGGAGAGGTAAAAACTATTCTTATTCTTTACAAGCTACTTAACAGATGCATTCATATTCATATTCAGAACTCAAGAACTAACCTACTGACCTCACGACTTCAGATAATTCCACAAGCCATATGCAGCCGATATGGGCTTGCTGTGGGTGCAAATTTTGTATGGCTTGTCCGAGTTTTGATGGTGATTTGCTTTCCTATTGCTTACCCTATTGGAAAGGTAACTTCTATGATCCAGGTTTTACAATGTGTCTACTAGTCTTTAGTGATATAGACAGTAGAGGGTAGCTCCTCACAAAGTCATTTCTTATTTTACAACTTCAGTGCTTTATTTATAATCTAATATGGTGCACAGTGCACACTCAGAGAAATATATGAATTTAATGTTCTGTAATGATGTTATGATGATTTCTCTCTGTGGATGTTAATCAGCCTTTGTTTCCCCCACCTTCCCAGATTAAATACGAGTATTTTAGCTATGCATTGAAATTGGTACGTTTTAACCCCCCCCCCCATAATCTAATCAGTGACAACTTTTGAAATTTGAATCAACAATGAACATTATCATCATTGATGCTTGATTTGATTTTGTGAAAATTCCGGAAACTGTAAAATGGATTACTCCCCCAGTCCCATTTATATTGGCCATGTTTGAAGTTTTTCGTCAAAACAAGTGAACTTTGAGCAAATATTAATGTCAATCTAATCATCCTAATGAAATTCTAATTTTTTAATTGATAATCCTTAAAAGATTTATCATTAACATTTTCTAAAATTTCACTAGGATTATTAAATTGACTTTAATGTTTGGTTAAAGTTCACTCGTGTTGATTAAAAAATCAAACGTGGCCAATATAAATGGGACAGGGAGTATTATTTATGAATGGAGTGAATTTACAAAGAAACTGGATGCTCTTTTACTTTTGTTAATTAAAATTAATAAATTGAATTTAATGGTATATTTTCAAGTATAAAAGTTTAAGGTGGTTCTTGCTCTCTTATGTCAAAGTTAGAGCAAAGAGACATGAAATAGAATAAGGATGAAAACCTTTTTGCGTGTTGCTTCCTCGATCGATACATAACATACAGATCTGGCTTCTCTTTCAGTCTGAATGGTACAAGATAAAAATTTTAGTCCGATAACAATTCATGGTTCTGTTTCGGTAGAAGTCTGGTTCCAGTACGAGAAATTTAACAGTTTCATCATCTTCATGCACACACAAAATTGCTTTTCCTCATTATAACGTGTAACCAAGTAGCATGAAGCTATTGCACACATTGAGGACCAGAATCAATAAAAGACTAATTTTATTGTAAGAAATGCGACTTATTTATGTAGGCGCGGAAATGTTGAATTAACCATCAGAATGTCTTTGTTGAATTATGAGGGGAAAATCATCGGTGGTTGTAGTTCATTTTTTTCCTGCGTGTGACTCGATTATTCTAAGTGTCCTCAGGAAGTTGAAGTGCCTATTAGTTTCTTACTGGCCAGAATATGTTGGAAATCATGATGGATTGAACAATCATGGAGTGTCTGTAATATATGACTGGACATTATTTTTCAGGTTCTAGATGCAGTCCTTGGGCATAGTGATGCTTTGTTTCGGCGAGCTCAGTTGAAAGCCCTAGTCTCAATTCACAGTCAAGAGGTAACAACCCTACACACTTACAATTGTAAAATATGATGGCAATTTTAAATTCTCCTGGTCTCTCCCATATGTGAAAGGAACTCTGGCAGTTGGATATGGTATTCTTGTTTTTGCTATCAAAAGTTCTGTTGGACCCTTACATGTTGGCAGTCTCTCCATCTTAGGCTGGTAAAGGGGGTGAATTGACGCATGATGAAACTACTATCATTAGTGGGGCACTGGATTTAACTGAAAAGGTATGTATATCACTTGACGGATCTTTCCAGAAGCTCTTTCAATCTCTCCCAAATTCTTTCTCGTTTATAATTTTTCATTTTTCTTTAAGTACAAAGATATGGGTTCAGCCTTCACCGAATATGAGAACTTACTCATCTCTCGATGCGTACAACTTACAAAAGAAAAATATTCTCTTCAGTGAAAGTTTTGACTTAAACGCTCATGTTCATCACTTAGTTTTTCTATTGTGATTTGTCTCTGTATGATGCTTATATCTTTTAATTCTCGAGATATGAATTCCACAACATCCAGCTATTTAATGTGCTTGTGTCATAGTTTGTTTAATATGATAAGAACAAGCTCTTAGCCTATTGTCATGCGCGCTTAATATGATAATAACGAGGTCTTAGACTATCTATACATATGCAGACTGCAGAGGAGGCTATGACCCCTATAGAATCAACATTCTCACTGGATGTCAATTCAAAGTTGGGCTGGTAAGTTAACCCTTAGATGTATTTCTTTCAGTAAGTTGTTCGACAATGTTCTTATGCCATCTTTACTACACATAGGTCCACGACAATAGCGACAACTCTCAAGATCAGTTTCTTTCTTCATTGTTGCAAGCGTGAAAGTACCTTTATACTCTCTGTTGGGGTGTCAACCCAAGTCCCACATCGGCAATTGAAAGAAGAATTGCCTAGTATATAAAGGTGTCCACCCACTTCATTAGTATGAGGCCTTTTGGGAGTTGACCCAAAAACAAATCCGTGCGGGCTGGGCCCAAAGCGGACAATATCATACTAATGTGGAGTGGTGGGGGTGGTCGCGGTCCCAACAACTGGTATCAGAGCTTGGTTGAAGGGGAGAATTCGCATCGATAGAAGAGATCCAAAATAGAAGAAAAACAAGAGAGCAGATCTGGTCCCTTTTTGTTCAGCGCAGCAGTGAAGAAAGAGGCGTAGCGCGTTCGTTAACCGTTGGATCGTCTTATTTTTTGGCGAGAAGATTTGAGAATCATATATCTTCAATCTGAACGGTGGAGATTGGATTTGGAGGGTCCTAGCATCGGTAAACGTTTCCGGACAGAAGTAGCAAGATTTGTGGGGGACGATCAATGGAGTTTGAAGATCATGGTTACAAGATGGTTACGGTGGACCACGTTTGTGGTGTTTGGGATTTACCCTTGTGTGAACTCGTGGATGGAGTCTTGTGTCGAAAGTCTTCCCGATAAAGGTGATCGGGCGGCGTGTCCCGCAGATGGTGTTAGCGGCGGTACAAGTTTCGCTGGAGGTACTTGAGTTGAGGGGAGGTTTGTTGGGGTGTCAACCCAAGTCCCACATCGGCAATTGAAAGAAGAATTGCCTAGTATATAAAGGTGTCCACCCACTTCATTAGTATGAGGCCTTTTGGGAGTTGACCCAAAAACAAATCCGTGCGGGCTGGGCCCAAAGCGGACAATATCATACTAATGTGGAGTGGTGGGGGTGGTCGTGGTCCCAACACTCTCTTCATCCCAGAAAGTCCCACTTTGACTTTGGTGGTCAACTTGTATGAAACTTGTGAAAAGTCAAGTATCCTGATGAAATTTTGAAAATCGTTAGTGATATTATTCTTAATGGTGACAGTTTTGATATTTCATTAAGATGATCAATTTTTCACAAATATTTGGTCAAAGTTCATTAAAGTTGAAATGACACTATCTTTCGGGACAGAGGGACTAACAACTATAACACCCTTTATACCCCCCTTTTCATCTCCGTTTTCATTGGTATAGTTGGCTCATTTGATAGGAACTGTCTTTTGAAGTTTGTATGCAATTAGCTTTTTGATTCTGACCGAGCACTGTTAATTGTAGGGCATGACCTTGTTTGTGCTCAGGACTTGCATTCTTGTCCATATATTTGATAGGATATGTTATGTTTTTTGATGCAGGGAAGCAATTGGGAAAATTCTTGCAAAAGGTCATAGCCGTATTCCTGTCTTTTCTGGGAACCCAAAGAACATCATTGGACTCTTATTGGTCAGGGTTAATGCAATTTTCCAATTGACTTTTTATTGATCTCTTTTTTATCAGAACGTCTAACTTTATGATTTCATTGTTTGTTTCTCATTTGGGGGATAGGTGAAAAGTCTTCTTACTGTCAGGGCAGAAACAGAGACTCCAGTTAGTGCGGTTTCTATTAGGAGAATGCCAAGGCATGTTCTTTCTTATTTCCTTTTTCTATTTTCATTTTTGACTTTTTGCAACATGAGGTCTCATGGACTGCTCTTTCAGGGTTCCATCAGATATGCCTTTGTATGATATCCTGAATGAATTTCAAAAAGGTAGTAGTCACATGGCGGCTGTAGTGAAAGCTAAAGGCAAGAACGCTGCTCCTATTGGTGGGGTGGAGAAAGGTGGTCATAAGAATGCTAACAATGGAAACTCCCACTTAACTACGCCCCTACTGTCTAAGCATGAAATAGAATCGGAGAGTTTTTTCATGGATATTGATAATGATCCAAAGCGTAATACAATAAACAAGCCTTCCACCCAAGAAAATGGTCCGACAAAGTGTTTAACCCATGTTCCTGAAGACATAGAAGACGGAGAAGTCATTGGCATAATCACGCTCGAGGATGTTTTTGAAGAGCTTCTGCAGGTAATCTATGTTTCTTCAGTGGATAATTTTTTTTATCTTCTCTTGAATGCTGAAATAATGTCACTGGATTCCTTTGTTAAGATAATACTTCCTCTGTACCCGTAAAGCGAGTCCCATTTTTTTATTTTTTTTTATGGTAAATACAAGTTAACTTTGACCAAACATTAATGTCAACATGATCATCCCAATGAAATTCTAATAATTGTTATTGATAATTACTTAAATTATCGATTTTTTTTTTGAATTTCACTAGGATAATTAGATTGCCAATAATATCTGGTCAAAACTTGTGTTGACCATAAAAAAGTCAATGAGACTATCTTTCCGGAACAGAGGGATCCCTCCGTCCCGTAACAATGTGGACAAAAGGGGTTGTGCACGGGAATTAAGGGAAGAATAGTAGTGGGTTGTTGTTGTGAGTGTGAAAAGTGAAGCAGGAGAGAGAAAGTGGGGTAGAGAATAGTAGGTTGATTGGTGTTGTGAGTATAAAAGTAAAGTAGGAGAGAGAATGAGTGGGATGAATAGTAAAGATTCTTTGCCATTTTAATTTTAAGAAAGTGTAACTTATCAATGGGACGCCCAAAATGACCGTTTGTCCACATAGTTATGGGACGGAGGGAGTAGTTGTTCTAATTTTCCTTGTAATGGGTGCAGGAGGAAATTGTCGACGAAACCGATGTATATATCGATGTACATAGAAGGTATTCTAGATCAAACGTTTTTCTACTTTTATTTGCTGTCTGTCTATATGTACCTGATTGGCATATTTATTTGACAAAACGTATTATGATTGTCTGACAGGATACGTGTAGCAGCAGCAGCAGCTGCTTCATCTGTTGCACGAGCGCCTTCAAATCGGAAGATGATTGGTCAGAAACCAACTGTAAGTTGAACAACATATAGTTCAGTAGTATTTGCAGTTGATACGTTGTATACTAGGGCAATTCTCTGCACATAAGTACTCCGTCCGTCCCATAACGAAGTACTCATTTTGTTTTAGGTACGGGAATTAAGAAAAATTGTATAATATTAAGGTGTTGTGTGGATAGTGAGGTAGGGGAGAGAAAATAAGGTAGGAAAATAGTAAGTGAATAGTTGTTGTGAGTATGACAAGTAAGTTTTATACAAAAAGAAGTGTAGTATTATAATATTTTTAGGTAATTGTTACTCCCTCTGTCCCGATTCCGTCCCGATTTAAGGTTCTTATTTTTCCTTTTAGTATGTCCCAATTTAAGGTTCTTACTTTACTTTATTACCTAAAATGGAAAATAGGACCCACTTGTCATTCTCACAAAAAAAAAAAAAAACTCCCTACCCACTTTCTCTCTATTACTTTACTTTTCACACTCACAACATTTTTTTTTAATCTCCGTGTAAAGTCAATGTAAGAACCTTATAGTGGGACGGAGGGAGTACTTTTTAATAGGATAACCAAAATTAAAAAAATAGGTACTTTTTTATTAACAAAGAAGCATTATAGTGTGTATATATATATATATATATATGGGTTTGTTAGGATACCCCATTCAAGGGCATCTCAACACTTGGCCCATTATTTTATGATAATACTGCCCACCATTTTATGCATGGAGCAAATAGATAAGAAGGGGCAATTTTAAATTAAAGAAGCCTCAGCCCAGCTCATTCCTCTTCTTCTCTCTTGGCCTTAACCGTCGCCGGCTTCAAAATAGTCAGAACTTTCAATTCTTTCAATCCCAAAGGCATAATCGACCACCGAACGAATCCTTCCTCTAGTGGCCTCTGGTTTTATTGCACAAGTTCTTTGTCAAGTCCCCAAATTACTTGATTTTTAAAAGGTCAAGCTCTTACCATCTTAATTCACTAAACCCATCTCAAAATTTCATCTATAAGAGAATGAAGAGCACATAGATAATGAATGAAGAGCAGTTTACCCTTACATAATACATCTCCAGTACCTTTACGTAATACAACTCCTTCATGAAATTCCTAGCCCAATGGCGATGAGACATTAGAACATTTGATAATGACGAAAAATAAAATCTTTCCTGTGTAAATGATGCTCTTCCATTGCTGCTATTCTATCAATCTCGTTTTCTAAATCAAAGAAATCAAGATCAGCGATGGCAGCATAAAGAGTACGGCGGTTTTTGGGGAAAAAACGAAGGAGATGAATGCACTGGGGCTGGGGCTGGGGCTGGGGCTGGGGCTTCTTTAATTTTAAAGTTACATTTTTGCCCTCCTTATCAAGTTGTTCCATGTACACAATGGTGGGCATTTTTGTCATAAAATAGTGGGCCAAGTGTTAGGATGCCCTTGAAGGGGGTATCCTAACAAAACCCATATATATATATATATATATGTATATATATAGGTAGGTGCTCAAATGAGAACCTAAATATCGTGAGAACCGTGAGAACTTGGATACATTAGGTAAGAACCTAATGTTTCCAAGAAATGTATCCAATGTATCCAAGTAAACCATTGGATACATTCGTTTTTACCTAATGTATCCAAGTAATGTATCCAAGTGAACCATTGGATACATTAAGTAAAAACCTAATGTATCCAAGTTCTCACGGTTGGAGCACGACCCTATATATATATATATATAAAGGAAAGTGGTACTTTGTAATAGGACACTCAAAACAAAACGGTAAAAAGAGTAGTTTGTTATGGTACAAAGAGCGTATAGAGTATCCGCTTCCACTGGGAGGGGTTTGTTTCTTGTACCAAAAGGCATCTCTCTTTTTATTGTTTTATTTAACTTATTTATATTTACTGGAATCCTTCAGGGAGGGACCGGAATGAAAGGAGAAAGTACAACAAGAAAGTTTCCAGAGGATGATTCACATTCAAGAAGTTCACCCGGAAATCCAGAGTGGTCTCATTTAGGCTACAAAAAATGATTTGCAGTTCTATGTTAGACAGTTCAGACTTCAGTGTTAGGGGTTACGGTTGTAGTGGGGTTTCGTTTGAAAAAAAAATATGTTAAAAGATAAAAGTTTTCCTCCAGAAAAATGTAAGTTATGCACCATCATGAGCTTACAGTGATAAAAAAGGAGTTTATGCACAATGTACATTATGAAATTTTTCATGTTGTCTAACTGCAATAAAAGAGTGTTGTACGTACAATGTAAAGACGGAACTCCACATATATTTGTGTTGGTGATTTTAGTGTCATCAACGATTTTATGTAATTGTGATTTATTAGAGACCAATGCGATTTCATATTCTGCTCGGATACGAGTAAGGGAAAGTGTGGAGTACACACTCGTTTGAGCTAATATGTTTTCGACCACGATAAAGAAGCAGGGGTCAAGGGGGCTGCGCCCCCTTGCGGGGTCAAGGGGCAGCGCCCCTTGTTGGGGTCCCGCTCCCAACAGAGCGGGCGGGGGTCGAGGGGGAGCCGCCCCTCGCGGGGCTCGGGGCAGCGCCCCGAAACCTAGACAGTATATTTGGTGTTCCAAATAATCTCCCGCCAGTTTCCCACCAAAACCCGAAAATTAAGAGACAGGCCAAACAGGAGTTGCTCGGCCGAGCACTTCCTTAACTCGGCCGAGCATGATTTTTACAGAAAACAGAAGTCACGAAAAAAGGCCTGCTCGGCCGAGCACAATTCCTTGACACGGCCGAGCAGACACTGAATCAGTGAAAATGTGCCTTTTCTGTTGACAGTCATGACTGTTGTGAATGTAACCATTGTCTCTCTTCTGCTCCAGACGAAAATCTGTTTATAAACAGATTATTTGGACTCAAATAACATAGAAAACATACACAAATTCTCCAAGTTTTGATCTGATTTCTTTGCCTAAGAATCAGATTGCTTGATTGTCTTATCCCATACAAAGATTTCGTGTAACCTAGGCATAAAGGGTCGAAATACTTTGTTCGGAAAGTGAACATACACAATTCAATCATTATCCAAGATTATCAACAAACCCTATTTCCCCAACAATTTGTTCTCCCTTTGTCTGATTGATACATTCTTTTTTTATGCTTTGATTATAATCTGAAAAATGTAATGCGGCTGCGATGACTCTCTCAGACAGTTTTCAATGGTTTTTTTTTTTTTTTTTTTGGAAAACAAGAAAGCCATTTTATTAACAACAACAAATGTTTACAAGTCGACTATCCACAAACGTTGGTAGTTCGACCCAAACAGTGGGGCTCGCAATTACAAATGTTGCCTTAGAAGTTACATATGCCAACAAATTGGCATTTTGACCTATCAACCGCAAAGAAAAAATATAGTTTCCACTAAGCACAACCTTGCAGCGCGTAAGGATTGAATCAAGTTTAGTTAAAACTTGATCTTCTAACTTTACTCCATCATGAACCAATGTAGAGTACACTTGAAATTCAACATTTTCAAACCCCATCTCCAAAGCCCATTACGTTGCAAAGAATAAACCCTTTACATCTCCCTCCACCACCCGAACAAGACCATGAATGATAAAAGCCCGAATCGCCATAATTGCTCCTTTATCATCTTCGTCGGATAGTTGATTGAGACAACCAAACAAATATCCCATAAAAAACAACAAATAAAATGCACAAGATACACAAGGCCCTTGACAAAGAAGGGAAATCACAAGCTGTCACATAAGGAGAGAAATCACAGGCTCTTACATAAGGAGAGAAATCACAGGCTCAAAAATACAAAGAGAAACATTTTAATAAAAACTAAATTGCAAAACCTAAAAAACAAATCTAAAAATTAAATCCCTAATTTCACAATTATTAATTATCAGATTGACAATTAATAAGAGTGAAAAAAGGGATTTCACACATTACTTTGAATTGAATCAAAGATAGAAAGGGTCAAGAATCAATGGAATTGTTGTTGAAGAAATGAAATTGTTTGAAGAAAGAGAGAGAAAGGAGAGAGACGGTTGGTTCCGTCAATTATTCTATTGGTTAGACAGTTTACAATGGTTGAAATAGTGAATTGTGGGATGATTTTTAAGAGGAATTCTCAATCTTTTGTTCTCCCACTAATTTTCTAATAGACATTAATTAATTATAACGGACGTTAATTACTTAGCAAAAAATATAATTAAAAAATTCAAATGTGACTCTAATGTAACGTCCATCATCACCACAACCGTCATGGTAGTCGTAAAGAAAGTAATGTTTGTTAGATATGTCCGTTAATGGTGGTGGTGGGGTTGGAGAAAAAGAAAGTAATCGTATGTTAGATATATCAGTTAAAAAATTAATGCTCACTAGTTTAAAGTAACTTGTGTTAAAAAAGTTAAGCGTTTATTACAAAAATTGACCATATTCTATATTACGAGGGTATGTTATGATTTTACTCATTGCTTAGCAGAGTAAAAGTCTCCTCATTATCGTCGATTTCTCCTGATCTCCTCCCGAGCGAAGACTCGACTTTAAAAGCCCTTTTCTCTTTCACACTTTTACACCGCCCACCCCTCCGCATTCTCTATCTCTCTCTCCAATCCGAACAGGTCAGTATCATAACCCTTTCGATCTTTCAATCTAGGGTTTCTTCAGATTATCGATCCCCACAATACAATCGTAAAATAAACATTTACTTTCTCATAATTTTGTCAATTTATTTGTTCGATTCCTTACCCAGTCTTATTGAATTTTGTATTTTACTTGCTTCCCCGTTTTTATTTAACGAAATTGTACATTATACAATTCTTCAATTATTTGCTTTTATTAGGATTGAGATCACTTTCTTAATTTTGTACTAGATAATTAGCTAGTGTAATTGTTTTTTTTTTTTTTTTTTAGTTTCTGCATGTTTCTTATGATTCTCTCTAAATAATCTTGTTCTGCTATGCTGATTTTTCACTCTTTTGCTTGTCTTTAGTAGCTCTGCTGAAGATGGGTGTTGATGAAGTACACCGGATATTGCTAGACGTATTTCCCCAGGTAACTTGGTTATTCTTCAGCACATGTTCGGTTTTAAATAAGATGTCATTTTTTTTTCTGTTTGAAATTTGATTCTTTTATCCTGAATTCCTGATGATGAGATTAATGTCATGTTTGTTGTGTTTGGAAAATTAAGACTTTGCTATTCTGGTGTTAATTCAAGCTTGTATGAATCAAGTAAATGACATTCTTTGGAGATGGAGATCATATCATGTATTCCCTCCGTCCCATAATGAATGTCCAAAAAAAATCAAATTTGCTCTTGATCAAGAGAAAATTTGATTTTTGGGATGGAGGAATTAGTACTTCATTTGCTGTGTAACACGGAATTTGACTTTAGTGTGGTGTACTGTTGTTGAGGACTAGGAAGTTGTTTGTTTTAGCACCCTTTTTTCTGCATAGCCGCATGTATTCTACTAGGCTTCATTTTGAAATGTTGCCACATTATAATATTATATGATCATGAAGTGTTAACACTAATGAAACTTTGAATAAAGTAAATCAGGCCAATTATGTCACTTCATGATAGTTGATCATTGGATGAGTCATTCATGATATAAATGGTTTAATAGGATTCATAGTCACATTTGCTATCTTTGTGACAGGTGGACAACCGTGTGCTTAGGGCTGTTGCATTTGCGCATGCTAATGATGCAGATTTGGCAGTTGAAGCTGTTATAATTGAAGTTATTCCTTATTTATCGGAAAATATAATGAAATCTAGTTCTCCCAATGCGAGTGAGAGTCCTTCCGAAGGTAATTTCCTTATTTAACATAGTTTTTGTTATGTTTTTCTTGATGCGATAGATTTGCATCTGTTTAGGAAAGGTTTGCGTATCTTTTGTAGTTGATTCACTTTTTTATTTTCTCTAATCATTTGTGCTTGTACTCTTACCGTTATGTTCTGTTGACTTATAAGCTGTAGATGCTACTGTCGCTGATGGGCCCAATGCTACCTTCCTTTTGGAGTCGGTGCAAGATTCTTTAAAGGCTACTGAAAAAGGTGAAAGTAGCAGAATTATGTCCTCCAATCGCGCTTCATTCGGAGAGTCTGAAGATGAAGAACCCACATCACTCCGGAAAGGGAAGTCTAAAGCAAGAAGTGATAAAAGTCTTCTTTCACACTCTCTGGAACACGGGAAAGTTTTATTATCTGATTGTGAAGATTCTGATGAGTCTCTACCATCTGTTAATGGAACAATCTGTGCAGAACAGGTGCGTGAAGATGGTTTCGCAGCAGAGACTTTACCTCGGGTAGGGAAGTCGAAGTCAATAAGCGATGAACTTCCTCTGTCATGCTCACTGGACACTATTGAAGTCTGTGCCAGTGCCACTGCCTTATTGCCTGAATTGGTAGACTCAGATAATTCTTTGATGCCATTGTTTGAGAATGGTGTCCCATCAGAGAGAAATTCTGTTGTTCAGGAATCCATGGAGCTTGCTCTAGAAAACAGCAGTCAGTTAGTTGCTGGGCCTGACACACAAGTTACGGTCCTCGAGGAGCAAGAAGCAAGTACTATTATTACTTCTTGCGATAATGATTTGTGGACTAGTGAAATGGTTGATCTCCAAGATGAGTCAACTATGAACACTATGGTCTCAAGGTCTGGCTATGTTTGCAGCATCGATTTTCTCGATGATCTTGTTGAAGAGGCTAGAAATAACAAGGTATTTTGATTCCTTGACTTTTGTTTCCACTGTTTTGATAATTGATAGTTGTGTAGTAATCAAATTTATATAAATTGTTATAATGCTTCTTTGATCTTAGATCTCTCAAATGCTTTTGGTTATGCCTTGAATTTGTTGCCTTGAAATTGTTTATCTTGGTTGTCCGTGTTCACCTCTTTTCTGTTATCCTGCCCCCAAACAGTGCATGCTATTATCTTTTATGCCCAGTGGCGAAGCCAAACACAAGATGGGGACCCCCTGACTTTTGAAAAATGCCCTTTTTTTACCTCTAAATTTGGAAACACACACTTAAAATTACTGTTTTTCTCTATTTCAACCCCCCTTTATTTTTTTTTTTGGTGAAATTTGAATTATGATATCATTTTGACCCCCCTTTTATTCCAATTTTATATGTAGCAAGTATAATTTTTTCCCTAAGCAACCTCTCAAATTTTCCTAGCTTGCGGTTTATGCCTATATGGAGCATTAATGCTGACATGAAATGATTTGCACAAGCAGGTAAAAAAAAAAATCCTCGAAAACTTTCTACTTTGTCCAGTTTTCAACAATTTGCCGAGTCGCTGAAATTTTATTGAATCCCTTCGTATCTTAAGGGAATCCTGCAATGAAACACTGAGTCAATAGATTATCACTCTTAACTAACTTCCCAAAACTCTGCTAACTCGGTTAATTCACCGAGATGACTCAGGAAACTCAAATGAAGCTGGCGAATGGGATCTAACTGGTCCACAGATTGGAAAGACACTTCTTTCTTGAGTTCTCCACATAGCTTCTCTCTCCTTCTCCATGCACACCTCTCTCTTTCTCTGCCTCTCCTGGTTCAATGGTGTAGCGACACAAATCCATCTACTTCTCTTTCTGTCTTCTTTCTTTGGTCCTTTTAAACAACTGTTTGTAAACAATTTATTTTCATTTGTTCATGTGGATGTACTTCTTTCATGATTTACACTCTCCTTTTTGGCTTTTGTTTAATTTTTGTTTGCTGTTTTTTTCCTACCCAATATATATCTGTTTCTTGACTGTCTTTGTTAATTGCGAAAATGAGTATCAAAGTATCAAACATTTTTTAAGAAAATTAAAGTCTAAAAGTAGGCATGACTGTTCAATTTTTTTTTTTTTTATCAGTTGTTCGGTGTTAATAATTTTTCCATCCTATTAAGTATAACACTAAATACATTTGTAATATTTACTTTATTCTTTCTGCCGTTTAAGCAGCATTTTGTTCGAATCCACATCCAATCCAAAAAACTGGCTGCTGAAATGCAACTGCTCCTTGAACTTCACACGTTCTGAAATTTGTGTATATGCTGTCTGTGTAGAATTATGTTCATGATCTTGTGACTTGTCTGTCGTTAACATTCCTTTCATGATTTTTGTTATCTCGAACTCTGGTAAAATGGTGATTGGCGACTTGGTGCACAGTGTCTGTTTCATGTGATATTTTAGATTATACTTTTGCTCTATGTGCAATGAAATGCCCTGCAAGCTGGTCTTAGCACTTAAAATGTGCAGAAAAACTTGGTATCCGCGATGGATTCAGTTATTAGCTTGGCTAGAGAGGTTGAGCTTCAAGAGAAAGAGGCAGAAGAAGCCAAAATGGAGGCTACCCGTGGTTGTGAGGCTATACAGAATAAGGTGCAAGAGCTTAAACTGGCACTACAACGCGCAAAAGAAGCTAATGACATGGTTGGTTGTACATTTGTTTTTTATTTCAAAGAATCTTTAATTTGTTGTATTTCAATTTTTTAGTGGAGTTGTATTCATCTGTTTTCTGGTGACTGCAGCATGCAGGAGAGGTATATGCAGAGAAAGCTGTTCTGACTACTGAAGCTAAGGAGCTTCAGTCTCGCTTGCTCAGTTTATCAGAGGAGCGGGACAGATCTCTTAGAATTCTTGATGAGGTACCGGCTGTTCTATCGCTATAGTTTTTTTTTTTTTAAAAAACTCTTATGGTGTTCAACTTAAACTGAAGTTAGAGTGAATTGGCATGAGACATGGACGGATCTACTGTTGCGCAATACAAATGCATTACATGAAATTTTACTTTAGTGTATGTATTTGACAAAAGCAAATGGGCAGGCCCTTACTTAGGAGGTAATCGTGTACAATGTTTTGACCCCGCCCCCAAAAGAAAAAAAAAAGAATAGGGAAAATATTTTGGCCCTGTTTTGAATTCATAGTTGATTTTCCAAAAGAAACAAGGAAAATGTTTTGTCCTTGTTTTGGTTCCATAGTCGATTTTTCAGGTTGTGATTGTTTTTCTGGTTTTAGCTGTCCCTGGGTCCATATATATTTTTATCTCTCTCTCTCTCTCTCTCTTACTTTTTCATGCAATTATTAAAAAGTAAGAGAGAGAGATAAAAATATATTGCATTCAGACATGGCCTTCTTTTGTTTGGCTACAACTTCATAACCCCTGACAAATTGAACTCTCTCTTCCCCCCCCCCCTTCCACGGTGAGTTCCTTGGCCCTAGCACAAGGAAAAATAGCACAATGTATTGCATATATAGGTATAAGATTTAAGTAGTGGCGTATCCAGGATTTAGACTTAGGGTGTGCAACATTTAACGCAATATAAAAAAATTGCAATATAAAATAATATGCATCATTTTATGAACAGAAATCTGGTGTTTGGAACATAGATAACACAAGAAATTAAACTATGCAATCAATTACTCACTCCGTCTTCAAATGAATGTCAATTTTTGTTCTTTTAACAAAATTGGACATTTATTTTGGGACGGAAGTAATATAAAGAACAAAAATATGCACACAATCTTTAGCAAGGTTCTAAAAAGCGCGAGGCGGATGCTAAGCGGTGGAGCTGGGCCTAGCGCCTAGGGCCTAAGCGGGGACTAGACGGGGCCTAGGCGGGGCAAGAATATAACCATATTTATAAATAAATTTCATATTTCCAACCACTAAATCCAAGTTTAATGAAATATACTCCCTCTGTCCCTAAATGAGTGTCCATTTTCAAGAAATCTTTGTCCCAAAATGAGTGTCTTTTCTAGCATAACTTTGTCACTAAATGTTTTTTTATTTTTTTTCACTGGTCTCTTTATACGTGCAAAACTAAATGTTTGGAAATGAGATTACAAGATTATATACTCCTCCCTCCGTCCCACCACAAGTGAGACTTCTTTCCCTTTTGGGGCGTCCCACTAAAAGTGAGACTGCCCAAAATGGAAATGTTTCAACCCCACTCATTCTCTCTCTTCATTTTCCACCACTCAATTTATTCAATCAACACTACTATTTATCCCACCCATTCTCTCTCTTCATTTTCTACCACTCAATTTATCCAACTAACACTACTATTTACTCCACCCATTCTCTCTTTTCATTTTCTACCACACATTTACTAGTTTTTCTTAATTAGTGTGCAAACTCCTCTAGTCCTACTTGTGCTGGGACGGAGAGGGTATGAATCTTTGCCACCAAAGTGTACAAAAAGTGACATTTTCAGATGTCCTTTAAAATGAAATTTGGACACTCATTTAGGGACAGAGGTAGTAATATTTAATAAATTTTGAATAAAATCAGTTACACCCAATTTTGGAATAAGGAATGGAGATGGGTTTTTTTTTACGATGTCCAAGCCAGAAGGAGGCGAGGAGAGGGATCGAACCCTACCGCTCACTGAGGGTGAGGCTTGGCTTTACCACTTGGCCACAAGGAATGGAGATGGGTTGTATCCACTAATATCGGCCAATCAACTTATTTAATTTTTTTTAAAATTTTCAAAATCTAACTACCTTCCATTACCCATACCCATTAATAAAGACTTTCCAAATACTCATCCCACTAAATAAAGAGTAGTGGTTATTTCAATACGCGGAGATTTCCAGTACCCGTCTCTCTCATGCATTGATGACTCCACTGTCTCCTTTTCATTTTCTTCTTTTCTCTATCCTCCCTTTCATGCCCAAGTCCTTTCTTCTTCTCTTTCACTTCCTGCAGCAACGCCTATGAAGATTACCTACGGGAAGCAGATTGGGGTTGGGGTTAGTGTTTTTTTTTTTTTTAATAAATACTCGGTAAAAATAAAATAAAATGTCAGGGTGCGCGGCTGCCCTTCCTGGCGCCACACTAGATCCGCCCCTGGATTTAAGTCACTGTGGATTGTAGTTATCCACTGGTCAAGGCAGTCCCCCTCTCCCTTTTGATAATTCCAGCATTTCCTTATTACAGTTCTGGCTTTTGCTTTTCTTTTTTCATTAGATATATATTTACATAACCTCGATTGAACTCTTAAGATCTCTCACCGATGGAGATTAGAGCTTTATGTTGCTCTGCTTGTGCATTTGCATATCTGTAGAATGTTCCGGTTCTGGCAGTTTCACCTGGTCTACACATTTACGCGTACTTTGTTAATTCTATCTAATGAATGTAGTGGTTGGTATATTTTGTTTGGATGTTCACAAGCTTTTGTCATTTAGATGCGTGAAGCTCTTGAGGTAAGATTGAATGCTGCACAAAAGGAAATCGAAGAAGCACTGCAAGTAAAGCTAGAAAAAGAAGCATCCGCTCGAGAAGTACTTGCCTTACAAGAAAGGATCATGGATGATGTAGTCCAAGAGTCCAAATTACTGAAGCAAGAAGCTGAGGCGAACTCCAAGGTAATTTCAGTCTTGTTGAACACCGTTGAAACCACATTTCTTGTACGGAAAATGCTGTACATAGCGGATTTAAATCTTTGTACTGTACAACACCATAATGCATAGAGTTTTGTACAGTACAATACCTTGTATCCATCTGTGCAAATTTTGTAAGTTATTTTCGTTTTGTATAGCACTACTATTCTCTTACATCTTAACCGTAAGAAGTATAAAACTAAGTCCGTAATATGACTATTCCCTTTATATGCTGTTGCAGTTGCAAGATTTCCTCATGGATCGTGGCCGTTTAGTGGATATGCTGCAGTAAGTTGTCTCCCATATTATTACATGTCAAAATAGTGCATTACACTAGTTTCTGGTCCAGTTTGTGATAGTGTGTGCTAATAATGTTGAAGTCCTAGGAATATCTTGTGGGTCTCTCTTGATTTATCTATATACTCCCTCCGTCCCTATTGAAACTGCACATATTAGTATTACCCTTTTGGGTGTCCCATTACAAACTACACACTTCCAAAAATGGAAAGCTGATAATACTTCTTTATTTAATGGGACCCACTTCCTCACTCACAACAACTTTACACTCACAATTTCTATCCCACTTTCATAGTCGCAACACCTCCTCCACTAACACTTTTCCTTAATGCACGTGCCAAAAGCAAAGTGTGTAGCTTTAATTGTGACGAAGGGAGTATTTTGCTATGTGAACCACTAGGTTTTTATTTATGATAAATTGAACATTTGGTTGTGCAGAGGGGAGATATCCGTTAAATGCCAGGATGTGACGCTCCTGAAAGAAAAGTTTGACAATCGCGTTCCCCTGAGCACATCCTTGTTTTCCACCCAAACAACTTTAGGTTCATCATCTTGTTCATCTTCAAGAAGTATGTCACCCCCTCTTCGCTTGGGCTGGCAGGCGGATTCGTACAACAAACTTAAAAAGGGTGAAGTGTTTGTAGATTCATTTGACACCCTCCAAAGTAATACAGACCTAGACTCGTACCAAGCCCTCGAGCAGGGTGCACAAGTATCAGATTCATCAGAAGCCATGAAGTCAAGTGTGATGACCACTCCTAATGACCACCTTTCCGATGGAGAAGAGGAGGAGAAGGCCAGTGATGACAGTAAGGTGTTTGTGGACGACGGATGGGATCTCCTGTGATAGTTGCAAATATTGTCGCAAGTAAACTAATTTGAATATAGAACATAACTATAAAGTTTTCCCTATGATTGTATCTTATTGGTAGCAAAAGTTATGGATCTCATTGTTAAGTTGGTATTATTTTTTGGCTTCTTTAAAGTTTGTGGTTAGAATTGGAATTCTGAGGAGGCTATTATAGCCAAGGGTATTATAAGCTTGTGTGCAAATAAACCATTTCCACATTTCATATGTACATTTAAGTTATTTATAAATAACAGTGGAGATGTTCAGTTATGTTCTGTCCCATCATTTTTTTCTTCTTCTTACCCTTCTCATATTTTCCTCGCTTCTTTTCATTGACGTTTCATGTTAGCCGACTTCAAAACATTTTGAGACTAAGGCTTTATTGTTGTTGCTGTTGTTATAACACTCCATGTACGCTCGTTTTCTGGTGTTTATAAGTTGGTTGATGAATTTGGGGCCGTGTAGTGTAACTGGAGTCTGAATTAAATGCAACTCATCTTAATATAACATGTAAATCATGTTATTATAAGACATGACTCCAGTACCAAATATGCTATCTCAGACTGATGAAATATAACACTGTTACCTCAAATTTGGCTCATGATTGAGACTGGCACGGTACAGATAAATGATGCTCGATAACTCAGATGTTTCAATTATTGTTAACTTGTACAAAAACATGATTACAACCTTGTAGCTACATTAGTTTGATTTTCCTGTTGTTCTAAACACATCTATCTAAGTTGATTAACTAACTAGTAACTATACATGCCTTCATTCTACACTTTGATAATTTCTTTCTAAATCAACCTATCCATTACATGACACATTCCCAATCTCTAAATCAATCATCTGAGCAAAGTAGAAGCACAGTACATCTCCATATGATGTAAAGCCGGGCCCGTTGCTCCTTAATTTGCTTCGAACACCTCTGAAACGACCGTAGTTTCGAGCTCCTAAAGAATACTGCTGAACCTGTTGCCATATCTGATATCTGAATTTAAACTTAAGGGACTTTTATTTTACTCTGATGGGAAGAAGATGGAAGTCTGATATTTTCAAGTGTTGAGGGTACATTGGGGGAGTAGAGGGTTTATATAGAGGGATCAAAGTTAATAAAAATCAAGAAAAGATGACATGGAATATGTGGTCTAGAGACCCCAATACATGGTCCAGCCACTTGGCTAGGACCCATTGGATAAGTTAAATGACAAAATAGGACCTACCAGTTGTCTCCTTGCCAACCTCTTTGAAAATGACATTTCACTAATTGCAACTTATTGAGGGTCACCCATGTCTGAAATATGTATATAGATTCATCTACATGTATTTGCTTTAGCATAAATAGATATAATTTTTTTAGATTATATAATATGATCCAAATGAACAAGACAAACACAGTTTGGTAATCTTCATGTGGTGTGTTTTTGGTCAATTTGGCTTACGGGGGGGGGGGGGGGGGGGGGGAATATGGGATTTTTGTAAAGAATTCTCTCATTTATAGACTTCTTTAAGAACTTTTTTTAAGTTGTATAGGAACAAGCACACATGGTGTTTGTTGTTGAATAATCAAATGGACCTTTTTTTTTTTATTAAAAATATTGATTTCTGAAGAATACAGTTGTTATAGTTAGGTATGAAACTCTCTCTAATTGTTTCTCAGATTGAAACATTAGGGAGATGATTATGATACTTGATGTGAAATTTATTAATTATGGATTAAGAATTAGGGATGTTTCTTTCTCTTGTCAGTGTTATCAATGTCTGAAAAACATAGCTGCACGAATGTTATGACATGAACCATGTTGTTTTAGTACTACATCACACATCTATTAGGTTGTAGATATATATGTATACCTCCAAATTAGTTATCATCATTCTCATCTATTTGATGTCCAAATATATCATCTTGTACTAAAAAAAAATAAAGTTATACTCCTTCCGTCCCAGCAGAAGTGAGACTTCTTTCCCTTTTGGTCCGTCCCACCACAAGTGAGACTACCCAAAATGAAAATGTTTTACTTCACCATTTAACCACACTCATTCTCTCTTGTCCTACTTGTGCTGGAACGAAGGGAGTATTACTCACCGAGTTTTATAAAATAAATGTCAAACTCTTTTTCACATGTTCCAAAATATGTGTTGATTTTCTTTTAACTAATGAAATAGTCTTACTGTTTTTTTTTATAATTATTCAAGCTAAATACATTTCTTAAAACTTAAATGTGACACTTATTATTAGACGAAGAGAGTGAGGTTTATATTGTGTAAAAGAAAACTACAAAATAAGAGCAATGCTAGGAGCACAAAATAAGGTCACAAAATATTGCTCACAAAATGAGGTGGCGATATTTTATTAGTTGCATCGATAATGGACCCGCCACACTCTAATTAAAAACACCAATAACATCATTACACCTAAGATTTTGTGAGCAAGTTTTTGTGACTTTTTTGTGCCCCTATTATTATTCATTTGATAAAGATGAACTTATTTAAGTAATAACATTAGGGGTCCATGGTTGATTGTCCCAAATATATCATCACGTGTAACCTGTCTCATTCATTAAGTATAGTCCCATTCACTCCGACATCCCGGCCGGCCACTCAAAACTTGCCGGCAGTGACAATTCAAATTCAAACACCCCCATTTTCAAATTACAGGTACACCCACCACCACATACTCGTATTATCTAACAATTCCTTCTTCTTTATGCCAAAAGCAGCCAACTTGTGAGTTGTAACCCCAATCTTTCCTCAAGATTCAATCCCAAAACCCCCATTTGTGACCCCCTTCTATAGACATTAAATGTGTCGTAGATGCCCCACGTGTCCTTCCGGTCCCCACGTGCCGTTTCCGGTCATCGTTGACCCCATTTGAGGGGTCGTCCCACGTGATAAACAGTGTATGAATGGTGTAGTGAACAATGGCAAGAAGATTGGGAGGTCCCAACACAAACCTTATCAGAATCTTAAGTAGATAGATATTGACTATGGAGGCTCAACTTTGATGATGGTGATTGGGTTGTGTTGTGGTCCTACAGATTGTTGGGCGTACACGTGGTGTGATCAAATAGTGGGGACTTCATGATTGGCAAGTGATTAATATGTAGGGTAGTATGGATCCGGGCCCATGCAGTCTGAGTGTATGATCAATCATTTTTTAATTGTCTGATCACTTATTAATAAGAGTAATATTGTCTTTTAACACCCACTTCCGCCAACATGGTTTAACTCATTTGTGGAAGATTACATTTTGGCTCGTTGGTGCTGCAGTCGGATTGCATGCACGGTCATCCAATCTAGTACTTCTGGTTACTAAGCCAGAGAAAGAAAGACCCATTCAATGATGGGAAAACAATGTACTTCATTGCTTCTAAGAAACCTACCTGGTTGTAAAGAGGAGGAGGGATATTAGAATCTAAGTAGATAGATTGACCAAGGCAGCTAGAATTCGACGGTGGTGATGAGTTGTAAGTCCTACCGATCTCTGTCCCAAAATGAATGTCCGAAATTGCTCTTGTCATTCATTTTTGGGACGGAGGGGGTAGTACATAAGCTAAAGAAAGATCATTCAATGATGGAAAACGTTGTACTTCATTGCTTCTAAGAAACTTGCCTAGTTGTTAGAAAGGGGGGGGGGAGGGGTGTTGGAGAGAGAGAGGGAGGGAGGGAGAGGAGAGAGAGAGAGAGAGAGAGAGAGAGAGAGAGAGAGAGAGAGAGAGAGAGAGATCATTCAAAGGCCAACAATGGACGGCGCAATGTGCAAAAACATTCGAAACATGTATATAAAGCATAATCAATGTATAATCAAAACACTCCAACCTAAATATGTAACGAGTCAATAAAATGTATAAGCAATGAACAAATACTGCACAAACTACATTGAATACATACGTTCATAGCGCCAATCACTCTCTTGATGAGCTCGTTAGTTGAAGAAAGTTTGCATCATGCATCAACTGCTACCTGCCAGGCTTCTCCCAAGGCGTTCTGGATATCGGCCTGCATTGGAAAGCGTCATTTATATACATATACATTCAAAACCAGAGGACATAAATGACATGAGAGTTGAGAGATTGGGAGAGAGAGAGACCTCGATGGACAATGGAGCAGTAGTTGGGCCATAACGGCGGATTGCTTTCCCTTTCTTGTCAATAAGAAACTTGGTGAAGTTCCATTTGATACTTGGTCCCATAAATCCACCCGCACTTGCTTTCAGAAACCTGTAGATGGGAGCTGCGTTTTGGCCATTCACATCTACCTGAGAATCAAGCCAGAACGAGAACAAAAGTAAGATTTGGTTATTGCAAGTGAATTGTTACAAATATTTATTTCAATAGGCAAACAAGATGAATGTTGAGCCCACTTAGATAATAATGCACTATCTTAAAGCATGAGATTAGCAAACCGGGCAACTGTATCTCGTTTTCAGTTTTGGGATCAGCTAGTTTTCTGTGCCAGACGATTAGTCATACTTCATAGTTTTATCAGAGGATTGAAAGCATGAGTATATATGTACATAAATTATGGCTCCAGGTTGAGTATGCAAGTGTATAGAACAGTATCTATGAGATCATTCTGCAGGTTGTTAGCATGAATATTTCATTATTTTGCACGAAAACTGAATGAACCAAAATGTTTGAAAATTTTACTTGGTGCATGACCAAAAAGGTATCTTTCTTCAAGTTGCCAGAAATAAGAACCGGGAATGTATACAGATCTGTAAGCAAGAAAAAATTTCGGCAGCTAGATTGGTTATTTTACATATGTACACAGCTGTCCAATTATCATTGTTGACTTATTCCTGGTAAAATAGGAGACGCCTCACAAAAAGAATACACTCGGAAAAATGGTATGCTATGTAGTCAGTGTAGATCTGTTAGTCAATTATTCAATTGTGCTCGTTTTGGAAAGAGAGGACAGTCTGTTTTTGATCTTCATATTGTATCACTAAACCGTGTCAAGGGGATATGAGACCAGGAATCTTGGTTAAATTAGACAATAGAAATTTAACACTCCTAATTTAGCTATAAACATGAAAAAAACATTATTCGTCTACAACTTTTTCTTCCACAGGTATAAATATTGCAGTCTGTAACTCAATGCTATTTAATTTTATCACACAAGCATATCTAAACTACTCCCTCAATCCCAACATGAATGTCCAAGACTTTCAAATTTGCTCATGACCAAGAACAAATTTTGAATTTTTTCGGACATTAATTTTGGGACAGAGGTGGTATTAGTTACACAAATTCTACGTCTCAGAGAGCCTTCATTGATGTCTACAACATTTCCATACTGATCAAAACTGACCAAAGAGCGAAAGTCAACTATAACAGCAACGTTTAGTTTATACTGTGGGGATTAGGGGTTCCTTTTTAAACCACATAAAAGGTTTTGAATAGCTGACACCAAATAGTCTTGCATGTATATCACCTCCGTTACTCTTTCAAATGCAAAGCAAATAGCTGAATCTCTATCAGAAATTGCACTCCCCTCTCTATCAATGAAAAGTATTGCACTTTAATAGCTAAATCTGCCAAGTTTAAGTTTCAGTTTAAGTTCAAGTTTGAAGCTAAAACAAAGGGGAAAAAAGAAAAGAAAAAATTACACGAATTTAGTCCTGTCTGAGATGAAGTAAGAAAACAGAGAGTTTATGAGCAATTGAGCATGACTGACCAGGGACATCTAGCAAATAATCATCTTACATCAGCTGGAGCTTTTCAACAAAAGGTTGTGAACAAAATAAAGTTATTCGTACCGGAGGATGATAATAGCCTTAAACTTATCCTGTAATTTGGACGATACTTGGAGTGAAAGAGGGAGTATTATGTCCCATAAAACAGAAAAGCTGCGTAAAGGAGATGATCCAAACTAAGGTCACATTCATGGCTAGTTATGAGTACAGTATTCCAAATTGGAATTGCGATCAACAACACATGATTGTGCGCGTTATCTAATTACATAAGATGCAATGAATCGAAAAAAAAAAAAGTAAAAAAAAAATATCCAACACCATAATTAAAGATTCAGCAAGAGTACTTCACCTTTTGGAAAATTGGATATTCAGCTTTGAATCTTGTACATGCAAATTCTTGCACTTCTTCACTTGTTCCAGGCTCTTGCCTCAAAAACTGATTGCATGGGAAGGCCAAAACTTCAAACCCTACAACAGCACACACGCAAAATAAAAACGTAGAGCAACAGAAATGTGAGCATAACTTGAGCTTAATATAACAGACGGGAGGGGGGGGGGTGTTAAAAACAGCAAATTGATAAGCAACACTAGAATCTTTAGTCACCCGTTTTCAAGGTTTTGATTTGGAATCAGAAGAACAATTCGACTTCCACGTAATCCAAAAACAATCAAGCGGGTAGTGTTAAAAAAGAATCTTACCTTTATCCCTATATTTATTGTAAAGATCAGTCAGCTCGGTGTAGTTTGAAGTTGTGAGACCACTGCCACCATTGTTGTCATCAATATTCAGAACAAAACGGATGTAAGAAAAAGAAGAACAGGATTTTTTTTACAAATGAATCAAGCCCTAGTTTTGTAGGTAAGAATACCCATTTCATTCTTGTAACATGTACCAAACAAAGATTAAATTTTGTTGAGATTATAAATTAATTAACAAAATAATAAAAGATTTTGAGGGTAGAAAAGGAACCATTTAGAAGCCACATTAACAATAAGAAGGACTTTTCCTTGGTAGATGCTGAGATCTACATTCTTCCCCTTGCTATCCTGTTAACCCATCAACAAATTTGAATGAAAAAACAAACCCTAGATTCATAACAATCTAAAATTTATGGGGAAAAAGGGGGTTTGTTTACCTTGACAGTGAAATCGTGAACTGATTTTTCAGGAACAGATGACGAACCACCCATTTCAGTGTATATATATATAATCTTGGAAATTGGTTTAGTATATCATTATCTCTTTTGTGCCCTAAGGATTTGAAATTAGGAGATTTTATAAATTAAGAGAGCGGGGAGTTGCATGCATCGTGTATTATGGATGACGAGGGATCACCTCGTATCATTAGTAAGGAATTGGTGAATCAGAATTAATTGTACAATATCTTGCTTTCAGATTTATGGTATTTTACATTTATTTATTTAAAAATAAAAAATAAAAATCCTTTTTCATACTTATTAGAATTGGGTCCTCATCCCCTTCGAAGGTCTTGTTAAGGGGTGAGGTTATCCAACCTATATAGTTAATCAATTATGTTATCCAAATTGATGTGGGACAAATGAGGCTTTAACACGCCCCCTCACGTCTAGGCCGGCATGACCTTTGGCTCTACACGTGGACCATTAAACGCCGGCATGACCTTCGGCTCAAACCCAACACGGGTAAACAACTCCATCATCAACTTGGGCCCAGCTCTGATACCATATTAGAATTGGGTCTTCATCCCCTTAAAAGAGTGAGAGGGCGTGTTAAAGCCTCATTTGTCCCACATCAACTTGGATAACGTAATTGATTAACTATATAGGTTGGATAACCTCACCCCTTAACAAGGCCTTTTAAATGGATGAGGACCCAATTCTAATAATACTTACAAGCCGAGCCGAATGAAATTGAGTGTCCAGTCTGACTCCTAAGTCCTAACGGCCTGAATTCCGGGACTGCCCCAAACCGAACCATTCTATAGAGCACACGAGCCAAGCCGAGCGTGTGGTTTGGATGGTTTGGAATTCAATTCTTAAATATTTGATCTTACTATAACTATAGAGATGTTATACGATGTAACTCATGTTATTATAATATATTACCGCCCGCCGATGAAATGTAACCCATGTTACTAGAAGATGCAACTCTCGCTATTATAAAATACAGTAACTCGTTACTATAAAAATCGAACTGCACGGGTCCTGAATTCGAGTTGAACCTCGCCCAACTGAGGTGCGTGTTAAAGACTTTTTTCGAGTTCAAAACCAGCCAAGAGAGATTTTTTTCGAGTTAAAAGACTTTTTCCGACTTCAAATTCATACAAGGGAGAGATAGTTTCAAGGAAGGCGACAAGGCACGACTCTGCATGAATTCAAGTCTAGTGGAGCAAGTTGACAATTATATATTCCTCCGTCCCGATTGAGCAAATTTGATTTATTTTTTGAATTTTTTTGGGCTTCCATTTTCGGGACGAAGGGAATATATAATTTGAACATGTACAGAAGGTGGACACTGTCATCAGGACCATCATATAGTATACAACATCAAATAATCTTTTATTAGTAGTCATCTTATCATCTACAACAATACATCCAATGTAAGAACCAAACATGTTACATGTTCCTTTTTCTCCTTACTATTACTAAGTGAACAAGCCAATGTATCTACACAGTACACACCCTTCTTTCTTTCTTAAAAACTCATCAAAAAAAAAGAAAAAAAAGTAGAAATGAACAAACCATAATCACATTCAAAGAACAAGACAAGAATACAAGGAAACAAACACAATATGAATAACCAAATACATCCCCACCATTGTTTCTAGTAACCCTGCTTCCCCCTTTGAACAAACAGCTTTCTTTGAATACCTAGACTGATGATCCATGTTTCAAACCTCTCCTAAAGCTTTCTTGATGTCCCCCTGCAAAAGAAAATTCAAGAACGCGGGTACTGAAACAAAATTCATCTTGAGATGTGAGATTTAAAATTGTGTTTCAAAAACTATGCTTATAAACTCTCGAGTTCACAAATGTTTCATCACATTTACCATGAAATTTACTAGAAAGTGATGGGTATATATATGGTAAGCGGAACGGAGGGAGCAATTGAAGAGGGTGAGTGTTTACCTCAATGGATAGTGGTGAGGTGGTAGGGCCGTAACGACCTATGACTCGACCTTCCTTGTCCACTAGAAACTTGGTGAAGTTCCACTTGATACCCCTAAACCCCAGAAACCCACTTTTGCTAGCTTTTAGAAACTGGTAGATTGGTGCTGCACTTGGTCCATTGACACGTACCTGTAAAACAAGAGACCATTAACCATTTCTGTTTTGTGGTAAAGAGTACCGCACAGCATACTAAAACATAATCAAGCAAATGAAACTAACTTTCTGGGGCAAACAAAAAAAAGGAAATCAGACTATCATTTTGAGACGGAGGAAGTATAACACTTCTCAAGTTCCAGAGTTACACCTAGTGCAAGCCTCCTCCATCCACCCACTCACCAACAAAGAAAAACAGAAAAAAAATTGATCTATGAAAAATGAAACTGAGCAGAGGCTATTTACTGGATATGTATATGTACACCACATGATCTATGAAATAAAACTGAGTTTTTTTTTTTTTTTGGTTGTATAACTATATGAATGTTGGTTAGCATCTTTAATTTTGTGAGACAACAGCGGTTACCTTCTGGAAGATGGGGTATTCTGCCTGAAATCTTGTACAAGCAAATTCTTGCACTTTCTCGCTTGAGTCAGGCTCCTGCTTCATGAACTGATTACATGGGAATGCCAAGATCTCGAAACCTTATTGACAAAAGTTACATTCAGCACAAGCAGAAAATAATATTAAGGTTAGTCATATACTTAAGCTAAACAAGAAACACAGTAAGCTAAATTGCATGCCTATTCTGCAGATCAAATACATATAAATGGGGATGTGTGTCTGTGGAATACTTAGGAAACTAAAAATTTAGTACCAGAATCATGAAACCTGTGCCCCGTTCGAGAAAAAAAAAGACCGTAATGAGAGTCCCTTTACTAATGATACTAAATTTGCCACAGCTAACTCACACATACCAATGCACATTTGCAATGTTATAGCGGGGTTACAAGTCAAAATTTAGGATACTTCTTCAATCCAAAATATAGGAACTGAACCAACTAAAATCATATTTTGATTTTCTTCTCAATTTTAAGATTGCAGAGCTTTCTTGAAAACAAGTGAAAGTAGATTTTTTGTGTCTATACTTAACAAATATTGGGGGTACTAACTAGTAGGTATTCCCAAAAATTTATGGACAGGCACAGGCCTATGTGAAGTTATGGATTCTGCTTTCAACATATGTATATTTCAAACTATAGAATCGTACACCTTATTTATTTATTTTTGTCAATCACTTTTATATGGAAAAAAACATGCTGAACCTATTCCATGATAGTATGCTTTAGTGAAAATTAAGTAACATGACATATACTCCAACGCTGTAACTATTCAAAAAAAAAAAAAAAAAAAAAAAAGAAGCCCTTTCATCAAACTATAAAAGAGTTTCGATTACTCCAAATGATTATTCTTTTGAACATCTGTGACTGAGAAATCTTGAACATCCCCAAATCATAATAATTAAAATTCTCTAGAATACAGCGGAACCTAGACCTTCAAATTGTGACTCTCAAAATCCCAATCGAAATGTCAAACACAAAACGAACAAACAAACATACAAAAGTTTAGATTCCAGGGGTGAGAGAGAAAGGTTTTACCTTTACTCTTGTACTTGGTGTAAAGCTCAGTCAATTGGGGGTAGTTTGAGTTTGTGAACCCACTGTTTTTTCATAACCCACATACCAAATGATCAAAAACAACACAAAACCAAACAAGAAAAAAAAAAAAAATCATCCAAGATGATAGAAGGGCAGAGAGATAGAGAAAAACCATTTGGATGCAACATTAACAATAAGAACAACTTTCCCCTTATATATGCTAAGATCCACCTCCTGCCCCTTGCTATCCTGCACAAACCCTTTCCTCATAATCACATCTATCACAAACACACACACAAGCCCCATTCCTGAAAAGCAAAAATTGTACAGAACTCAAACAAACACACACTCTTTACCTTTGCCTCAAATTCAAGAACTGCACCAAACACACACAAACAAAATCAAACAAGCAAACCCCTTTACTCAAAAAAAAAAAAAAAAGTAAACCCCTTTACTCAAAATCAAAATTCAACAAAACCCATACCCAAAAAAACACAAAATACTTGTTTAAAGTAATAAAGAGAGAACCTTGACAGTGAATTCGTGAACAGATTTCTGAGGAAGTGAAGAAGAAGAAGAAGCACCCATTTCAACCGTGGCTCTTTTACTTTCAAGATTTTCAGATGATGGGTATTCTTTTTTTTTGCTGCAGAACCTCAGGTTAAAGTCACCGGCCGGCGAAAGGGTAGAGCTGATGAGCTGGAGAATCGATCTTCTTTTGGTTTAATTCCTAGTGTTACAGTTTTATCATATGACAGCTCAAACACATAAATAGACAGCAATGAATTTTGTATAGTTGAATTGTTGGACTCGCCTCACAAAGTCACATGGAACTCTGACGGATTGACCAATATACATAACGTAAGATTAAAAGAAAATCAAGAAAGTTCCACTAATTAATTATGGAGATAATCAAATTATGTTTCCAGACAAATTTTGCGGCCACAATTTCAGCAATTACACACTCCAAATATACTAGAGTTCCGTTAAGGTGTCCATATTTAAAAGTTTAATTTACTCCCCCTCCGTCTATAACTTATTACTACTAAAAATAAATGTATACCAATTAAAAAAATATGTTAGAAAAGTAAATGTTGTGAATGTGTATGAAAAAGAAAATTAGTTAGTGGATAGTTTTTGTGAGTGGGTAGTTGAGAGAAAATTGAACATTTTGGGTAAGTAGCAATAAGTCACCAAAAAACAAAAATAAGTAATCATAAATTTGGGACGGAGTGAGTACTTTTATATCCTTATTTGTACTACGTATAATTTGTATTATGCTTATTTTTTCAATTTTCTCATTATATTTTACACATATTTTATGCAAGTGTATTGACTAAGCGTAGATATAAATGCTCATTGTCTTTTTAATAAAGAATACTCCCTCCGTCTCCTCTGGTTAGTCTGAGGTTAGTGTGAACTTATTTCTTTTTTCGTCTGTCTCAGGTATGTTAGTGTGAACTGTCCAAATATAGCAAAAAATCTTTACTATTTCACCCACTCATTCTTTTTCTTACTTTACTTTACACTCACAAAACGAGTTTATTGCAAAACTGACATGCGTACTTTCATTTATTTTCAATTTGACTTGCAAACTTTGGAAACATCAAATGTGGTTTGCGTACTTTTATTTTCAAAATTTTGAGACGACTTTTTTAACACCCGTTAAAATATATAACGGGACACTCTATATAAGGGGTAACAATGAAAATATAAGACTTACAAGCCTAAATTTATAGTCAATAAAATAAGGACTTGAAAGAAAATTAAATCCCTAACTATATGTCGCATCTTTCTTGCCGATCGACGCATAAGCTGCCCAGGTATGAGCCCTTCCCCCTCCCTCTCCCGTCTGGCGCCGTCACCCTCTCCCACACCCGCTCAATCGTCCCTCACCGGTTAGCCGTCACATGGTTCCTCTCCGGCGCCGTCATCACCTTCCTCTCCTGCGAGATTCCTGGCTACTGGCCAATCCCATCTCCCACTCCCTGCTCCTTTTATGTCCGATTTCCCCCCTCAAAACCACCACTGGCCAATTGTTTTTTTGCTAGATCGAGTTCTGAACTGCATGTGTGAGTTTGAATCTGGGTTTTTGAAAATTTGTTAACTCCGAAAATGGAGTTTCTGCAAGACCTTCAATTCCGAAGATTTCTTTAGAAATTCATGTTGGTTTCGGTTGGATTCTTCCCATTCTGCTTCTCATTCTCGAATTCCAGGTTGTTTATTTCGATTTGGTTCAAATTTTGATTGAATTTTGTGAATTTTTCTGGTGCAATTTTGCTATAGTAATTTGAGTTCCCACTTTATATGGTGTTTTTGATTTTTGAATCTGATTAGTTAGATCTGGATTTTGATTTTTGAGTCTACCAATTGGGTGTTGAGGATTTTGAAGATGGAGGTTGATGATAGTATTGAGACCGTTATTGGTTGTGTTGAGACTGATATGGATGGAGGTTAATGGTGGAATGAGACTGGTGTAGGAGATTGGTGGTGATGGTGGGTGGTGGTGGTCTGGTGGGTGGTGGTCTGGTGGGTGGTGGTGGTCGGGTGGTGGTGGTGACCTTGGGGAAGACGGTTGGGATTGGGATAATGAGATGAATTACATTTTAAAATTTACACTTTCACTTCCTTAATTTATTTTATACTACATTCAAATTTTCGAACTTTAAGTTTTATTCCTTACACTTTTACCCCTTATATGGAGTGCCCCGTTATGTATTTTAACGGGTGAGTCGTCTCAAAATTTTGAAAATGAAAGTACGCAAACCACATTTGATGTTTCCAAAGTTTGCAAGTCAAATTGAAAATAAATGAAAGTACGCATGTTAGTTTTGCAATAAACTCCTCACAAAACTAATCAACTTACTATTCCTCTCACTCATTCTCTCTCCTATTTAATTTCTCATACTCACAAACACCTCCTTCCATTATTTATTTCTCTTACTTTTTCTTAATTTATGTGCCCAACATTTTGGTTCACACTAACTAAAGATCGGAGGGAGTATACGCAATCATATAGAGGAAACAATTTGGTTATTTCACTTTGTTATTTTCACTTTTTCGATTAGCTTAATTAAATTTTGATCACAAATTTATTGAATTTTCAAATAAATTTAAAAATTATTATCAATACTCTAATAAAATCTTATCAATTAACAAGTTTAACGATTTATTAAAATGTTTAGTTTTTAATAACTTTATAATCAAACTTCAATCAAATTAATAAAAAAAAAATCTGTCAAGATAGGATTTTTATATTGTTTTGTGCTCCAAACGATTATGGTCTAATTTGACTTTCAAAACAAAGGGCAGGAAATCATCTAACAAGTGCCTAAACTTTTGGTCCTCCATCTTTGAGTTCCCAACTGGGAACAAAGATGAGAGGATGTGAGAAAATGATACAGAAAAGTTGGGCCCAGAAGAAAAGTTAAATACAGCTCTCTCGCTCTCTCTATATATATATATATGTATATATATATATATATATATATATTCCCTATCCCGCTCTGCATTTGCAGAATATACAACAATATAAGGTGCGTGCTTTTTGTGGGGTGCGTTGCAACCCTGAATTCTTCGAAGATGATTGAGTGTTCACATTCTGGAAGCATGCTCATCACAAAATATTCTTTTCAGTTTCAGGAATCCAAAAATCTACATGAAAAGCACTGACCCTATCAACTGTAGACCATAAAATAACCGATGATCACCATGGAGAACTTTGACAACGCACCAGCACGAGCACACCTGATGATCACATTGGTCTCCAATAGTTAGGAGCTGAAAATCAAAAGACAATCTTTTCAGCATGGCCACAAAATATCTTAGGAATTAGTTGTCTCGTTACATGATCATCAAACAAAAATAAAATAGAAGCCAAGACACCAACCTCTCATGGCCAAAGGAATTGGGCCTTCAGATGGCGGTCTATGTAGTAGCATTTCCCTGTGATTAAGAGGATGGGGAGGGTAAGGTCAGCTGTGATTTGGTGCTGGTGGCTCACAAGGTGGGCCAACAAACTGATTATGAGCGTAAGGCACTCTGGCACTGTTCTGATACTTTCCTGAAAACTAAAAATGAGACGCTTTTTTTGGACCAAAAAGGGAAATGCGACATTTATCATGGGATGGAGGGAGTAGTAAGTATTAGACAACTTTACCGGGAAAAGGAGCTGAAAACCTCCAGCTCTCATCATGTGGGGTTGGATTCATTCTATCATGGTTGCTGTGAGACCCCCTTGAAAATATGAAAATTGAGACGATAGAGGTGGGTGAGGAGGCTGTAGAGGAGAGCATTATTTACAGCTCGGATAGGAGGACCTGAGACAGGCAGACTGCCACTGAAAGAGCAGGAATTAGCAGGCTCTGATAATCGCATCTCCACGTCCACGTGAGGATCTCTACTTTCATCAGCAAGACGACGTACTGACGGGTCATTTGCATGCTGTGAGTCATTGATCATATTCTGGGATACACAGTATATCAGAATAGATGGCATAACCGTACAAGTAACAGAGCTACTGTGGTACACAAACAGCATAATTTAGATCAAGAAAAGGCTATTTACAGAGTCGATAATATTAATACAAACCAGCTTACCAGCCAATCCATGTAGAGTTTCGGGTCAACAGAGTTGGTATTGGCATCAGGTAATGGAGGCGGAGGTGGAAGAGGGAGCGATGGTGGAGGTGGAGGTGGAGGTGAAGGGAGAACAAACCTTCCATATTCGTTAACATTCACGCCCTCCATCTCTCTAACAGGGTCATCTAAGACCCTTTCATTCCTAAAAGGCCTACGAGAATAAGCACTTCTGGAAAATATATAATTAAGGGAACCAAGCTCTCTACTATGATGGCGCATTAAGGTTTCTGGAAGGATCCTTCGCTCCTGCCAAAGCTTCAGAACCCAAAATCACTAACCACCTGCCACTAGCCTGAAATGTCCATACATGCGCATCTTTCCCCCAGCATAACAACTTAAGTCCAGCATCTTCATAACTTTTCCTAAGGTATTTAGCGCAAAATCACTAGCATATTCAAAGGGAGAACATATGTGTGAGTGAAGCAAGTGCAAAAAAGTACTTACGCCTTTAGTGATTTGAAGGGAGGTCCACTTTTGTGATTCAAAGGGAGATCCACTTGGATAAGTTGAAGAATTATTAATGTAATACATCCACTGGTTCATCTATGATGGGCGGGAGGTGTATTAGGAGTAGGTGTGAAGTGTAAGAACATTTTGATCTCCCCCCCCCCCTCCCTCCACCCCTACAATCTGATTATTACTAATTCCTCTTCCATATTCTTAGTCTTTTTCTTAACTGGCTGACAGACGAGTCATACTATTGGTATCAAAGCCAGGCTTCGGCTCAGCTTGACATCATGTCAATTAACATCATTACTCTTTATACCAACTTTTTTCCTAATTTGATTCGGCTAGGGTAAGTTCTTTATTAACCTTGGCAAAATTGCCCCTAGCAATCATAATCTAAATAGCCTCTAGACATATTTTTCTTCATGAACTATACAACCCAACATCCACATCAATCTTCTCAGCCCACAGGGAAAAAAAAAAAAAGGGGGGGGGGGGGGGAAGACCGAAAGAGTCTACCAATCATGCCAATCACTTGAACCAAAGGCATCTATTCTAACATTGAAAGGCATGAAGTAGTGTTGTCCTTTCAACGTACTCCCTCCGTCCCATAACAATGGGCACAAAATGACTCTTGCACAAGAATTAAGAAAAGTGTAAATGTTGTGCGTATGAAAAGTGAGTGGGAGAGAGAAAGTGTAAATGTTGTGAGTGTAAAAGTAAAGTAGGAAAGAGAATGAGTGGGATAAATAGTAAAGATTCTTGCCATTTTTAGTAATGTGCCCATTTGAATGGGATGCCCAAAATGGAAGTTTGTGCCCATTGTTATGGGACGGAGGGAGTATGTCACAAGATTTGGACAAGTGCAAAAACTAGAAAATATAGTAATCATAATAAACAAATTTCTGAGACTCTGATCATCGGCCCAAACGCAGATAGAATGAGAAAAAAATAAGTCAATGCTGTTTGGAAACCAAAAAACGTACATCGCTTAGTGCACCCATTAGAAAAAATGAGGGTGTGAACGTCAAGTAGGCTTGAACTAGAATAAACCATGTCTAACATGATCATAGAAAGAAAGGAACATGAAATAAGTGTGACATTTGCAAGACTTGCCCTTAGGCCTAACTGAAAGGCTGAAAAGGATCCATATAGTAAAAACTCCAAGTGATTAGGACTAGAGCCCACTTTAGAGAGGGTGAAATTGTCCCCGTTCAGTGGAGTGTTTTACTCAAGGTCAGGTACTCAGGTTTATGGATTTCAGGGACAAATATGTTATAATTTTGTCCTAATAGAAGTATTTAACATGCCATCGGGTAAATGAACCTAGATTTTTTTTACGCATTTTTCGCGATCAGGTTTACGCGTAGGCACAGACCCTAGCAATTTATCTGCTGTGGACAATTATCTTCATGATTCTCTTTCATCTTCCTTTTTGGGGGATCTTATAGGAAAGCTTATGGCGAATCTTGCAAGAGAATGGATGATAACTCGTCTCTGTGCCACTCTTTTCTTTCCTTCTTTATCCTGGTATTTCTTTTCTTTTTAACCACATTTTTGTTTAATGACTTTCTCATTGTTCTATTAGTCTCCTCTACTGATATCAAAGAACGTTTTCTATCAAAGGAAATGTATAAAAATTCTCATGTCCAATGAATTTCCACCCTTGCTCCGGCCCTGTAGGTCTTAGGGTAGAAGAACCGCATGCAGCCAATAGACTTCTATAGCTAATAAACAGTCCCAAGAGTCAGATATCTGGCTACACAAATTGATGCCTAGGGGCAAGGTTTTTTTTACATACACTCTATAACTATTAAACCATTTTGGTATAAATAAGACTTATGACCTCAATGAAAATCCTAACAGACTGAACTACGCCCTCCGTCCCACCTCACTTGAGACCTAAGAGGTGGGCACAATAACTAAGGAAAAAGAATAAAATAAAGAAAATGTGTGGTAGAAAATGAAGAGAGAGAAAGAGTGGGGTTAATAGTAGGTTGGTTGAATGAATTGTGTGGTGGAAAATGAAGAGAGAGAATGAGTGGGTGGGGTAGATTGAATATAAAATTATAAAAACATAACCATTTTGGGAAGTCTCAAGTGAAGTGGGACGGACCAAAATAGAAATAAGTCTCAAGTGAGGTGGGACGGAGGGAGTATTACAATGACAACTAAGCAGAAAGAGTAAACACCAAAACCATGATATACAAATAGTTGACAAAATGAACTACTACCTCCGTCCCAGAGTTAGTGTCCACCTTTCCTTTTTAGTCTGTCCCATAGTAAGTGTCTACTTCCTAAAATGGAAAAGAATATTTACTATTCATCTCACTCATTCTCTCTCGTACTTTACTTTTACACTCACAACAACAATCAATTCACTATTCATCCCACTCATTCTCTCTCATACTTTACTTTTACACTCAAGTGAGGTGGGACGCAATCTATCTTATGAGACAAATCATGGAGAAATATCGAGATAAAAAGAAAGATTTGCACATGGTTTTCATTGATTTGGAGAAGGCGTATGATAAAGTGCCAAGAGAGGTACTTTGGTGGGCTTTAGTAAAGAAAGACGTTTCAAATAAATATATTGATATTATCAAGGACATGTATAATGGAGTTATTACTAGTGTACGGACAAGCGTTGGGAAGACAGAAGAGTTCCCTATCACGATTGGAGTGCATCAAGGCTCTGCACTTAGTCCCTTTCTCTTTGCCCTAATAATGGATGAAGTGACGAGGTCAATCCAAGATGATATTCCATGGTGTATGTTGTTCGCAGATGATATTGTGCTGATTGATGAGACAAAAGAAGGTGTTGAAAGTAAATTGGAGTTGTGGAGACGCACTTTGGAATCTCGAGGTTTTAGGTTAAGCAGAAGCAAAACTGAATACATGGAGTGTAAATTTAGCAAAGTTGGAAGCAGAGAGGCAGGAGTGATCACATTCGATGGAAAGATTGTCCAAGTTTCCGAGTTCTTTCGCTATCTTGGATCTATTATCCAAAAAGATGGAGAATTGGATGGAGATGTGGTTCATAGGATTAAAGCAGGTTGGTAGAAGTGGAAGAGTGCCACAGGGTTTCTTTGTGATCGTGGCATGCCAAATAGATTAAAGGGAAAATTCTATCGTACGGCAATTAGGCATGCACTGCTTTATGGCACTGAATGTTGGGCCGTGAAACAGTGTCATATTCATAAGATGAATGTAGCGGAGATGCGTATGCTACGATGGATGTGTGGGCATACAAGAAAAGATCGATTGAGAAATGAGGTGATCAGGGGTAAAGTAGGAGTTGCGCCCATTGAGGATAAAATGAGGGAGCATTGTCTAAGGTGGTTTGGTCATGTGAGACGGAGACCGAGTGATGCACCGGTTAGGAGGCCTGAAGAGTGGAGAAGCGATAAAATGGCGAGGGGTAGGGGAAGACCCAAGCAAACTTGGATTAAGGTGATTGAAAATGATATGAGTTTACTCGGAGTGGATGAAGATGTGGCGTTAAAGAGGCCGGAGTGGAGGGCGAAAATTCATGTGAATGATGGGGGTTGATCATACTTTTTATTATTATTATTTATTTATTTATTTATCTATTTATTTATTTTATTTTATTTTCTCCATCTTTTTCCTCTCTCTCTCTCTCTCTCTCTCTCTCTCTCTCTCTTCCTTTTATCACGATGACATATGAGGATTCATGTTAGCCGACCCCAAATTATTTTGGGACTAAGGCTTTGTTGTTGTTGTTGTTGTAAACACTTGCACTTTTTCTTACACCACTTCCACTTTTTCTTAATCCCCGTGCAAATGGTAGGGTGGAAACTTACTCTGGGACGGAGGGAGTATAATGGTAGCACCATTCAGAACACATGGGAAAGAAGATCCCAACCGCCACTATACACCTAAGATTCTACTGATTGTATTCCAAGTTCCCTTAAACTAGATATTCTATGATAACAAACACATTGTTACACAAAATCAAGTACCAACTGCAGACAACAAGCGTGAAAGTCTAGTAAGCATACATAATATGCTTAACCAAGTTGCTAATTCTATCAGGTATCATGCAATGCCACAAGAACCACACATGCTACGCATACCGTGTTTAGTCTTTAAATTCCACTACTTGGACCGCGAGTAAAAATACAATGATACACGAAGGATCAAATACTACTCTATAGTCTATACAACATTCACAAATTTAAGAAATCATAGTCCATATGATATAGCAACCACAAGTTCTTTCTCTGCATAATGCTTACAAAACCAGCAGGGAAAAAAAAAAGGTTCTAGTTAATTCAACAAAAAATAGGTAATTGGAATACTTTCCTAATGAATCGAAAGATTCAACAGTTACAATCTAAATCAAACTAGCAAGAAAAGAACACTCACATTTGTTGAGTTCCCAAAAAAATAGAGAAATACTTTCTTTCAATCACTCAATCAGCAGAGTATCCCCACTTCTCAGGCTCACTCACCTGCAAGCAGACTAGAACTTTGTGATAAATCATCAAATCGTAACTAACATGCATAAAACTTCATTCCTGTCCATCTATCAGTTACCGGGATGCTTTATTCTTGACATAGCTCAGATATCAGCGCACACTTTTTCTAAGACATGCATCAAAAGATATACACAGTTCTACCCAAGTTGTCATCATCACATTACCTTAAATCCTTAAAATCTAATTGAACATGTAGCTCAAAGCCACTCCATTAGGAAAGCAGAAAAACACCAAAACCCTAGCTAACATGTACTCAAAAGATCATTTCCAAATGAACAAGAAAACTTACCGTTGCCGGCCTGGCAGGGAACCCTTTGACCTTAGCAATAACAAGATCGCCCACCTTCCACTGCCGGCGAGCAGCGGCAGACGACATGCCCTCTCTGAAGAACACAACCTACTCAACAGCAACAGTAGCAGCAGTCGTCCGTCAACCGCAGCAAATTCCCCCGCTTCAATAAAGCAAGCGGTTTCGAACTCTGTACTACGGCTGAACGCAGTTTAAAGGACACATTTCCAGGCATTGAGAGTTCAAATTAACGCAATAGCGCAAGAAATTGCTAAATCTAAAGCCCTAAATCTCGCAAATGAGTAATTAGGGAGAAATTGACATTACTATGACAGTGTATGGGACGAGGGGAGATCTTTCGGCTATAAGTTATGAATAATACAAAAAAGTAATGATTTTATTGGTGTTTTAATTAGAGTATGGCGAGTCCATTATCGATGCAACCAATAAAATATCGCCACCTCATGTTGTGGGCAATATTTTGTAGCATTGCTCGTAAGTTATTAAGACTTAAAAGAAAAGGGCAATGCTACGGGCAGAAGGATTTCACAAAATGAAGGATACAAAATGAGGTGTCGATAGTTTAGTGGTTGCATTGATAGTGGACCCGGCACACTCTAATAAAAAATACCAACAAAATCATAACACATCATTTTGTAAGCCAAATTTTGTGGCATTTTTTTTTACTTTACATTTACCCTAAAGAAAAATGTGATACACACAAAAAGTGATACAGAGAATCTCCTCTCGTATGGGATCGGGACCACCGTTAGCACTAAGCTCACTCGATTGTTTATTTGGCTATTTGGATAAAATACGTAAAAAAAAATATGTGCTGATAAGGAAACTTAATGAATGAGCATAAAACTACGTCTTTTAAATTGGTAAATTAAGAGACAATATATGTCAAAATAGTTACCAGAATTGTTAGTGATTTAACGGAGCGTCCCCATCATTTTCACCATCACCGTCACCACACCACCAATAAAAACACCAACATCAACACCATTAACCCCAAGAAAAAAGTAAGCTGTTAGTTCAGACAGACGGGGGACGTACCATTGAAGGCAATCATCTATGGCTCTAGTCGTTCTCATATCTGGTGGTGGCGGCGGAAGCAGTTTAGGTGGCACCTGGGAGGACACGACATGAGGAGGATTTGAGTACGTTTGGCGGCGTGAAAAGGTACATGTCGACTGTCGTGGTAAACAAGATGGCTGAAGAAAAGGTGGTGGCTATGTGGCACGAGAGAGGTAAGAGAGATAGACACTATTTGAGTGGGTTAGTGGTGTGTTGGTGTCGGTCGGCCGTGGAGATAGGAGTGGTGTCGTCTGTTAAAGTGTAGAGACGAGTCCAGATCTCCTATGCCCCTCCATGTGCCCCTTTCTGTGCCCCTCTAATCTGGATCGTTTATGTTGATATTGTAAACGATCCAGATTAAAGGGGCACAGGGAGGGGCACGGGAGATCTCCTCTCGCTATCAACGGAGATGAGGTGGGCGGTTTACGTAAAAACAGGAATTAAAAAAAAATTAAGACAGAGATATTTACGGGTGTTATTTTGGATTGATATTTTACTTAAATTTTTTTTGTTTGTCTGGTGCAAACGTGACTAACGAAATGATAAAAAGTATAGCAGTTAGTCATGACTAAGTTTTGGCTTCCTCATCTAATATTAAAAAAAACGTTTGTCACTATACTCAATTTGTATAAATTAGATGAACTAAATAAGAATCACACATTATAATTGTAAAAAAAAAAAAACTGAAAAAATATTATCAGTGCAACATCAGTTTGGCAAGGAAAGCTATTGTTACATATCAATATCTTAAAGTTAGCTGCACCTCTAAAGCGAGATAGAGCAAAATATAGTTGACCATGACAAAACAACATTTTCTTCAATAAAATATCAACACTAATGTCATCTTATATTTGTTAATTGCAATAACAACATCTAAAGTAGAAAATTTCCCTTTCCACAAAAAACAAAACATCTTAAACAGTCAGAATATTCTCTCAAAAATTAAAAATATCATAAAACGATGAAAATTGCCCTAAAGAATCCTAATACAAAAACTGTCTAAAAAAAACAAAAAAGTTAAAAAAAAATGATAAAAAGTTCGAAAGCCTGTTTGAGGCCATAAACAATGTTTTTTGGGCCTTTTATACCCTGCATCACGCCCTATGGCTTTTGTTCGTCTTGCTCCGACGTTCGATTCGATATGCGGTGCGTTTCGTGGTTGATACGGAGTCAAAAGTTACGACCGTTTTCGCGCACGCGCTCAAATGACTTCAAAAGCATCAACGCCTTCCGTCCGCATCAATTACTATTTTTTCACTATATATTGATCACAATTCATTATTTTCACTAAATAAAAATATATTAAAAAGTATTATATAAAAATCAATATACATGGAAAGTTGACTTCTTGTCCCAAATTAAAGGTGATGACATATTTGACTTTATTTACCCAACCTTTCTATTTTGGAGGAGCATATGGGTCTCATTCTAAAAATAGAAAGACTATCTTGTTTTTATATTAGTATAGATTCATTAGCTCGCCGAAGCACCAATTCCACTTGGTTTTCTTTTTATATAATCATTCCAATGGACAAAATTGTTAGAATTGTTAGTTTTTAGACGAAATTTTATTGGTGGTCAAAATTACCCTCAATTTTCTAGAGTTTAGGGATAAATATATTAATTATCGACGTTAAGAACATATTTGCATCTATATCTAAGGCTTATGGGCATTTTTTTTATATGTATTTTTCCTTATATAATATGTCTTGTTGCTTAATATTTAATATTTCTGCTGTTCCAAAACAAATTGCTTATTTCATTTTAAGAATAAAAATTAAGAAAAAATGTTAAAAAAAGCAGGTGATATGAGTGGAAATATGTCCATTTGGCATTGTAGTAAGTTGGTTAACATGCGTATAATTAAAGGAGAGGATATGAAGCTGACGACTAAAACAGCAAGCATTGACTCGGTTCAGACCAAAACGACAATTTGGAGAATTTGATATGTCCGCTTTTGCCGTTTGTTTCCTACCAATCTTCCATACCAATCTTCCACTTATTGTTTCACCAATATCACTATTTCTTCAGTTCATGAACAAGATTTTGAAAAGCACCGTTATTAACACAACTATATTATTACCGGCAATTTTTAATTCTTTGACAGACACTTCTTATTAGATGTCCGTCCCAGTTCACTTGACACTTATCTTCATTTTGGTCTGTCTCAGCTCACTTGACACTTCCAAAATAGCATACTTTTTATAATTTTATATTCACTCTACACCTCCACTCCTTCTCTCTCTTCATTTTCCACCACTCATTTTATTCAACCAACACTACTATTTACCCCACCCATTTCCTCTCTTTGTTTCTAACACACATTTTCCTTATTTTATTATTTTTCTTTAGTTATTGTGCCCACCTCTTGGTGTCAAGTGAGATGGGACGGAGGGAGTATATTATAGATGTATATATTGACACTCAGTAACACATGCACTAACATTTTAAACATCACAACTGATACTTTTTAACACATGCACATAAAGCTCTTTAATCACATGCATGAGTATTTAATAACACATGCATTAGCACAAATAAATAAACACTTCAAACTGACACATTTAAACACTATTGGTGACATTCTATTAACACTCTACAAGATAAAAGAATTTTCACTTATTTAGAAAAATGTCACTGCGTGTTTTAAAAATAAGGTTTTAATAATCACTTGAAAAAAGAGGCTTATCCATAAAACCTACTCTCTCTCTCTCTCTCGGAATAAATATCGTCATTTTTGCACGTTAATATGAAGAAACTTTGAGCAATAAATTTAAGATGATTTAATTATCATAATAAAATTTTAAAACTTGTTGTTATTGATACGCCAGTATAAATACTACCAATAACAATTTTTTAAGTTTGTTTTTATTAAAATAATTAAATTTAACTTAAAATTATTGATAAAAGGAAGACATTTATTCTTGACATAGGGAGTGCTATTTCCTTTTGGCAAAAACAGCAATGAGAATATTATTTAATCCAAAAATATGAATATAAGATTAGATATTAAAAAAGTACTACACAAAAAATTTATGAATGCCAAAAATTATGAATGGAAGACATATTGTTTCAAAAGATTGATCTAGTCGTAGAGTCATGTCTCAACAATTTATGAAGTCTATTATTCAAAAAAAAATTATGAAGTCTAAAATCTGATTCTCGCCTTCGCCTTTTTTGACATTGCCAAACAAAAAAAGGAAAAAAAAAAAATCGAATGTGAGGCGTATTTTTTTTTTGGACGATATACACGTCAGAAGGAGGCGAGAAGAGGAATCGAACCTTAATGCTCATCGAGGGTACCACTTGGCCACTCGTTTGGAGACAATTTCAAGCGTATTTTAGGAAGGAGAAATTCAAATGTTATTCCGTTCCCTGTCCCTAACGTTAGAAAGTGGGGCGAAATATGATTATGATAATCTCACTCATGCATATAACATATGGCCCTCCGAAAATACCGACTTCCGAGCTTTGTTGCCGCCCTTCCCCAACCTCCTCACCTTCGTTAACTTCAATAATTTCTCAAAAATTCTCAAAACTCACAAACCCTAGGACATTTCTCTCCCCCAATCCAATTGATTCTTCTCCGCATTGCATTTCTTAATTTCAATCCGCAACGCTATTCTGCGGAGAAGGATTTTTGTATCTATTTTCGCGTTTCGTTGTGGAGAAATAGGTAAGAAATTGTGTTGACGATTTTTTTTTTCGATCGTTTTCTCATTGAATGTTCGAATAGAAAGTTATGTATTCATTCGGAACGTTGTCATGTTTATGAGTTTATTTATACAATTTCGATGAGATTTGACGATTGATGTTTTCTCCTCTGTTTCCATGAAAACTAAACAAAATTTGAATGCGATGTTCATTTACTTATTTGATGGTAGCATTTCAATATTCTGAAATGATATTATAGCGCGGATGATAATTATTTTTATCCTGCTCTGTTTTTCTTGCATCTGAGATATGAATTTGGTGAGCAATGTTCCTTCTCTCATTATTTTCATACCAGTTTAGGGCGATGTGCCGAAAAAGATATAAATTCATTATATTTATTTCTCAAATCGAATGATTGTTGTGAAAAAAATGGACACATATTTTGGTGGTAATGATGGAAATATAGCTTTTCTGTTGATTGAGGAAAGACTGGAACTGAGTAACTGCTAGTGAAGGGTCTGTATCATTGCCTGGATCATTTTTTTATGACGTTTTGCTTGGATAAAAATAACGATAGAAGAGAACCAAGATTTTCTTAATAAACACAGTCCAGACGTTGCGATAGGTAGCATTCGTATGTCCTAATTGGTTGATTCAGTGCATTTTGTTGCAGAATAAAGTGTTTTTTTTGGTTTGTTTTTGAAGCCTTGCAAAATAAAAGTTAGACGATTGATATTTGCAAGGCTTTAGCAGTTATGCTTCATATTAGAAATTACTTTCCCTCCATCCCAAATGAATGTGTCTGTCTTAAGTTTGTACATGTTCCAACATGCAAACCGTATTCAGTTCAACTTAGTTTATACAATCTTTTAGTTGAATGTGAAAGTTTGATTTAAAAATATCTGTGTTTTCCAAAAAATCTGGCCTCTTTTTACCAAAAGTTAGACATTCCTACCTCAAACTTGTCTGCAATTTTAGCTCCTCGATTCTATGCAATGAGGTCGGCTTTACGTGTTTATAATCTACTTGTAGGTGATTATTGATCTTCAAGAAGTAATATGGCCAGTCTTCAAGATATTGGTGTTGCAGCTGCAATCAATATTCTATCTGCGGTTCTTTTCCTTGTGGCATTCGCTATCTTACGACTACAACCCATAAACGACAGAGTTTATTTTCCGAAATGGTATCTGAAAGGAATAAGAGCCAGCCCAACAAGTTCTGGAACTTTTGTAAAGAAATTTGTTAATCTGGATGTCAAAATGTATATAAAATTCTTGAACTGGATGCCAGCAGCACTAAGAATGCCAGAACCTGAGCTTATTGATCACGCAGGGCTAGATTCTGCTGTATATATCCGTATCTACCTTCTTGGGTTAGTTATTGTTACAGCTTCAGTCTTTCTCTCTTTAAACTGCTCTCTGCCTATTACGACTAGGATATTTAGATTATTTAATCTAAGTGACACAACTTTCTTGCAGCTTGAAAATCTTTGTCCCTATAACTTTTCTTGCTTTTGCGGTATTGGTGCCTGTCAATTGGACTGGGGAAACGTTAGAAAATGCGTCGACGACCATGAAGGATTTAACATTCAGCGATATTGACAAGCTGTCAGTATCCAACGTCCCTCCTGGATCACCAAGGCAAGCATAAGTTTTTGTCTTCTCCTTTTAATAGTATTTGAATTCTTTAATCATGAAATTATTACAAGATCCAGGAAAGGACTTATCGTTTTAGTAGGGGTAAGGTTTATTCAACTTTCTACAAGTGTATGTTTTGGAGAATGAGATTTGAGGTGATCCATAGTTCATCATGAACAAACTTCTTATGCTTCTCTCAGGTTTTGGGCACATCTGGTAATGGCATATGTCTTCTCATTTTGGACATGCTATATTCTGTACAAGGAATACAAGATTGTAACTACAATGAGGTTGCGCTTTCTGGCAAATGCAAATCGTCGTCCGGATCAATTTACTGTAAGTTTATAAGTTCAATTCAACTTATTTGTTGGAGGGTCGTCTTTTGATAGACTAATGTAATTTTTTTCTATATGCTATGAGAGTAGTAAGGTTGTTAACCTTACATTATTCGGATTCCTCTTGCAGGTTCTTGTGAGAAATGTTCCTCCAGATCCAGATGAATCAGTCAGTGAGCACGTTGAACATTTCTTTTGTGTGAATCACCCCGATCATTATCTTTCACATCAGGTGCACATCTTTGTGAAGGATATGTAGTTTTGATATTTTATCCAGTTGCAATACAACAACAACAACAACAAAGCCTTAGTCCCAAAATAATTTGGGGTCGGCTAACATGAATCCTCATATGTCATCGTGATAAAAGGAAGAGAGAGAGAGAGAGAGAGAGAGAGAGAGAACGAGAGCGAGAGAAAGAGAGGAAAAAGATGGAGAAATAAAATAAATAAATAAATAAATAATAATAATAAAAGTACGATCAACCCCCATCATTCACATGAATCTTCGCCCTCCACTCCGGCCTCTTCAACGCCACATCTTCATCCACTCCGAGTAAACTCATATCATTTTCAATCACCTTAATCCAAGTTTGCTTAGGTCTTCCCCTACCCCTCGCCATTTTATCACTTCTCCACTCTTCAGGCCTCCTAATCGGTGCATCACTCGGTCTCCGTCTCACATGACCAAACCACCTTAGACGATGCTCCCTCATTTTATCCTCAATGGGCGCAACTCCTACTTTACCCCTGATCACCTCATTTCTCAATCGATCTTTTCTTGTATGCCCACACATCCATCGTAGCATACGCATCTCCGCTACATTCATCTTATGAATATTCCACTGTTTCACGGCCCAACATTTAGTGCCATAAAGCAGCGCAGGCCTAATTGCCGTACGATAGAATTTTCCCTTTAATCTATTTGGCATGCCACGATCACAAAGAAACCCTGTGGCACTCTTCAACTTCAACCAACCTGCTTTAATCCTATGAGCCACATCTCCATCCAATTCTCCATCTTTTTGGATAATAGATCCAAGATAGCGAAAGAACTCGGAAGCTTGGACAATCTTTCCATCGAATGTGATCACTCCTGCCTCTCTGCTTCCAACTTTGCTAAATTTACACTCCATATATTCAGTCTTGCTTCTGCTTAACCTAAAACCTCGAGATTCCAGAGTGTGTCTCCACAACTCCAATTTACTTTCAACACCTTCTTTTGTCTCATCAATCAGCACAATATTATCTGCGAACAACATACACCATGGAATATCATCTTGGATTGACCTCGTCACTTCGTCCATTATCAGGACAAAGAGGAAAGGACTAAGTGCAGAGCCTTGATGCACTCCAATCGTGATAGGGAACTCTTCTGTCTTCCCAACGCTTGTCCGTACACTAGTACTAACTCCATTATACATGTCCTTAATAATATCAATATATTTCTTTGAAACGCCTTTCTTTACTAAAGCCCACCAAAGTACCTCTCTTGGCACTTTATCATACGCCTTCTCCAAATCAATGAAAACCATATGCAAATCTTTCTTTTTATCTCGATGTTTCTCCATGATTTGTCTCATAAGATAGATTGCGTCCATAGTCGATCTGCTGGGCATAAATCCAAATTGGTTATCCGAAATATTCACAATTTTTCTTAGCCGTTGTGCAATCACTCTTTCCCAAAGTTTCATCGTATGGCTCATTAGTTTGATCCCTCGATAGTTTTATCCAGTTGCAATATAATTTGAAAAATAAAATAAAATACCATATTGGGGTTATGGTGGAAAATTCATTTATTTTGACATTACATTACTAAAAAACAAAAGGCGGGACTTGCAGACATCTAAAGTTTCTCCATTAGGACCTAAAAGTGGGATACAAAAAATTGTCTTTGTTAGATGCTAGGCTGTGTACATTTGGCTCTTCCTAAACCCAGCAGTGGCCCCAATCTATTGCTCTGGGCATTTTTTTTATTGGACTAAGATTTGAGATGTATCTGTGTTGCATATGGATGCCATATCTTAATATTTCTGGATTTGTAGGTTGTATATGATGCAAATAGGCTCGCAACATTGGTGGAAAAGAGGAAGACTTTGCATAATTGGCTGACCTATTACCAAACCAAGCATGAAAGGAATCCTTCAAAAAGGCCAACTACGAAGGTATTTATTTAGACACAGATGTAGTTTTAATATTAGTCCTGTTTCTATGTTCAGCTTTCTCATCATATCATGTTCAATAGTTAAAAATTAAGTTCTTTAATCTCATATTTAGTCGCTTATAGACAGGTTTTTGGGGACTTTGGGGAAAGACTGTTGATGCAATTGATTACTATTCATCTGAAATGGAGATATTGGGCAAAGAAGTAAGTCCGTGGCATTCTGTGTTTCAGAAATATTATTTCGTTTATCAAACGTGTGTAACAAATGCGTATCCTTTTCCTTTTTCTTTTTTATTTTTTTTTTTTTTTTTTTTTGCTATTTGTATCTTATGAATATTTATTTTTTTCTTGATCTCTAGGAAGTTGCTGAAAGAGAAAAGATAAAGAATGATCCTAAGGCCATAATCCCTGCAGCATTTGTTTCGTTTAAGTCAAGATGGGGGGCAGCTGTGTGTGCTCAAACACAGCAATCAAATAATCCTACCATTTGGCTAACAGATTGGGCTCCTGAGCCCCGTGATGTTTTTTGGAATAACCTCGCAATACCATACGTGGAGCTCAATGTTCGAAGACTGCTTATGGCTGTTGGTTTATTTCTTCTTACATTCTGCTTTATGATCCCAATTGCATTTGTTCAAACTCTGGCCAATCTCGAGGGCATAGAGAAGGTCCTTCCTATCTTGAAACCTATAATAGAAGCGTAAGCCTATTTCCTTCATTTCCCACACATTTTCTTGATTTTCATGCACTTTTTTTTTTTTTTTTTTTTTTAAAAAAAAAAGAAGCTAAAATTAATAACATTTTCTCTTACAGTGAAGCTATCAAGTCTGTAATTCAAGGTTTTCTTCCTGGGATTGCACTAAAAGTATTCCTCATTCTTCTTCCAACTATTCTTATGACTATGTCCAAAGTAGAAGGCTGCACGTCTCTCTCATCTCTGGAAACACGTTCAGCTGGGAAGTACCATCTCTTTTTACTCGTTAACGTCTTTCTTGGAAGCATAATCACAGGAACAGCTTTGCAGCAACTAAAAGAGTTCTTGAAACAGTCCCCAGCAGAGATTCCAAAGACAGTGGGAGTGTCGATTCCGATGAAAGCAACTTTCTTTATCAGTTATATAATGGTTGACGGTTGGGCCGGAATTGCTGCAGAGATCCTTAGGTTGGTTCCTTTGGTAACGTTCCATTTAAAGAATACGTTCTTGGTGAAGACAGAACATGACCGTGAGCAGGCAATGGATCCTGGGTCCTTGGGTTGGGCCACGTCAGAACCTCGTATACAGTTGTACTTCTTGCTGGGACTTGTGTACGCAGCTGTCACCCCTATACTCCTTCCTTTTATCATTGTTTTCTTCGCCTTCGCCTACCTCGTTTTCCGACACCAGGTACTCTATAAATGTTTATTCTTTGAATATTACTCCCTCTGTCCCGGAGAGATAGTCCCATTTGATTTTTGATGGTCTACACAAATGAACTTGACCAAATATTGATTAGATTGCCATTAATATTTGGTCAAAGTTGACCATCAAAAGTCAAATGGGACTACCTAACTTGCAAGTGTAACATTTACAATACTTGAGTAAGTATCTAAACTGTGGAATTACACGTGCAAGATTATCAATGTCTATGATCAAAAGTATGAGAGCGGAGCAACATTTTGGCCGGATGTTCATCGACGTATAATTATTGGTCTGATAATATCACAACTTCTATTATTGGGATTGTTGAGCACAAAAGATGCAGAAAAGTTGACCCCATTTTTGGTCGCGCTCCCTATCTTGACAATCTGGTTCCATCGTTTCTGCAAGGGTCGCTTTGAATCTGCCTTCAAAATATTTCCATTACAGGTTAGTAAGGATTATATGCGAACTGCTATTACAGTGAACTTAGGGAATAGAACTCTACTTGTGTTTGCATACATACTTCTTTCGGTTCAACACTTCAATGCATTTTGTTTGTAACGTTGATCTATGGTATATTGCTTCACTGGTCCCAAAAAAAGAGTCGCACTTCATTTTCGTTTGTCCCAAAATAAAGAGTTGCATCTCTACAATGCTAGGACAATATAATGAATTTACAAGCTAGTAAATCTACATTTTTAGAGAAGTTTAGACATCTTTTTTGGGACGATGTGAGTATTCTATTGTGAAGTTCAATACCATTACGTGTATTCAGTAGCGAAGCCTATATATAAGCTCCGTCAGATGATGATTTTTGTTCTTTATTTGGTAATGCTTGATTTCAGGATGCGATGGTGAAGGATACACTGGAGAAGGCTACGGAACCCAACCTCAACTTGAAAGCGTATCTTCAAGATGCTTATGTGCACCCGGTTTTCAAGGAAGGTGAGTATGAGAGACCGTCAACCGTTGATGATGAAGAGAATAATCCTCTCGTTGCGACCAAGCGGAGTTCTAACCGGGAACACCACAAGCTTGGTTCCATCGATACGGTGTTTGATGTTGTTGGAGAGTTCTTTGGAACTAATGAAGGGTAGTCAACTCAAGTCAATAGTTGGTTTCCCCTTGTAGCTATATTTAACTGTATCAGAAATGTTGATATTAGGTGATCAATTCTTTTGTTGATTTATGAAACATGTAACTTGGTACAGTTGAGGACTACATTCTTTTCTAATTTTTTTTCTGGACTAACATTTTGATTTTATTTTTTTTAATTTTTTGTAGCAATGGGTAATTGTTATTAGGTGCAAGTAAAGAAAACAATTTTTTCCCCATGTTATTATGGTGTCCAGATCTGCTTTTTCAGGATTGAATTTTTTAAATACAGTATGTGTTTCCTCAGAACATTGGAAAGCAAAAGAGTTGTGTGTTTCTCTTTTCAGTGTAAGCATTTTCTTGTAAGTTTATATTATCAATAATTTTACATTGTATTGATAAAATGCGTAGTCTATTACATAATCCTTACGAGAGTCTATTATAGATTAGCAACTGGTACGCTTCCTACAGGAGTTTCACCTATGGAATAAGAATAGTACATTGTACCAGTGAGCAAACCGGTGTACCGGTATGCTTATCGGTACATTGTTTCAGTTACCAAAACCGGTGCGCTCGCGGGTACGAAATTGATAATTATCTAAGAATATTTTGAGTGAAATGGATGGAGTATTAGTTTCTCCTTAATTATCATAAAATTGTACTCCCTCCGTCCCGGAGTAAGAGTCATACCCCTCATTTACACGCTTATTAATAAATATTGGAAGTGATATAAATGTTGTGAGGGTAAAAGTAAAGTAGGAGAGAGAATGAGTGGGAGAGAATAGTGAATTGATTGGTGTTGTGAGTATAAAAGTAAAATAGGAGAGAGAATGAGTGGGGTGAATAGTAAAGATTCTTTGCCATTTTAGGAATAGGACTCTTACTCTGGACCTACCAAAATAAAAAGTAGGACTCCTACTCTGGGGCGGAGTGAGTATCTTTTGTTTTATCAAAACAAGGTACAAAACAAATAACTAGGTGCAAGTTACAACATAAATGATCCCCATCTAACGGCTTAAATTTAATCTACACATGGAGCTGATATGAAGCTGAGTTGCACAAGCACCCTTCCAAAATTGGCTAAATCTCGAATGGGCTTCCGCCTTAGTTGTGCGGTCCTCAGAAACATTTCAAGAAGAAGAATTGCGATTCATATATTTTCAATCAATTTTGGTTATCTAAGAGAATATAATAATAGTTGCTAGCAAATTGAAGCTCCTATTCTCTCAGCGATGAGAAATCTCAATGATGTGAGTTTTTCTCTCATTTTCATCTTTATCGGATTGTGGAAAAGATTTGATTTTTTTGATACCCATGTGCATTTATCTGAGCTGTAGTTTAGTTTGAGAATTAAGAACTGTGTTTAGCGTTTAGTTGATTTTTTCAACTGGGTTTCTCTTAATTACAATTCTTGATGACTTTGAATGTAGATTTGTTTGGAGAAAATTGTCAATATATTTAGGGATTTTGGTTATCTGGGTTGTCTCTTTTGAGGATTTAAACTGGCATTGTCATGTCTAATCCAGTTACATCAAAGATCTACTGTGAACTTAAGTCAGACACCCTTCTTCTCCAATTACTTGAGACTCAGCTACATGAACTGTTTATGGCATCCTCAACTTACTGGATCCACTTTACAGGATGAATTGTTAATCTTGTGTGTGTGTGTGTGTGTGTGTGTGTGTAGAGATCATTAAAATTTTAGTTTTATAAAGTAAATTTGGTACTATAGTACAGTAGTTTTCGGTGATTTCCATGCCTGCTGAGATTACACTGTCATAAAATTCATACCCATTTTAGCGCTGATTGAACTCATCATTTTGTTTTAGCAGAAGAAGACTGAGAAACAAGTAGACAAATCCCAGCATTGCAGTTAAGGTTCTTATTAGATGGCAACATTTCCATTGCCCTCCGTTAGGCGATCTTATTGCATAAGTTGTGGCACCAATAAATCATCTAAATTGTATGCAGCTGCCAGTTCTAACTATGGAAGAAGAGGGGCACACAACTCACAGATGATTGTGGAAAGAAACCCGGTTTGTGGAGATATAACAAAAAATGCAAGAAAGAGTTTATCTCGGACTAGTAGGTTAGAAGTGTTGGCTGTATCACGTTTGTATGTTGCTCAAACTGTGAAAAAGGCATCAAGCTATCTGTTTAGGACAGAAGTCGGGGGTCTTGTGAAGGTCATTGTAGAAAATGAGAAGAACAAGTATAGAGCATTTATAGAGGCCTCATCCTTTGAAGGTGGGCTGATAATGAGTTGGGGAATATTTAGATCTGATTCATCGTCTTTTCTGCCTCTAGACTTTCATAAATCTGGTTCAGTCGGTAAATCTAGTCCCGTTGAAACCCCCTTTGTTTCCCAATCTTTTGGCAGTCTTACAATTGAGTTAGATTTTGAAGTCAATCTAGCCCCCTTCTATGTTTCATTTCTATTAAAGGTTCCATCAGATGGTAACTTGAAAAGCTCTGAAATACGAAGTCATAGGAAGACAAGTTTCTGTTTTCCAGTGGGGTTATGTTCTGGCTGTCCTTCTCCACTGGGCATTTCTTATTCATCTGACGGTTCCCTGAATTTTGCCTTTTTTTCAAGAAATGCGGAGAGTGTTGTTCTGTGTTTGTTTGATGATGAAACGAAAGACAAACCTGCATTAGAGATTGATTTAGATCCATATGTCAATCGATCAGGTGACATTTGGCATGCCTCTATGGACACTTCGACCATGAAATTTAAGAGTTATGGTTATCGATGCAGAAGGAGAATTCGAGGAAAAGTAGAGGAGTCTCGTGTCTTATTGGATCCATATGCTAAGGTAATTGCAGCAAACGGTCTTGGACAGTTGACCAAGGAGCCTGCCTTTGACTGGGGTCAAGATGTCCGACCTAGCTTAGCTATGGAGAAGCTAGTGGTCTATCGGTTGAACGTAACACGATTCACAAAAGACAAGTCCAGCAACTTATCGGATGAGATTTCAGGGACTTTCTCCGGCATTATCAAGAAGTTGCATCATTTCAAGAATCTTGGAGTTAATTCAATTCTGTTAGAGCCAATATTTCTCTTCAGTAAGCAGGAAGGACCGTATGTGCCGTGCCATTTCTTCTCTCCAATGAACATATATGGACCTCCCGGTGGCCCCACATCTGCCATTCTGTCAATGAAGGAGATGATAAAGAGCTTGCATGCCAATGGGATCGAGGTTTTTATCGAAGTTGTTTTTGGCCATTATGCTGAGGACGGAGCATTGATAAAAATCGATAAAACATCCTACTTTCTTTCTGAAGGGGACCAAGACTTGTCGAACAGAAATGCTTTGAATTGTAATTACCCCATGGTCCAACAATTGATTCTTGATAGTCTTCGGCGTTGGGTGATTGATTTTCACATTGATGGGTTTTGTTTCATTGACGCATCTTCAATGTTATATGGGTCCCACGGTGAGGTTCTCTCCCGACCACCTTTGATCGAAGCGATTGCTTTTGATCCTGTTCTGTCAAATACCAAAATAATTGCAGATTGTTCAAAGGCTTCAACGGGGGAATTGGGATTTCCTCATTGGATGAGATGGGCGGAAATGAACTCGAAATTCTGCATTGACATTAGAAACTACTTAAGAGGTGACAGTCTTCTAAGCAATCTCGCAACACGGTTATGTGGGAGTGGTGACATTTTCTTGAACGGGCGAGGTCCTGCATTTTCTTTCAATTATATTGCCGGAAACTTTGGTCTTCCTCTTGTTGACTTGGTAAGCTTTAGTAACCCTGAGCAGCTTTCTTCAGAGTTAAGCTGGAACTGTGGAGAAGAGGGTCCCACCACCAAAACTGCGGTTCTTGAAAGACGACTTAAGCAAATTCGTAATTACATCTTCATCTTATTTGTTTCTCTGGGTGTTCCAGTCGTAAACATGGGAGATGAATGTGGCCATTCTTCAGGGGGGTCTGTAGAACATAAAGACCGAAAACCATTCAACTGGAATGCACTAGGAACTGGATTTGGGATTCAGACCACACAGTTTATATCCTTCATGAGTTGTTTAAGAACAAGGCGAAGTGATGTACTTGAAAAGAGGAGTTTCTTGAAGGAAGAGAGTATTTTCTGGCACGGAAGTGACTTGTCTCCACCGAATTGGGAAGACCCGACAAGCAAATTTCTTGCGACAAGTTTGAAGTCGGAGGAAGAGTCAAGTGGTGGTAAAGGAGGGATTTTTGTTGCGTTTAATGCTGCAGATGAGTCGGAGAGTGTTATGCTGCCGGCACCTCCAGGCGAGATGGGATGGGTTCGTTTAGTTGATACAGCTAGGCCATATCCAGGATTTTTCTCCATGGATGGTGAACCTGTTGTTGAGAATATACCTGCATACCAGATGGAGTCACACAGTTGCATTTTGCTTGAAGCCAGAAACTTAAATGTATGAACAATGAGGTTGTCCATATTTATACATCTCCAGCTCTTTCCTTCTTCTGGTTTTTCTGTAACGCGTGAAAACAAATTCTTATATCTGCCTTACAGATGCATTCAAAGATGCATCTTTTTTTAGTAATGACAATAGGGTAGAGTCAATGACTAAAATGGTAATTTCCATTCTAAATTAATCACATTAATTAAACAAATACTATACTATACTAATCCATTACTTAAAATTCCTTAATTAACTAAGGCCAATACAAAATTGCACTTAGGCTCATAATACAAGCCCAAGTTTCATTTTGGAGGTAAAACCCGACCCGACCCGACCCGAATAATATAACTACTGTACAGCCATTTGCTAACCCATTCGGATCCTTAACACGTTTTCAAAGTGCACTTTCAATAATGAATTCAGTTGCTGCACCCATAGCACCCACCCCAGCAATACCCAACAGTGCCAAAGCCACTTCTTCCTCCCCCCACTGCCGCAACCCCTTGCTCAGCCGCTTCAAAACCTCTACATCCACCTCCAGAATCCATGTATAAGTGCACCCAACCATCAAGCTCACAAAACCCGACACGTATGCCTGCCACGTGGCACTGGTGCACCCCAGCGAAATTTTCCCATCCAGTGCACTCGCCATGAATTCCAAGTGGGCCCCTAGAACAAGTGCCCTTCGCTTTGATGCAGGTGATGTTGAGTCCACACCCCAAGCAAATGTACCACAAAGGACTGCAAAATATGCGAGGGCGTAACCTTTTAGCATACCTATCATTCCACCTGATTCTCCCCCATCTCCGTGTGGGTCCGACTTGTGGACGGAAATAAACCAAGACGGCAATGTTTCTTTGATTAAAGACTGAACTAAACCTAACCCGCCTGTTATCCAAACTAGTGAAGCCGCGAGGGAGGCAGCAAGCTTTATCCGTGACATTGCTGCAGAAAGAGAGACCTGACCATATTTCATCATCCCGTTTTTTGGTTTCCTCAGTTTGTCCGTCTTCTCTGCTGGTAATCCACTACTCACTATATCTTTGACAGAATGCATCAACAAAGACACGATTTCTTCAGTCATGAAAATGACATCTCTGACACTTCGATGAACTCGTAAGTAAAGTATTCCAGGGGCAACGGCGGAAATTCCACCTGAATAGTGGGACCCAAAACCGTGACCAAGAAGGGCACCGATACCACCATTGTTTGTGATGGGTGAGGAATTTAGACCGAGGGTTGATGAGAAACAGACCCTGAGAAGTTGAACTACAGCATCACTATTGTGGTGAAAGACTGTACGGGATGCAGAGAAAAGAAGAAAGTCACTCCAACGCTTGGCCTTCTGAGTCCATAGGGCAGTTATGATGGGCATGCATGGCCAGGGGCAACCAGCACCCAGGCTATTTAAGGCTGGACCAGCTAGGGTCAGCATACGTTCACAGCTTCTATCGATTTTATATGTTATCGTGAGACTCACAAGGGCAGCCAGGGGTAAAGGAAGAGTAGCTGGAGACGTCCCCCCTACAAGAAGATAAATGTTAAAGTCACCAACATGCTAATGTAGTAAATTGAAAATTGCATGCTTCTCCCTGTCACCGCTTGTTTAGAATTCTTTTTAATTTTTTTGGTTAAATAAGAGGGTAAATGAGGAAGGAAGTTAACCTTACCAACAAGGACTCTTTTTTATCTCTCTTCAGCTCCAAAAAATAAAACACACACACACTCCCTCCCCCCCCCCCCCCCCCAAAAAAAAATAAGTCCATCTTTTCTTTTTGGCATGTTCCAAAAAGATGGTCCCATTTCTTAAAAAACGATAATTTAGTGCCATTGCAAGAAGGTACAACTGTACAAGTAAAGCTACATCCTTACAAAGTTTGACTTGTATGAGAGACTGTCTTAGACTCGGAGGGAGTACACTGAAAGGGGTGAGAAGGTAAACTACGAGAAAATATACTGGTGTTAACAGAGTCTAACCCATTTGCCACCCCATCAACAACTTGGTTTATTCAAACTCAACAGAGCCACCATATTTCTACAAATAGTAAAATTCATGCAATCTAATATTATTATTATCATTATCTGTCTGGTAATAGATGAAGTTCGTAGCACCAAGACATACCTACAGCAAGACTTGGTACATCAACTCCAGTGGCAGCTAAGATTTTCTTTATGTTCTGCTCAACCATGGACAAATTTGCAGCGGGGCTGGGCCAGTCAGTTCCATTCATAAATGCAGGCTTCCACAGACCCCGTGTCACTTCAGCTGAAAAGTAACTCACGATGCTCGCCATTGACGCGGGGAAATAATCAGAAAGACTTTTAAGCCCTGAGAAAGAGTTAACGTAAATCAGATACGGAAAACAAATATTACTAAGGTGCACCACAGTTCCCACTCCAAGTCTCCATTTGGTAAATATTTTAGAATAACCATGTAATTACATAAGGGGAAAAAAAAAGATGGTCCCTTATATATTTGAACACTTTACGTATTTTTATCAAATATTTATTTATACAAAGAAATAAAGTATAATCCACCGAACTGAAAGTTTGCTCCTGGCATGAAAGGGTTCCTAACAATACTCCCTCCGTCCCACTCGAAAAAGATGATTTGCCATTTTGGGTGTCCCACCCGAAATAGGACATCCCAAATGGAAAGTTCTTATTACTTCTTTATTAATTGGATCCACTTGCCATACTCACACCAACTTTTCATTTACTATTCCCTATCCACTTTCTCTCTCCTTCATACTCGTAACAACTACTTTTTAAACCACTTTTTCCAAAAAAATATTAGTATTCCTTAATCCCCGTGTTGGGACCAAGAATCCTATTTCGGGTGGGACGGATGGAGTATGTTACATCAAAGAGGACATTGGTGACACTTCAACAATATAGCAAAAACGAACCAGCTTTCCTAGCGTCCAAAATTTACCTCCTAGGCAGTTGTTTACGACATCAGCAATAATTAACAGGTATGTAAGCAGGTTCATATGATTCAAAGCAGGAAATGAGTACCTGTAGCTAGTTCACGTGGAGACAGTTTACCATGGGCGCATGCCGTCAAAGCAGCATCAAGTACAAATGGAACGGCTTCCAGAATATTCCATGCTGGTAGTTTAAGGTGAAGGGCCCAATCTTCAGGCCCCGGTCCAGATGAGTTGCTGCTTCCCGATGTTGCAGGCTGACCACCCCTATTTACTTTTCTGAACATCAAGTTCAGGAGACCTTCAAAAATCTGGTAAACTGGGTTTCCTTGTACGAGAACAGAGAGGGTTGAAGCGAGACACGCCTGATGCTGCCGGTACCAATATTTTAGCTTAGGAAAACAATCCATGAATATTGGTTCTGAAGATGTTAAAGATGAGCTTATGGATTTATTTTGGTCCTTGTTTGACTTTTCAGATGAAGCCAAACGGGAATTTCGCATCATCAAGAGGAACTCAGGTGTCAGATAGGTTCCTACAGGAGCTACATCTCCCATCACATGTTCAAGAGGAGTTTGATGGTACCTCCATAACTTGAGCAGAAGAATAAATGCATTGGAGAACACAGCATGAGGAGTTATTTCTTCTCCTGTAGTAAGAGTCCACGAGACCTTGGGTGCACATGATCCAAAGACCTCACAAATTGGCATTAAAGCACTGGCAAGCTCCGGAGCCTGGAAAAGTAGCAATTGTACATCAGCTTGAGAGTTTCTGAGATTTGTTTACCTGTTTTAGATAGTTCTCTCTGTTTCTTCTAGTCTTAACTCTCATAACATATTAGACAAAAGGGAAACAATATTTTAGACCATTCAGTTGAACGTTGCAACGATCCAAGCTCTTTATGTGTAAATTCTTATGGATGTACATGTTACTTGAGTCATATTTTGTGAAAACTTCTGTACCAAAATTTCTAGCAACTTGGCTTTCAGTATTTTTTTTTATTTTTTTTTAGCTTTTCTTTAAAATGCATCTGACAATTAGTTTAAAAAGTTTATATTGCAACCACACTGGTAAAAAAGAAAAAGCCTTTGGGAGATGTTTTGAAACAAAATGGAACTTGAAACAATTCGATTCGTAATGTGAGAAGAGCAATGCTAGGGGCACAAAATAAGCTCACAAAATCTTGCTCATTACATGAGGTGGCGATATTTTATTGGCTACATCGATAATGGACCCGCCACACTCTAATTTAAAACACCAATAAAATAATTACACATAGGATTTTGTGAGCAAAATTTTGTGTCTTTTTTGTGCCCCTAGTATTATTCATGTGAGAAACATTAAAAGTTGTCGTACAACAGTGTAGTTTTAGCTTTTTACAATATTCAATTAAAGCAAATTATGATGATGAAACAACTGCCATTAAAATATTTGCTCAATGATTATTTAATTTCCTGCAGTCAACTGATATTTTTGAATTTTTCTTTGCAACTTAGTTTTTTTTTTTTCTTTATCTTTCCATTGTAAACAGAAACAAAATAAATTAATTAATGTTACCACTACTTATCAAGAAATGTACAATGCCTAATATAAAATTATATAAGCTTACATCACAAGTTTGTCAAATCTATTTGCTAATTTTCTTATTCTTTTTAGTAGTGGAGAACCAAAAGAAAAAAAATATATCAATTTCTTTCCTGTTAGTTAATTCTTATTCATTTTCTAACATTTTGCAAAAATACATTTAATTTTCTTAGTATTATTAAGAAAAATAATTTGGGAAGACCCATAAAAAATAAATACTTTAACTTTGGAAAAAGAATTTGGTTTTAAGTAAGATGGTTTTGAAAGGTAATTACATCAAGCATTGATTAATTTAAATAAATATGAATGTAATGGCTGAGTTAATTTTGTTGTTTAAATAGGCCCTCGGGGGGGGGGGGGTCATGTAAAAGACTCGCCACTTGTTCTTGAGATATAAAAAACGAAAATGCCATTGAGAGATTGCACAACACCTATTTCTTCTTTTAGAAATGTGGCATTCATTTTGGGATGAACAAAAAAGAAAAACACATCATTTATTTTGGAAAATATGGAGTATAGGATTCAGAAGAAAACAGAAAACTGAAGTTGAACCTACCATTCCGTGCAACGAGAAAATCTGAACACAGTCGATGGATGATATCCCCACAAGAAGAACATTCAGAAATGGTGCATAAACAATCAAATGGCTCTCACTTCCAGAATAATCTGTAGGAACTGGAGGTGACAGCAATTTTGTTATGGAAAGAACAGTATGTTCCTGCAAATACAGAAAGTTATATGAAAAAAGAGTCAGACAGAGAGATGTTGGAAATCCATACATATCTATCTACAATTTTTACCTGTATATTCCAACCACGAGTTAGAGATGCCCCACAAAGAATCGTCGCAGCAGCGACCTTCTCATCATCTGAGCCAGTAACAGCAATCTCATATATCTTCTCTAATTCTGCTAAGCTTCCATCACAGCCATGAGCGCAAAATCAGTCGCCATACCAGTGGCTAAATATACAAAAAAGAGCATCTGACACACCTGGCTTCAGGAGAGAAAAGCTTCAACTGAAGACCAGGTCACAGTTAATAAAACAGGGCCTCGTAGCTACCATGTTCGCTTGTCAAAAGACTAATGATCAAACAGTTTACAACAGTTACTATTTCCATATAAACGACTTACTGAATCGCAGCTTGGGCATGAGGATGGTAGGACAATCTGACTCTATTTATAACGTACATAATTAGCCTAATAAAGCATCTATCATAAATTTTGATTTAGAAGAATTTCAAACAAGGTTTTCCTTAGAAACATCTTATTTTATTTTCAGTGTTAACTGAAAAGTGGAAGGATTTGTTTCTTTTGTGCATGATTGTATGTGTATTTTGCAACATGCTAACTAGGGATGATATTTGCTTGGACTTCATTCTATTGTCTTTTCTGTCTGTCCTGATCACCTTCTCATGTTGCGAATAGCAAAGATTGGAATGAGGGAGGAACAACAAAGCTGAGCGGAGAACAGAAAAAATGGTAAAAAAATATCTGAAGACAGAAAAAATAAATAAATAAATAAATAGAGAGTACAAAGAAACACAAAAGAGAAACCCTACCACAACAAATAAATATCAATTACAAAGTGCTTTTGTAATATGGAGTGGCTACAGAGGGACAAATAGTCTGCTACTGTGAGTGAGTGCCAGTGCATAGTAGTCTCCTAATGTAGTTATGCCATTCAGATAAGACTATCCCCAGCAGAGCTTCATCTAAGGGGGTCATTGACATGGAATCAACCCATGTTGGAGGCCCAAAAATTAGGTCCGACGGGCCAAACTACAAGGGCTGTGGAATTAACTCCATGGTAATCAGGTGATTAAAAACGATTAAGGCGCTTTTCAACTTTATTTCCAAACTTGTACTATTTTTCATTTTGTATAAATCCAAAAAGGGTTGTGATGTGCAGCAAGGAAATATAAGCTTTTGCAGTTTAAAGTAGTGATTACTGTATTAAAAGGACATTCAGAATTGGTACTCAAAGTCAACACCATTAAACCAAAAAAGAAATGTCAAAGACAAGCAGAAACAAAAACAGTGTCTTCGAGATGGGGGTTAGATGGGGCAGGGGGGGAAATTCTGGAGTGGAACCAGAAAGTTGGATGTACAAGTGCGAGCATACCTTGAAGCTGGACTTGATACCAAAGCACTTATCATTGGAGGAGTCAAGGGGGACCCCTTCATCAGCGATGACCAGCCGGGGATTTGGCCAGAAATAGATCTAGGTATTTGGTTGCTGCGTCCCTTAACATAACCAGGCCACAAATATGCTGATGTGTCCAAGAGATTTCTAGCAATACAGGCCTCAACAATCAGATGCCTCATGTTCCCAGCTGGATGCAATGATAAAATATTAAGAAAGTGTTGATTGACCATTCAAACAAAAATCAAACCCCCACAACAAAATAATTGCATCAGTTTCAAGTATAGAGGCATAAAAAGATAGTCGCAGAAAATAAGGTTTACTGGAAAAAGAATAGATACGCACAAGCTGGGAACTTGTTCGCAAATTTATATCTCAGTAATTAAACATGCCAAGACACTGGAAAGAAATTTGAGAAACCATCTCAAAACGCAGCCAATGCTGAACATTCTAGTAAATGAAGGTTTGAGATCAAAGAGATTACTCACAACAGTTCACCGGCATGTCATTCAAGCTCACACCGTCGAGGTATCCACTCCCAACATTAAGCCCTGAGAGAAACATCATTGCTTTTGCAGCAGCCTGATTTGCTATGGAAGTTACAGTTAGGGGTGGAGTCAACAAGCTGTCACAGTCTCCCAGCTGTTGCAGACTGGAAATTAGTTCCTTGCGACAGTTTCCAGGAAGCTGTTTCTCAAGCTTCTGACGTGTAGGCCAGCGCTCGGGTTCATCGATCACAACATTTTCATCTTCCTCAATAATACTAACGATTGCAAGGGTTGTCATAGACAATAACAGGCATAAGCACGTATCGAGGCGAGGTACTGGACCCTCACAAGGATCTCTTTCCTAAAACATCAAGAAGATAATTGAGAGATACTTAAATAAATCCCAGGAATGAGTAAGTTTAAAGGAACACTAAGCATATAGCTGTAGGTAAAGCATGCATTAGGCAGATATTACAAGCACAGATCACTTGGTGCCAGACAGTCAGTGTCTGGCAAGGCACTTGAGGAAATGTTATATATGCAAATTTGACCAAGGCAACCACAGAACATATAGCTGCCGAATCATCAGGAGTCAACTACTAATCAGGTGAATGATGGAAATAAAATGCACGAAAAATCTACACCTAGATTACTAACCAGTTATTTTAACTACCATGGTTCCTACTTCAGGCTTTCCTTAGTTTAAAACGTTGATGACCCATCTCAATTAGAATTTTCGTTCTAGAAACAGATCAAAACTGATTGAATCAAACCCAAACGCTCGTAAAGGTATTATATCTCCTACCATCTAAAATTATTTAAACTGATCATGTGAATACTTTGAAAACTGTTATCACAAGCTTTTACCCTTTGGACAAGCCTTAAAGATGCACACCACAAACCGAGAAATGCGTCCTTCCAGGAGGCCTGTGTAACTGCCTGAAGAGCCTTCACCAAACCTGCAACACCAATCCCGGTCAGAAACTTCCCTTACAGTGAGATACAAATCAAGTATCTATTATTCTATATGAATAGATGGTTATACCTGTGAGAATTTCAGCAGCACTTGTGGCTGTCATCTGGGATCCATCCATGGTATCCTCCAGGAACAGATCAATTGGGAGCCAAATTGCTGAACGACTAGCACCATGACTTTGAGCTGCAGATGACATGAGCGACCCAGAAGACATTACAGCATGGAAATGTTGCTGTGAATATGTTTTGTTTTGACGAGAGAGTAGAATACGAGAATCTGACGATAACTGCAAAAGGGCATCTGGACTGATATTTTTTGAATTTCTTAAAGCTGATGAGTTAGCTGCAAGAAGTCTCATATGCTGAATGAAGCATCCCCAATGAGAGGACCTAAGAGGGAGAATGCAGTGTAGAATTAGAAATGAGCGATCCATGTTAGTGTTCAGTGCCACTGCAGACTAACAAAATAACTCAAAAGAAGCATCACATGAAATGAATGGAAATAAACAAACAAATGCACCAGAGTCTGAAATAAAAAAGCAGCTACATTACATATTTCGTCGGGCTAAGTAGAGGATCTTGGATGTTGCTTTATTTTCGAAGAAAACTCCAATTATCTCAATAGCCATTATGGTATTCATTTTCTGCAACCCCTCGTGATGACCGCTTCTCTTTTCCCCAAAACTATTATTATGGTCAATTTCCATATCCTGTGGCCGGGTTGGCCATTTAGACGTCTTTGAAGGTGTAAGTTCCAGCAAGTTTTCATCATCCAATGATGCATCAAGCAACTGCCACACGATTGAAAATACAAATTCAGCTACGATAAGCCCAGGTTCAGATGATTGAAGACCAAATATCTTTGAAAGTTGGAGAACATCGTCAATGGATTCCATGATCCTGCGGTTGCATTGATATGTTAGTCTTGCAGGCTCTCAAGTTAATCCATCAAATGATAATATTTCTAGTATAAAACACAATCTTAATAATAGAGAATATACTAAGGTTGCAGCAATGACATGAACATGATTACCAATTTTTATTAGAAACATAACAATTCAGAACTATTCCCTCAAACATTAGTTAGTCATTTCATAATGATTCTGTGTCAAGCATCCATCTTTAAATAGGAAAGGGTGCTACGCACCTTTAAGGTTGTTTAATTACTAACAATCTCCCTTATTGTTACCTCTACCCCACAACAAAAATTCACATTGGAAAACAACACATTTGATCGTAGTAACAACTTTTTAACAAATAAATTTTAGCTTTATCGTACAAGGTTCTGTTTAGCGACACACGATATTTGTAAACTTAAGTTCTCAAACATAACTGTTTTAAGTGAATTGTCCCCGAGTAGAAGTAGGACTTTTTAAGTGGAACAGAGGGGAGTACATCAATTTACATCAATTGTTATCTCATGGTTGCCTCCTGGGAGAGCGCAGCCCACTAACTGCACTAAGAAAGTGCGAATTCCGATGATAAATTTGTTATAGATTTGGGTACTCCGGGAGTGCATGAGAAGAAACAATAAACATGCAAGCATCCATATGAAAGAAATGAGCAAGAGAAGAACACAAGATATGGTAATTCGGTTCGTCCATACTGATTACATCGGGGGGAGCTGCCAAACCAAAATATTCACTATAATATCAATATGTGGTGTTTAGAACTCAGCACATGCGTCTACCAGCGCTCATGAGCATTGCAAGGCCTACATTGCTTCCCACGACTCTCTTGTGGCTCTCACAAACTCTCGGGGGGTTTTCCTAGCACATTAAATATGGTGACTGTCACTTGGCTTATATATATAGGAATACAAAAAAAAAAAAAAAAAAAAATCTAAGTAGAAACCTGGATACTAAAATTCCCTAAACCGACTTCAACGAGGAATCTCAAGAAACACAGAATGACTCAAATTCAGTTTCCTCTTCCTTCTTGGTTTTAGCTTCACAACATAACAATCTCCCACTTGAAGACCAAACCAAACACTGTGACCAATCCCGTCAAGCTCCCACGTGCAAATGAATCATCACCCACTGTGACTAATCCCGTCAAGCTCCCAAATGGAGATGGCACATCAGCGACCCACTGATCGTGTTGAAGCTTGATATACATTGTAGGTGCCCTCTCTAACACCTTAAGGTTTTAGAGGAGTTGGTTACTTAACATGGTATCAAGCAGCCATTCACATTGCTACAAATCCGGTTTTTCATGAGCGAACGAAACATATAGAGATGGATTGCCATTTTGTTAGAGAGAAAATTCAGGAGAAGGTTATCGCTACGAGTTATGTTAAAACGGAAGATCAACTTGCCGATGTGTTCACTAAGTCATTGAATGGTAATAAGTTAAGGTCTATTTGTAACAAGCTGGGCATACATGACATTTATGCTCCAGCTTGAGGGGGAGTGTTAGAGTATAAGTTATAGACTTAAGTGTAGAACTATATATGTACAGGGGTCTTAATGTAAGTTGTATATGTATTGTATAAAATACTCACGCCAAAGCAGTTAGGGCTGCGGCTTATGATTTTCTCTCCGTATAAAAGTACACTAATATGGTATCAGAGCTCTGGTTATCGCAAGGTCAGGGGTTCGAATCCTTCCGCTTGCATATTATTACCCGGATTATTGAGTGCTAGAATTGCACTATGTTGATGCCCGATAAGTGGCATGTTTATTAATCTCTCCACGTGTGTCACCGGGTCACACGTGAGGGGGAGTGTTGAAGCTTGATATACATTGTAGGTGCCCTCTCTAACACCTTAAGGTTTTAGAGGAGCTGGTTACTTAACAGATCGCGGCAGCGCCGGGCCTCCTTCTCTTCATCTTTTATATCGTCTGCTCATTCACCCAAATTCAAAAATGCGATTTTTTTTTACTGGAAATCCCCTCAACCACCGCGACTGCTCCCAAAATCCCTAAGAACGCTTGATCCACCTAGATCAGTAGCCTCATCCTACCTGGATCCCTACAATCCTAACCTAATCTTGAATCTACCAACCATTTCTGAATCTATGCAACCCTACTCCCTTGGATCTATGCAATCACGATCTCTACCTGTATATGCAACCCTGATTCCAAGTGGAGGTATGCAAGCTTGATCCCACCTAAATCTATGTAGCCTTAATGATCCTGAGATGGCATCCCAAATTCAATCAATTTAGGCAGCCCTTAAATGTCTTTAACCCGGAGCTCTCATACCATTTGTTATAGATTTGTATTCCAAAAAATGCATAGTGCATGGGAAGAAACAATAAACATGCAAGGATCCATACGAAAGAAACAAACAAGAAAAGAACACAAGATTTGGGAACCCAGTTCATCCACACTGACTACATCCAGGGATGCTCATCCACACTGACTACATCTGGAGACGCTGCCATCCCAGGATATTCACTATAACATCAATATGTGGTGATTACAACTCACCAAGCGCTTTTCACAAGCATGGATTCTCTCTCTAAACACAAACCCCAAACATTGTCTCAAAGCATGCATCGAGCTGAGTACAAGTACCTCATTGGCACTGCTGGGCTGTATTCCTCTCTTGTGACTCTCACAGACTCTCTGGATTTTTTTTCCTAGCACACATAATATGGTGATTGTCGCTTGGTTAACATTGGGATACAATAAAAGCCCAAAACCTAAACCCGGAACACTAAAATACCCTAAACCTACTTTAATAAGTAATTTAAAGGAAACCCACAATGACTCAAATTCAGCTTCTTTTTGCTTATTGGTTTTGGCTCCACAACCCAACACATTTCATTTAAGGACGGGCTGCCAGAAGAATTTCATGGACATACATTTGTGATTTTGGAGAAAAAGTGAGTATCTTGAGATCATAGGGTTATCCATTTGTAACAGGGAACAATTATGGTATCTATTATAAGAAATCCTAAAACAATCTATGATATCTTATATGAGAAGACCACTTAAAAATCTAGTACCTTATATTTGGTCCCATTTCCCCTCGTGATTATGACGCGGACAAAACACTAGGAAAAGAGCATTTATGCCTGACTAACAGGCCAGTGGTTCAATAGAATAAAACAAAAAACACAAACTGGATCATGCTAGCAAGATATAAACTGTGTAAATATTTTATTTGTATCTCATGTTGAGGTAATAGATGTTTCAGCGACGAACATATCCAAATTCTGTTAGACCTCTTGAGCTCCGTGTGCCACCTTTATTCCCTAATTCATAAATGTTTTAGTAGTCTTCCAACCAACAGAGCTCTTTCATTTTCACTATATATGTATAAGGTTTACAAAAATATACTGACAAGTCTTTGGTTGACATTTTCATATCTACTTATAGCATGAGGTCATGTTACTGAATAAAGAAATGTAGACACACAAAATTTACGTGGTTCGGCCTCTTGCCTACGACCACAAGCTCAACAACACTATGACAACTTGAAATTACAAAGAGTATCACCCTACAAATCTGAGTTCCTCACTCTAAGATTACAAGGAATGACACACTCTTAGAAGGCTCTCACAAGAAAGACACACTAGCACTCTTTGTTACAGATTTTTCTCTCTAAAAAATCTTTTGTGTTTTTCTGTTCTTTCTCACTACTTTCTTACTTCATAACAAGCTGCTGTCCACGTCTATTTATGCAGCAAAAACAGCCCCTTTAAGGCTCTTGAACCTTCCTAGAGCACCTCTTCGTATTCCCAAGAAGCCTCCTAAAAAAACACCCTTCTAGAGACTCCAACATATTAATTTACCCAACTAAATGGTGCTGGAAATTCAATTAAAACCCAACATCTTTGGTTGACATTTTCATATCTACTTATAGCATGAGGTCATGTTACTGAAAGAATCTATAGATGTTTGAAGTAGAAATTTCTATACCTTGTAGTTGTAAATATCCAGCCCATGAGATAAATATATTCTCTTATACTAATATAATGAAAGGAGAATGATTATAACTATAAAATACGGAAAATCCTGTGCTAAGTAAAAAGGACGTGTGCACAGATCCAAAAGAATATGTTAAGACTAGCTAAAGTTTAAATTATCGGGTCATCTACATTGAAAAGCATCCTATCATAGTTTCCTTTGTTAGATTGCACTGGAAAGGAAGCTAGGAGTTCATCTAAAGATCATTCACTTACTGATGGCTAAAAATGTATATATAAGTAAATGAATAAATACACGCACACGCACATCTCAATGAAAACATTAAAAGTATATTGAGATTTGAACCTAACAAGTCACTAAAATGGAGTTCCCTCCAAGGGGGAAGAGTAAACCATACTTCTGATATTTCGGACCATTAATCTCAGATGCCAAAGAGAACATGTGTCGTTTAAGGAGTTCCATATAAAGCCTGTATGCTGCAGGATGGCTTTTGCGACTCGGGATCACCCTGTAAAAACAAGAAGAGGTATAAATCCAAGTGCAGTGATCAATTAAAAGAGGAACAATAAACATGGAATTCTTTTGTACACGAGTATATCACAGCATTCATTATAAGCAGCTCGTATACATTGGTTACATGAACCGAATTGAAATGTCACTAGTAGACAAAACCAAGGCCGTGTCTAAAATATCTATAGCATTGTAAACACTTCTGTATCTCAGTGGTCAAATATAAAAACAAAAGGCACATAAACAGAAGAGATTAATGAAGAAAAGATGCATAAATAACTGCGATCTTCAACACCATACATAACATCACGTGATAAAGCTTTAAGTTCTGACAGAAACATACAGGTATCTATAGCCAACATGCATTGACAGGTAAAAGACAGTGTTTATTTAAAAAGACTGATGAACTCCAAATTAGGAGAGAAAAATAACTAGGAAAGGCAATTTTCGGACCAGAAAACTTAAAAAGAAAAGTATTACATTGTTTCACCATGCAAAGATAGACAGTCCAGGGTGTACTTCCCGGTGTTCCAAACTATCCCTCCAGAGAAGTCTTAGTTAAGCAGAGATGGAAGTATCACCCATCTTATACCCCCAGTCCCCACTAGTAACTTAATTAAACACTAGCATTTTCCTCAATATACCACAATGCTCAAACAGTTTGAGCACTTTCTTTCCAACAAAATTCCCTCCCATAAGATTTTTCAATAATATTGTTAATGATTACGAAATCATGTGATTACTGGGAAAGCTAGCGTCTCAGCAGTAAATACAGAGTAAGACTACTGCTTTGAATCAACCTCATGTTTCTTGTAAAATTCTAGAAACAGTATCATTATTCTTTTTCCAGTAACCTAATCAGAGAATTTCAACCTTCAACTAGCTCAAAATATCAAATTAAGTTAATGGCATACTAGTAATAGTGATGCTCTCTGCATTTGCACTAAATTGATTCTAATTCCAAGCAACAACTTGGCAATAACATCCTACTGTATTATACCATAGCCATAATTTCATTCAGCAAAACACTTTTCATAGTGAAATTCTATAAGAAGAACAGCCAATTCGATCACGGACGAGACAGTACAAATTAAACACTTAACTGTACAAGTAGAACAATTACTTCGCTAACATAATTAATTTTAATCATGACAAAAAAAACCTGTCAGAGAGGAGAGCGAGAATTAGAAGGGGAGGGACGATCCTGACAGTCAAGGCCTTCTCGAGAAACTTCCAGGTGATAGGAACGTTGTTGGACCAACAAATATGAGAGACGAGGAGTTGAGCGACTTCGGTGGACGGCATGGAAACTCCGGCGGAGAGGAGGGTTGAGGAGAGTTGAAGGGCCCAGGTCAAGGGATCGCAGCCCTTGTTCTGAGCCAATATCGTCATCTCCATGACGCCGTCCCATAAGCTCGTCGGATGTTGTACGGTCATCATCGCCATGGATTGTGTTGGGCGTGTCCGTACAGGTCGATCTGTTATGTTAAGAAGGTTTCATGAAGGAGAGAGAAGAAGAAGACGGGTTTTCTTTTCTTCTAGTCTTTGTCAGGTTATGTGAGAGTGAAGGAGAATTTTCCTTTTAAAAAAAGGGTCAACTTTGGAGGAGGCGCCTTCTTTGACTTTATTTTTCTTATTACTTCTAGTTTCTTAAGGTTGTTGTTATAGACCCCCGTAAAATTTATGAATACACTCGTACATAGCTTAAAATTTTAAATGGTACGACACTGTGAAGCACAGTTATGGGTGTATTCATAAATTTTACGGGTGTGTATAACACCACCCTTTCCTTTCCTAATCCATAGTACTACTTTCCTAATAAACAATCCACAATAGTGATTTTAGTGAGACAATATTTTTTTTGTTTGTTAAAAAATAGTACACCTTCATGTCGAAAAAATAGACTCATTTAATTTTTATAAGTCAATATTTACCCTCACGTCATTACACCGAGCCTCTTTTCATTCTAAAAAAAAATAGAATTCGAGTTGCTCCCGCTTCAGACTTACTGCAAAGAAAGATAGGTGGCCGGTTGCTTATAATTGCTGGTTGATCGTATGTATTAATATTGTTCAAGCATTAATAGTAATTTAATATTTGCACTGAATTTATAAAAATTTTGTAAGTGTTAAAATTATTAATTGATGTATAAATAATAACTTTGAAAATTTTATTGAGATGATTGGATTGATATTAATTTGTTCAAAGTTCACTTGTTGATCATAAAAGTCAAATGAAAGTATCTTTTGAGGCCGGTAAGAGTATTACGTTTTTAAGTAGAGAAAACGTTCAACGTACTAAAATAATAATAATAATAAAGTATAATTTAAAATAAATTTACAAGTCAACTGCTATATTTATTTATCTAGATTATAAAGCACATAGGGAATAACCACCTCCTAAAAATACATAAAGAGCGGTCAGGATTAACCCGTAACCACCATGATCTAATGGCTATAATTTAACAATCATTTTCCTATTAAATTTCAGTTGTTAGATTATTGATCCTTCACTTCAATCCGACGGCTCTTAGTGAGCGGTTTCCACATTGTCCTTCTTCCCTTTTGCTTGCCGCTTTTTGTCTGTCGCCTCCCTCTCCACGACGCAGACCTCACGAATCTCTCTCATTCTCCGGCAACTCGCTGCCGTGCTTTGACGCTCTCAAATCCTATTGATCCTTGCGCTTTTAGTTTTTTTTTTTTACTGATCTACTGCCATTTTGACATTCATTGTTGATTTCCCCCTCAGAATGAAAGCCAAACTCGGGCTAGCCGTCCACCGTTACTTCTCATCCAACCGTTCCCCTATCTCAGCTTGCCTTCAGCGGAATCCCCGTTGGATTATAATATACTTAGTATTTCAGAGGGTTGGGTTCCTTTTCTTCATACTCCCTATGTTCCAAAATACTCTCTCTGTCCCGGAATGATGGTCCCCATATTTGCGTTGTTATTGCAAAGGAAGTTTGAGCAATAATTAAGGTTACTTTTAATTATTCTAATAAAATGTTTGAAATTGTTCTTGATATACCATTATAAATAATATTAATTCCAAATTTTAGATTCATATTAACATAATTAAAAGTGTGAAAAAAGAAGGATTATCATTCTGAGAGGGAGGGAGTAATATATTGATCATAAAATGCATACATTGAAGGTTCTCATGTTAGGTTGGGGGAGTACCCAGTCACAACATAATTGCATTTGTATATTGCCTAGGTGATTTAATATTCTGGCACGTCCCATGTATACTGCCTAATTTTCAATAATTATACTTCCTAAATTTGCATACTTCCAATGCTATTATAGTTACTATTTTCAGTTCTCTTAGCGTGCATTGGTAAATAACATTAGCATTTATCTAATTTGATTTTCTTAATTGAACAAGGTAGACAGTGAAAGGAGTAATTGACGTTTGGCGAATAAGCTGAAGAGGCGAGTGAACATCGTGCAACCAAAGAAAGTAGGCGGTGGTAGTGGTGGCAAGGCTAAGAGTGGCAGTAATGGTGGTGACAGCAAGAAGGAGGGAAAGAAGGGTGGAGAGGAGAGAACCGGGAATTTGTAGGTACTTGGTATTAAGAGGAAAGTAAGTGGGAAGGGGGAGGGGTGACGGGAAAGAGGAAAGTGGGTGGAAGGGGATTACTGATGAAGAAAAATTCGAATTGTAGGATGTTTTTCCCGTTTTCATACGAGTACTAGCGATTAATTTGAGACAGGAGGAGTATTTATTTACACTTTTTGGAGCAGGTTGTTTATGCATTCACTTTCCCATCAACACCAAAAAATAATAATTGCGTAACCATAATCCTCACAATGAAAAATCAACCAAATCCACGTGTGTAAATTTATTGCGTTCATATTATGAGAGTCGTCTTTTTATTGTCTGTCTTTAATATTCAAAACACATACTTTTAATACACTTTTTCTTAACTTTTGTTCTTAATAAAGGTGTGGACGTTCAAGATATTATTAAATTGTGTTCATAAATTCAAAGTTCTGATATCTAAATATACTCCCTCCGTCCTAGAGTAAGTGTCCACTCTTCTATTTGCATGAGGATTAAGAAAAAATGGAAGTTATGTAAGAAAAAGTGTAAGTGGTATAAGTATAAAAAGTGAGGTAGGAGAGAGAAAGTGGGGTAGGAAATAGTGAATTGATTGGTGTTGCGAGTGTAAAAGTAAAGTATTAGAGCGAATGTGTGGGATGAATAGTAAAGATTATTTTCCATTTTAGGAAGTAGATACTTACTCTGGGACAGACTAAAAAGGAAAGGTGGACACTTACTCTGGGACAGAGATAGTACTAAACTTTCAAAGTAATTTATTTTTAACCCGTTTTCATACTATCACTGATTTGTACTGTCATTATTTTAGTACTGTTACCGTGCCATCGGCACAGGCACGAGTACTAGTTATACTACAACTAAGGCTCCGTTTGTTTCGCGTAAAATAACTTCCGGAAAATGTTTTCCCCATTTTCTGGTGTTTGTTACGCACCGAAAAATGGGGAAAATATTTTCCGGAAAATGGTTTTCCCTCTTTTCTAAGTAAAATGGCTTACGGATTTTTACTAAGTAAGTCATTTTCCGGAAAATGTTACTCACACCCAACTCTCCATAAAACCCCACCCTACCTACCATACCCACTACACCTCTATCACCACCCTCTTCATCCATCCTATCCACCACCCCCAACTACCCCAGCACCCACCCCACCCCCACCCTACCCCACCACCCCACCTCCACCCACCCCACCCAAAAAAAAAAACTTCTTTTCACTCATATTAAAAAAATTGAACATCTCCACCACCCCCAACTACCCCAGCACCCACCCACCCCAACCCTACCCCACCACCCCACCAAAAAAAAAAAAAAACTTCTTTTCACTCATATTAAAAAAAAAAATTAAACATCTCCACCACCCCCAATTACTCCAGCACCCACCCACCCCCCCCCCCCACCCCACCCACCCAAAAAAAAATATCTTTTCACTCATATTTAAAAAAATTGAACATCTCCACCACCCCCAACTACCCCAGCACCCACCCAGCCCCACCCTACCGCACCACCCCACCCCACCCACCCAACCCAAAAAAAAAAAAAAACTTTTCACTCATTAAAAAAATAAAAATAAATTATTTTTGAACACCTCCCCCGCTCCCCACTACCCCACCTACCCCCACCCCACCCACCCCAAAAAAAATTAAAAAAAAAATTACTCATATTAAAATTATTTTTGAACACCTCCCTCACCCTCACCCTCACCCCACCACCCACCCCCACCCCCACCCTACCCCCCCCCCACAACCACCCATCCCAACCCAAAATCTCCACCCACATTCATTTTTTTTTCTCATTATAATTTTTTTCCTCATATTAAATTATTATTATTTTCATATAAAAATATTTTCCGGAAAACATTTTCCTTAGATTTACCAAACAACCAAAAACATGTTTATGTCATTTTCCGGAAAACATTTTACGGGAAATCATTTTCCGGAAATTGTTTTACGCGAAACAAACGGAGCCTAATAATGACCATTTTGAATTTAAAAAAAAAAAAAAAAAAAGTAGATGCAAAAGCAAGTGAAGTGAAAGGATTTAATAATGACCATTGTGAATCATGAAAACATTGGGGACCATGTCGCAAAATCTAAAACTCTTGGGGGGGGGGGGGGGGGAGGGATTCTTTGACAATGAGGCATTTATACACAGAGAAGTAAAAATTTGTTTACAGAGAGAAGTAGGAGAGATTTCAGAAATCCTCTACTTGGAGTTTCTGCTAATAGCATAAAACAAAGTCACAAAATCTAGCTCACAAAATGAGCTGGTGATATTTTATTGGTTGCATCGATAATAGACCCGCTACACTCTAATTAAAAACACAAATAAAATCATTACGCTTAGGATTTTGTGAGCAAGATTTTGTGACTTTTTTGTTCCCTAGTATTATTCTTCTGTTAATAAAGCAACTAAATAATTTACAAATAAAAAGTCAAAAAAAAAAAATCAAAAAAAAATCTCGTAAGAAACAGACGGCAAAAACTATATACACAGCCCGGTAAATACACAGCCCATTTAATTCCATCGCTGCCCTTGCACGTCTCGTGTATACTTACACGATATGATAGCTTAAATCTCGTGTACATATACACGAGATACATCTCGTGTAAGTACACACGAGATTAGAACCGCAACAGCAAAAGCAACAATAAACATAACTTGGAATGAAATTTGATTCTCAAATAGGACATCTCCACAAAACATCAATAGACCATTACACATATACTATCGCCTAATTGTATACGAAATGAAAGTGTTAACAAGGATAAGCATATAATTCAAACATTCATACAAACTGGATAAATCAAAAACCATTACACATATACTATCCTATATGTAATCTTCTTTGTCTTCTTGCATCGGTATCCTCCTCATAGAGTTGACTGAACTCTGCTATCCTATCTTGGTATGGGAGGAGTAGTTGGCTTGCGGTTGGATCACAGCGGTTCCGATAAAGGTTTGGTGGTGGTGGTATTGGGTAATCATTGCCTAACATGCGCAGCTGCAAAAGTAATAACAGTTAAATACAAGACAATGAAATATAATGAATATAAGTAAGACAACTAAATATAACTAATATAGATGAGACAATTAAGTTTCATACCGCTATAAAATGGTTTCCATTGACTTGTCCCACCACAACTGTGTTCACCGGTGGTTGTACTGGTGCAGTCACTGGAAGGCATAACATACCACCGCTAGTCGAGTAAGAAATGAACGCCACATTATACCTCGTGGCAATGATGTGCCCAAGATCTGGGAGCTCCATCCAATAATCACTGGGCGCCGTCCGGCTATAGCAAGCAATCTTACGTAAGAGTTCTCTTACCGATATCCAAGGTAGAACTCTTTCGTAAAGGTCTTGGCGAGCAAGCACCTCATTGTAACATTCTGTGCGCACTTCAGCCCACTTCTCCTCATCTCCGTATACCTGTGCTGCTACGGCTCTATAGCCACAATGTCCATCTGATGCCACATCTATGATGCCTCCAATACGCGGGGTAATGAAAGGCGGAAAAGACTCTACATACGGGGAGCTGTATAAACTAGTATAATTGGGCTGTCCATTTCCCTCTCCACGACCCTGACCCTGATCCCGTCCTCGTCCTCGACCTCGACCTCGGCCTCGACCCCGTCCTCTCCCACGACCGGAAGGAGCTACTGGTGGATGAGACGTAGTAGTACTAGCAGGGGTAGATGGTGTGGGTCCTGAAGGTGATTTCCGTTTGCGGGTGGACTCCGAACTCGCTTGGGTTGATGCAATGAATGCACATCTAGACCTGAAATAGGGCAAAGAAAAAAGAGTGAGAAGCATTCATACTGTTGTTTGAAAGTGTTAAAAAAAATTGATGATGCTGCTGATGTGTCTCGTGTAAGTCCATACGAGACATATCTCGTGTTGTATTACACGTGACAAGTCTCGTGTAATACAACACGAGATATGTCTCGTGTTTACTTACACGAGACACATCAGCAGCAGTTAAACAGTAGCAGCAACACAACAGCACAACAGCAACAATACAACAGCAAAAAATTTGAGACATAATTGAATGAAGATATATACCCTTTGCCAGTTGAGTTTGGTGGAGCGGGGACTCCAAAAAATTTGTTAGTATGCTCCCAATCTGACAGTTCTCTGGAACTTCCGGCCCGGGGTTCATTCGGCTTTGAAATATGATCCGGCTCCATCGTTTTGAATAACTGTCTCCTTACCGGTTCAGGCTCCTTAGATGAAGGGTTGTCTACTTCAATGTCCAACTTCTTCCAAAACTCACGAATCGTGGACAACTCAATCCGTCCCTGACACTCCTCTATCTGTGCAATCTCATGACTACATGGAAGTCCATGTGTCCGCCTGTAGTAACACCCGCAGGCAGCCTCAGTGATTACATAACCCCCATTATGACGCTGCTTGATTTTCTGAATTCGATCATGCTCTTGTCTGATAATGCGAAAGGCTACCGTTGACACTCTAGTGAATATGTTGCGATATAGATTGCGGGTCCTCAAATCAATTGGATATCTGGTCCTTGATCTATTCATACCCTGTTTGATAGTTTTTAGCTGGATATCTATGATTTTATGAGCCTTTTTAAACAGTGTGTCAAAAGTAGAAGAAGCACTCCCCAATGCCTTCTTCAACCTGTTATGCTCACCCTCAGTCCTGTTTGTGGTATGGGTCCCGAAGTGTGTTAACACATCCGTGTGCATGGACAGAATATTCTGAGAGTACAAATTAAGCCATGTCTCGCGGAGGTAATCCAATAGTGCAGGATAAGATCTGAAACGGTCACGAAGCTCTGCCCAACGTAAGTCCCATTCGTCGGGGTTAGGGGCTGAGATTGCATAATTGAACGTCCTCATGAATGATTCTGCGAAGTCCTCGCTACCTGTATGCTCCAACCCTTTCCTTCTAACATTCATTTCGATATGCCTCCGACACAAGAAGTGTGCGGTGTGGGGAAAAACTGTACGGAGAGCGCTGATGAAACCCAACTCACGATCAGTGACAAAAACTGTAGGCAACCGGGGAGGTGTAAACAGACTGTGCAAATTGTTCAATGCCCATTCGTAATCACCCGTACTCTGATGCCTGAGGAACGCAGACGCTATTGTGAAATTATGCCCGGTGGAAGTAAAACCTACAAACTGCAAGTAGTACAGTCCGTAGCAGTTGGTGTTGTGAGTGCAGTCACCCTGTACAACATATGGAAAAAAGTTCAGAATCTTCATTGCTAATGGGTGAGAGAAGAATATGTCTTCGATCATGCCAGTCTCAGCGTCTTCCCTCGTGTAGCTAGTATATTCATTATCACTGAGTAACTTAAGGAATTGTTGTAGCGGGTCCTCCCTTGTCGTTCCCCTTCTCTATATTTTGACACGGCATTCCGGACGTGCATCGGAGTGCTCACGTTCTTCTCATCCTGCATCTTTAGCATTGCCACAATGTCATTTGGACGCACTGAACATTCACTTGCGGTACACACAGCGTCATATTCCCCAGGTGTCAATTTCCCGAGAGGAAAACCTTCCGGGTACAAAGGAAAAGCATGATTATGTATGCCATTCCTCACAACATAACCCCATGACCCATCAACACCCCTCTCTGTGGCATATAGTTTAAAACTGCAATCTCTTTTCTTTGTACTAGTCTTCCTAATGTTATTTGATCTTCCGGCCCTGTGTTGTCCACCAAAATGACATGTGATGTAAGCATATGCTAGTTTATTTCCACGTCTATTCCTCGAGCTGTGTATAACTAGGTGTATATTTCGACCCCTCGCTATTTCCCGTACATGTGCAAGAAGCGCATCCCGAGTTTGAAATATTTCTGATGTCGTGAATTCATCACTGGTATCCGGGAATGGACCCTGCAAAATACGAGATGAAAAGTCAGTTTCAAAGCCCCAGCATACATATATCTCGTGTAAGTATACACGAGTTTCATCTCGTGTATACATACACGAGATTAAACTCGTGTAAACTTACACGAGATACTCCCTGTACAGATTGAAAAAAAATATTGAAAACTGGAATTTGATCTGATATTTCATTGTTATTGTCATGTGTATTTGAAGATTGTATAAATAAATATCATGTGATTTAATTCAAGATGGGATTTTTAAAACAAGATGGGATTTTTATTTTGATTTTGATCACAATACACAAAAAAACATCAAAAACTTACTTCATCGAAGCTAGGATCATTGAAACTTGGAGAATGTTGATGTGGAAGAATATTTTGTAAGATTTCTTTTTCTTCATCAACGAGAAAATCTATCATATCAAGGTCAATACAATCATAAGAATTTTGTGGAGAATTATGTGAGGAATCCATGTTATTATGTGAGTAATCCATGTTATGAACTTAAAGATTGAATTTTTGAATGATAAAGGGCTATTGTGTGGTTTCTGTTCAGAATGGGTGTGTTTTAGTAAGGTTTAATCGTCAAATTCATGCAATGGTCGCGGAAAAAGGCTTATGGAATTTAAACATCTCGTGTATACCTACACGAGATTAACTTGACCATCTCGTGTATAACTACACGAGATGTCATAAACTCCAAATGACAAGTTTTATTTTTTTTTATTTTTTTTCTAGGCTCTAGATGACATTTAAAGTGTTTTTCATTAGTATCACTTTCCTCAAAATCCAAACGGAAATCGAGTTAGAAATTTGTGACATTATTAGGGTTTTTAGGGTTTTAAGGAAAATGTTCCGATGTTGTGAAAATGGTAAACGACCACGTAGTTTATTTTTTTTTCTAGGCTCTAGATGACATTTAAAGTGTTTTTCATTAGTATCACTTTCCTCAAAATCCAAACGGAAATCGAGTTAGAAATTTGTGACATTATTAGGGTTTTAGGGTTTTAAGGAAAATGTTCCGATGTTGTGAAAATGGTATACGACCACGTAGTTTATTTTTTTTCTAGGCTCTAGATGACATTTAAAGTGTTTTTCATTAGTATCACTTTCCTCAAAATCCAAACGGAAATCGAGTTAGAAATTTGTGACATTATTAGGGTTTTTAGGGTTTACACGAGATGACATCTCGTGTAACACCACTCGAGATGAATCTCGAGTGGGTTTATACGAGACTTGTTTCGTGTAAACACACACGAGATGAATCTCGTGTAAACACACACGAGACACATCTCGTGTGTGTTTACACGAGATACATCAGTAGTCTTACACCAGCAACAACACAACAGCAACAACACAACAGCAACAACAACAGCAAAACATCATGTCCTCGGGGGGGGGGGGGGGGGGAGAGGGGGTTTTACGAAACACTAGAATAAACTATTGAATCGGGAGGGGATTTCAAACGATAACTAAAATAAAAATACCATCATATTAACAAACTAGTAGAGGTGTCAATAAAAACTAGAATAAAATGTGTCCATTACAATACAATGAAAAGCAAAAATAAAATAAAATCCTAAGGCTGCGGTGGAAGTCCTAAAATCTCACCGGCCCGTCTAAGACCAACTAGCCAGTGCTCGGGGGCACTGGGATCCGACAAAAATGGAAGTATGATAGCTCGCAACTCCGCAATCCCTGCGACAGAAGGCTGCGGTGGAACATCAGGTGGGGGAGGTGGAATGTCACCGGGTGGATCGTGTATCGGATTACCTATCCGAACATGACTCCTAGCCCTAAACCAAGACATATAATCTGGAGTCACGAAGGGAACAGCCACGGGATGATCTCCAGTAAATAGTGGCCCCCAACGGACATCGGCCCTAAACTCCGCCATGCCAAAAGCCACCCACTCCTGCCAAACCTGATCTCCGTCACCGTAACGCTTCTGGTACCCCTTCTGACCCTTTGCCAAAACGCATAACTCGGTCGCCATGGGGGGCAGTCTGGGGATCCTCTGCTGGTACCCGAACTGCCTAGTCACACGATCAGGCATATACGCCTCTGTGATGTCACAAAAGCGTATAACACCCCTGTAGTATGAAATAGGCAGTATCGCGTCCGACCCGGTCCCATAAGGAGTCCAAATAACCTGTGAGTAGACATTGTTAGGCAAAGTCAACAGAATATCGGAAGGAACGACACAAAAACGTATAATAGTTTTAATATGAATAACTCACACTGTCAGCCCCCATCCTGTCAAGAATGCGGCGATACTGCACAAGATGATCGAACGTCCTCCCAGCCGAATCATCACGAGACCATCTACGGGCTCTCGGCTGCCCCTGCTGCCAATGGGGGTCAGTAACTCGCCGAAAACCCGGAAAGTACTCGTATATCCAGGCCTGAGATGTATGTAAAAAAGTATTAAATACTACTCAAATGCAACATTTAATAACAGGGGGGGGAGTAGACAGTAAAAAGATAGTGAATAGAGTAAGATGTACCTCTAGGAGAGCCGCACAACCGCCCATCTGCTTGCATCCGGATCTGGACGCCTTCCCCAACTCTCGGTACATATATGCCAAAGTGGCTGATCCCCAGGAAAGAGTGGGAGGCTGGCTAGATCCATGCACAGGGGCAGGTAGGCTGCGGGCACCTTATCCCCGCTCTTGTCCACGAACATCGTGCAACCCAATAGGTGCAGGATATACGCGGACGCACGATGGGCATCTGTCATGCCGCCTCTACGCTGAGTAAATAGACGCCTGACATCCCTCAATAAATAACCAGTGCCGCTCAACTGGAGGTGTCTAGAGATGCCAGATACGTCAGGCGCTGGATCCGTATAGCGAACAACTCCACCATCAATCCTGATACCTGTAAATTGAAGATGCAATAACACATTTTAGTATAAGAGATGAATGTAGACAGTTCATATAATATATGTAGACAGTTATATAATTGTGAATGGAGTATCGAAGCGATGTTATAAAAACATACCCAGGATATGAAAACTGTCATGTAAAGTAATCGTCATCTCCCCCCACGGCATGTGGAACGAGTTAGTCTCAGGAGACCACCGTTCCAAAAATGCCGTAGGAGGGCATGGTTAGGCCTATGAATGACGGAATCATGCAGATGCTGGAGGCCAGATGCATCTACGAGGGCCAGCCAGGCTCTATCAGCAACCGGCTGCTCATCACGCTTGAACCTGTTCATTCGAAACAAAAAATATTATCAGTACTCAAGAAAAGCAGCATAGGATGATAATTAATGGAATATTTAGAGTGTGTGGTATAAATAACTTCAATATTTAAAACATTTCACATTAATGCTAAGCTTACTGTGCAAGATGCGTGAGTCTCGTATGGAAAGTCACCAATCCCTCAGTAGTAGAGTCACCCCAAATCTGTCTGGCTCGGTGGTCACCGAACCCGTACATCAGTGAAACATCCTCTGGCCCACCACCGGGGTCCCTCTGAAGCTGCCATGATGGTGGCGCATCCTGACCCCGCCTCCTCCCGTGTCTCAGAGGTCTAGGCGGCTCTACTACATCATCATCCTCATCATTCTCCTCCTCCTGCACCCCCACCTCCACCTCCTCCTCCTCCTCCTCATCATCCTGCCCCCCCCTCCTGCCCCTCCCCATCATCACTATCACTCTCCTCCTCCCCATCATCACTATCCTCCTCCTCCTCCTCACTATCCCATCGACCGCCGCCTCCTCCTCCTGAACATCATCAGCTGCTGCCGCCTCCTCCCCCTATCCTCCTGCTCATCATCAGCTGTGGCATCCTCGTCATTCCGAGCCTTGCTCCGGTTTTCTCCTCTCTCCAAACGCTCTTCAGCCTTCCTCTTTCTAGCTGAAACGGTCATAGGATCACGTGCCTACAAAAAACACAAATAAGAGACAATACATTAGCGACAGTTACAGTAGATTAAATAAATGAACACAATGCTGACTGATAATTCACAATATTCAGAAGGATCCATCTCGTGTAACACCACTCGAGATGCATCTCGAGTGGGTTTACACGAGATGACATCTCGTGTAACACCACTCGAGATGCATCTCGAGTGGGTTTATACGAGTCTTGTCTCGTGTAAACACACCCGAGATGCATCTCGAGTGGTGTTACACGAGACACACCAATTTCAAGTTCAAAAAATACAACGTACTTTGGGAATATAGAAATGTAAAATAAGGTTAAAAATTGCTTACCTTTTTCACAGGCGCTGTAGACGAGCTAGTCCCGGCGGCGATGTGGGCGGCGGTTGTGGCGGCGGCGGTCCCGGCGGCGGTCTTGGGTATTTTAAGTTTCACCATTTCAATTTCGAATTTTTTTTTTTTTTTTTACTGTGAGAGAGAGGGTGAGAGAGAAGAACAGAACAGAGCGAGAGAGAAAGACGACGCCGACGGTGAGCGACGACGGTGAGAGAGACGTTAGAGAGACCGTTCATTTCTTTCGTCGTTTCAAACCGAGAGAGAGAGAGAGAGGTTAGGGAGCGAACGTGAGGGAGAGTGAAATTGAAAAAAAAAATAAAAAAAATATATATATATATAGGGGTACTTTGGTAATTTAACGGGGCTGTGGAAATAGGGGCTGTGTATATAAACCAATCCGAAACAGACGGAGCAACTTCAAATCTATACTTGCAAAACAGCATTTCATGATCTAGAGAAAAAGACTATACGCCTCCAACTTTCGAACCCATTTCTAACAGCATATATACACGGGCTAGAGTCGGTCCAAACACCAGCACTGGAAGTTTGGTCTGGACATTTCAAAGAGCTCATCCGGGGTCATTTTCTGAATGGCTTCTGATTTCCACAAATCAAAGACACCATCAGCCGAGCCTTTCTGAGCGTAGTGGGCCAAAGAGGTTCCAATTCCTTCCACTTGATGATCTTGAGAACGCATTCTCTTGTATAGCCTCATTACTGATACACAGTCTTCGTATGGGTCGTGAAACCCTTGTTGAATATCATACCTGTAAAGTCAAAGTTCACATAACACACTAAATTAATTTGTCACATAAGGCAGAAAATCTTGCCCAGTTTCCTTTACAAGTTAATAATTGCGGGTTTGAAAAAAGAAAAATAGTACTCCCTCCGTCCCAAAATGAATGACCGAATTTGCTCTAGGTAGTAAATGAATCTAAAGGAAGAAAAACTTGCCCTAGATACGTCTTGGTGAGGTACTTGAGCGAGTGCTTGGCAAAATTTGTTTTCTGCAGTGGACGATATGTTGAAGTATCCCTACATACAGGAAAAATCAACAGTGAAGTCAAAAAGAAGCTAAGCAAGACATAGTAACTGGTTGCAAATAAGAATACAACAACTTTAGTCCTATCCACAACTTTATCAGATAAACAAAATATGGAATGAAATTTCCTTTATTATCTAATTTTAATGAAATTGTCCCACATTCCATATCTTTCATGACCTAAACAACCCTGGAAGAAATAAAGAAAACGGTGAATAAGGTAGATGCATATTAGCATCCCCTCGGTTAGATTTATCGCATCCTCCAGATATCAGATTCTCATACATCCACACACACACACACACACACACATATATATATATATATATATATATATATATATACACTCCCTCCGTCACATAACTATGTGCACAAAATGAGTTGTGCACGGGAATTATGGGATGAATAGTAGTGGGTAGTTGTTGTGAGTGTGAAAAGTGAAGTAGGAGAGAGAAAGTGGGGCAGGGAATAGTAGGTTGATTGATGTTGTGAGTATAAAAGTAAAGTAGGAGAGAGAATGAGTAGGAGAAATAGTAAAGGTTCTTTGCCATTTTAGGAAAGTGTGACTTATCAATGGGACGCCAAAAAAGGAAATATATATATAGGCAAGGTTCTAAAAAAGCTCGGCGGCGTCGCTAGGCGCCGCAGCAGCGCCTAGCGATTAGCGCCTAGGCGGGGTCTAGACGAAACTTAGGTGGGATCGAGAATTCAGAATAGTTATAATATCCTAGGCGGGACTTAGGCGTTTCATGAGCGCCTAGGCGGGACCTAGGTGGCCTAGACGGACGTCTTTTAGAACACTGTATATAGGATAAGGAAATCGGTGTTGGACTGCTTCTCGTATAACCCTCTAGTGCAAAAATCCATGATGGTGGTATAGAAAACTGAGGCCAAGTTGGTTGGAAAAGGGTGAAATTCAAAGAAGTAATCTCATAACAAATGACCGACCAAGTCCGACTGACACCGGTTATCGAGTTTCACTGGAACAATTATTGAAGGCTTACAAACAAAGATGTAAAGGCTTGATCTGTGTGTTATAATACTATATCAATTAATAAATTCTCAAGATCTATTTTGAATGAGAATGTACTCTAACAAAACCAAAGCATTCACGTCAACAACCATTCTAAAAGCAGTGCAATATCATAGACTGGTTCTGGTATGTCGCCTAATAACAACAAACTCACCTCAGCAATTTATCAGGATAGTTCATCCACAAGCACTCCAAATCATGATCTATGTTATGGCCCACAAGAAGCCTAGCATTCCCACCATCCATCCTTACTTTTACAACTGACTCTCCATTATACAAAATTTGCAAAACTTTTTCTTGCGCTTCCTTGAGAGTCATGGCATCTCTCAGGTGCTCTTCTGCTATTCCCGTAACTTCGTATCTGAAGCAGAAATCAAGCAGGAAAACTAATGAGAAGCAGACTTGCTGCGAAATCTTTCAACCCTCGAAAGACTCCATCCAAAAAGAGAGCTAATTAGATAGTCAAGAATTTAATACTACTTCCATCTCCGAAAACAGTTGTGTCGTACATTGCATGCCTTTTGAAGATGTAGCTCTAATTGCTTGTACATTTATGAAAATGGAAACAAATTTGTTCTTTTTCAGAAACGCGACTCTTTTTTTTTCCATTTTTTTTTTTGGGGGGAGGGGAGGGTGATGGACGAAGTGGCAAAGACAAGTCTTTTTTTTGGGATGGATAGAGTGGTAAGTTTCCACTTCCATATATTTCCTTCAAGTGACAATAAAACTACATAGGCTACGTAAGACATTTAAGAGCAACATCACGTATTTAGAAAGTAAGAGAATAACTGAAAGAGAAATCCAGTTTCGAGCTTAAATTTAAAAATGGAATAAACTAAAATGAAGAGGACTTTTTCATTATTTCTTTTTCTTTGGGTGGGTTGGGGGGGGGGTGCCGGGCGAGGGAGTGAGTAGACAGCAAACAGCCGAACCTATAATCGGTGACAGAAATTTGAGGTTGCACGTAAGTGTGGAAAATCAGCTTCTCGTCTTCATCAACAAGGCATACCCGTGCACAAATATCAAGTGTTCCATCACTTCCACCACCAACCATTTCACAATCCATCGCAACAGCTTTCACACCTCTGTCAATGTAGTTTCCCTCATCGAGTGCTTGGAATTCTGTAACAGGCATCTTTAATGTTCCCTGTAATTCCAAATTTATGTAAATGAAAGAAAAAAAAAAGTAATCCTAGTAACAGAAACTACGTTTCTGAAACCATGGACTTACAAGGGGAGCAGGGGCAGGTAGGGAACACATCCCTTTATGTTCACTAAGATAACTTGTGCTCTCCAAAACTTTCAAACAAAGGTTGCAACCTCTTTCTGTGAATATAATTGAACAATTTGTCTTCCGATTTCGACCTAGACACTTGAAGAAAGAATAATGATAAAAGAACCATCAATACTTGAAAATGAATTTTCTAATGCACAATATCACACCATATATATGCTCCCTTAGAGATTCAAAGGATTTGCAGTGCTTCTGACAAACACCGCACTTTGGCTGATGCACCGAGTGATAAGAGGTCTTCATGTGTGCAACCAGGTGCTCCTTTTTCTTGAACTGCTGAAAACATGCTGCACATCTATGCCTGAACACGGAGACAATGTAAGACACGAACCAAATTCGTTTCAATGAAAAAGAGTTTAGGTTTAGTGCTAAGCTTAGCAAGCTGTCAGACTGCTGTAATTTCTTATTTGATGAAACCATGATTGGAACTAGACGGCAAATTCAACTCATCTAAGACTTTAATCCAACTAGTTAAAGTTAGGGTTAGGCACAAAAATCCACTTACGCCCACTTTTTTTTTTTCTTTCCAAAATCTGGATTTTTTGGGGTAAAGCTACTAGTTGTGCAAGTGCGCAGATTTTAGATGTCATGAAAGGTAATTGGTCATCGTTCCCCTGATCTCCACACAACTTATTCTCTGTTGTCCTCTTCTTTTGTAACTAAAGTAAATGATTTGAAATAGTATGATCAAGACCTCGCGAAACAACTACTTGAGATCTAGACGCCTTAATAGCCCTAGCAAGAAGGTCATGCACAATGTGTACATGTTTGAGGAAAGTAACACTGTTATAGCTCAAAATCCATTGTCTATAGGCATGATAGAAAAGCATGGCCCTTTAAGATTACCACCCAACTAAAAAAAAAAACAATAAAAGCAGATACTCTGGTAGAGACAAAGACAAGCTCTTGGATTAGAATTTCTAAGGTAATTATTCTAAAGGTAATTACGAACGTACAACCTCAACTGGCAAGTGATCACTGCCCAAATTCTACTTTGAAAAATCTGGTCTCCTCTAAAACTGCTTCGTTAAGACGATAATGTGATTACAATAAAATGGAACTGATTATTCCAAATTCCAAATGAAACATCAGCATACTAATAGTTGAAGATTACAATGGGCAAATTACTAAATTCAGTTCTAGCCGGATAAAAAATATGAGAAAATAAAGTAACAAGAATAAAATTACACATAAAATGCATGAACATAGATAAAATCAACCCAAACCCGCAAACATAGTGAGCTAACTTTGGCCCTAAACTAAAACAGTTTTTCAGTTTCAAAGATGTCTGGTTTTTGGGTCTCTGAGATTTTTAACCCTACGTTCTAGAGAAAACCGAACAAATTAAGTAGAGAGAGGGACCTGTTGGTTGAAATTGGGGTTTTATGAGTATCTGGTTGGTATTCAACCTCCATTGCAGACATGAGCGTTGGTCGGGGAAAACAGCCGGAGAAAGGGATATTCCGGTGAGGTGATAAATCACAGACCTAGTGAAGAAATCGCAAGGGTTTTGTACCGATTTGGTTATGGAAGCCGTTTCATTTCCAAGTTAAAAACCCTCCTTTGGGCTTATTAGGTTCATTTTAGGGCTTAGCCCGGTCCGTTTGTCCGGCCCGTCCGCTTAATATACGTGCTAAGAGCCGGGTTTTCTGTGCGGGCTCACGGGTACGGGTTTGGCGGGTCGACGGGTCGTCCGCGGCCTAAGCCCGAAACGCCCATCTCCTCTCCAGGTCAATTGTAGTTATAATCCCAAAGCACAAATGTGAACATTACGCTCGTCGGTATCCAATCATTGTCCCCTACCGTACTCCAAACTTCCCCTCCCACATTCTCTTCAAACCCTAACCCTAATTCTCCAAGATTCATTTTTTTTTTTTGAGTCATGGATTTCTTCAAATCCATTTTAGCAGACGACCCGGAACCCGAAAATCCCGATCAATCCGACGGATCCGAACCCGATTCCCCCAAAAGCTCATCCCCGAAACCTCAACATGTCGACGACGACGACGCTAGTTCAAACCCTAGTATTGGTGGGTGGAGCTTTGGTGGATTAATGAAGACTATATCAACTCGATCCGAATCCGTACTCGAGACCTACCGTCGCGATCTCAAGGAATTCAGGTCGGGGTTGAAGAAAGAAACCGTCCTGTTCCGGGACGTCGCCAGCCGCGCCGTTAAGGAGCTTCCGGCTTCTATAAAGATTGGCACGTCGGCCATTGATGGAGTACTGAAATCAACGGCTGATATCATTTCACATGGTAAGGATGCTCTTCTTGCTCCTTATGATCATGATCATGAATCTGTTGCGTCTGGATCACAGAATTCGAGGATGTGCAGTCGTTTTGAATCGCAGTTAGTTGCAATTCAAAATGATGTGCGTACTTATTGTGAAGAGCCTGAAGATTTAGATGATTATAAAAAGTGGAAATCAGGGTTTGTATTGGATGATAAGAAAGATGAGATTAAGAAGTTGTTTGGTGATAATGGAGCCATGGAAGGAATGCATAAGAGGGTTGTCCCTAATGAGGTTGATCACTATACGTTTTGGCGTCGCTACTTTTACCGAGTCTATAAGCTTAAGCAACAAGAGGATATGAGAGCTAAGCTTGTGAGGAGATCGTTATCAGCTGATGATGATGAAGAATTGAGTTGGGATATTGATGATGATGACGAGGAGGTCGAAGAAGAAGCTAAGAAAAAGTTAGAACACAATGTGATGGAAAATAAGGAATTGGATAATAAAGATTTACCCCAAGTTAAGAAGAAAGAGAGTTGTAATGAAGAATCAAAGACCGAAAGTTCGGTTATTGTTGATGAAGTGAAGGAGGTTAATGGAAATGAGGCAAGTGGTGAAAATGAGACGGATGAGAAAGCTGTATCAGTGACAAAATCTGATGAGAAGGTGGTTGATAATGGAGGATCGTGTAAAGATAGTGATGTCTCGGTTGTTTCAACTCAGCCTTCATTGCAGGAGGAAGAAGATCTTGGGTGGGATGAGATTGAGGATGTTGGAAGTTATGATGAAAAGAAAGGCTCTCAAAGTGGGAGCCCAAGTATAATCGATGTGAAGAAGCGGCTAAGTGCTGCTGAAGAAGATGAAGATCTGAGTTGGGATATTGAAGATGATGATGAGCCTTTGAAAGCTTGAAAACCAAGTAAATGACTCAATATTTTATTTTGTTTATAGTGTTGTGCATTTTATCTTGATTTTTTTTCTTATGTTGTTCAGAAAATGATTAATCTGTATGTGGGCGAAGCCGCATCATAGTTATAGACAACAATGTTTCATATAAGTCCTTTGTATCTTAATATTTAGAGTGTAATACATTCTTGTCAATAATAAGATGCATCATTTGTTGGCACTATTGCAGTTGTTTATTTCTCGTTCTTTGTATCATTGTGTTTAAAGCTGGACGATTTTCAGTGTTCTTGAATCGTCTTGCACAATAGGTAGGTCTTGTTTTGGCGTAATTAGGTCGCAAATAGCTCTTATAGTTATAGCTCATCATAAAATCATTTTTAGCCAAACAGACAGTCACTAGTTCTTCGTTCCTTGAATCATCAATTATCTTAGGCCTCTTACCAGCTCAGTTTCATTCAGATTGGGTCAGTACCTGATATTTCATTATGTTAAATGTTCTTCATTTAAAGGTTGGAAGGAATTTTTGGTCCCAAGTATTTTAAATGATATTTTATTGCCCGGCCAGCCACTTGAATGTCCTTGGTGATGCATTTTTCACGAGATTATTACCAACTTATGCGCGACGTACTACACCCTCTATAACGCCAAATGTAACATACTATACATCAACAACATAATGAAACGTACATTTTGGAAGGGTTACAAATAATGAACCGGGAGTTGCATTAGTTGGTAATAAAATTGAAAAATACGTTGCATTAAACTATAATTAAATAGTACGAAATTTTCATTTATTTGAAACTAATTGAAAAGTACGTTGTATTAAGTTGTTAATTCACAGTGCATTACATTGATTGTATGTTCGTGTGATAAAACTTACAATCTTCTTCTCAGTGGTACGTGTTGAATGGCCCTAAACGGTCAATTTACCAGCACAAAAAACCTCGGTCCTAACTCCCCACATTTTCTCGTAAATTTAAAATCGCTACGAAATTCTTGCAGTTGGATTACGATGTCATTGACTTCAGCTTGAGTAGACTAGGTGTATTCCTAAAAAAATGTTCAATATTTTTCCAGAAAATTGTTGCAAAGTCATAATCCTTGGGTCACAATTCTAACCTCATTGAGAAGGACAATGAGACAACTACTTGGAAAGACAATTTTTTTTCCAAAAAATGTTCAATATTTCAGCAAGCAATTTCTGAATTTCATGAGCAGAGAAGAATATTCAGAGCATAAGACGAGGAAGATTCAGAAATTATCCCCCCATCCTTGTCAGAGGAAATAAATTGTGCCCCATTCCTTTTGACCCCAATGAAAAGATATTAAGATTGTTACACTATCAATCATCAAATTTCGTCAATATAATTTTTCCTCCAAATCTCAGTTTGGACCAGCTGACAGTGACACATTAACGATAGCAGTTTAAGTCTGTAGGGTAGACATATAGGCATCTGTCCACACATGAAGTATGTGGCTCAAAAATTGTAGGGTAGCAGTACACGACCACGCAATGGTTAAAAAGAGTCGTAACGTAAGTTCAGATGGGCTGAGGTTGCATATAGTTATCAATACATATGTACACATATTTAGCGTAACAGTCAAGTAACTAGAGTGAAATAGAGAGCATTAAAATTGTTGATTGTTTGTGGAAACAAAATACTTGACAATATAACAGAGGACTTCCTAAGTTGTGCACCAAAGAAATGGTATAGTAATAGAGGAAAAATGAGAAAGGACATAAATACAAGCTGAAAGAAACTGAATTTGTTCAAAAACAAAACTAATATAGATAAAAACAAAGTTAACACGAAAATCCAAGTTCTGTAATAATAATTCACACATTAACTTAACCTCAACTATTCTAGATCAAGGGTGATTGGCAATTTGGCAACCGGGGGTAAATCTAAGACCTAATTCCTACTTAAGCTGTAGGGAAGTCGAGAAAAATAAAAGAAAACCAAAAACTAAAGGAAAAACTCATCTCTCAACACCAAGGCCTAGTTTTACACTTACAGAGTGAAACCTGAATACCTCTGGAAAAGCACTATATAGCCTTTTGCCTCAGTGCTGACTGACCGGGACTCTCCCTTTACCCAACGGTGATGCCTGAATCAGCACAAGTGTGCTCTGGTTTGTGTGTTACTGCTGGTGGAGGCAATGCAAGGACACGTCCCCTTTGGGCACGCGGAGGGAGATGTTTCTGAGGCTTTCGTGATCCAACAGACCAGGGCAAGAAAACCCCAGTCCCACCACGTGGGACCCGTTTGGGGCCCAACACCATTGGCCGAACTGGGGTTAACATGAGCAGTGGGGCCCGAAGAACTCCCCACTTTGGGACCACATCAATTGGTTCATACCCGTTGAGTACCCCGTTTGCTGGTGTGTATGGGGTTGGGACGCCTGGCTGCCATAGCGTCATGGCTCTTGTCAGAGGCGGGATTGCTGACGAGTTGGTGCTTTCTATGGTTTCGGTACGGACTTTGAAAAAAGTGATGCTGACCCTTTTGTTTGATGATTGACACATGACATGCCTTGCCATGTCAGCACTGTTTCCCCTCATTACCAGAAGTGACCTGAAGATTTGCAATACTTGGTTATATTATTAGAAAATGAGAAGCGGAAGGGTTGAAAATTCAAGTAATAGTTGAACGAAAGTAATGTGCGTGCATACCCTTCCTTAAGAGAAAGCATGAGTGGGGCTTTATAGTTCCCCTCATTATCACAAACTAGAGTACGACCAAACCCCATTGTTGATTCGGAGAGAAGGAGAGTAGAGATAGGTTGGTCCAAATGAGGTGGCTTCAGGAAAGGTTGCGAATATTCTCCCTGCATAGAAATCACTTTAGCCTTCAAAATCTCCGAAGATTTCTAGAATCGTTAAAAGAATCATGACAGAATGATACCTCATCAAAGTAGTTAATAATACAGCTGTTTGGTCTTCTGTTTTCAGAAACGAGATGCCACTGAATCAGAAGGTCAATGATCCCTTCAAGGGGAGTGGGGATTGGCTCAATATGACCTGTAGATGCATATATTAAGCGCACAACCAAATTACAAACTTCTATCCAGGAGTCAATCAAGTGTCGCAGGTCTCAAGAAGCTAAGTACAGAGTAGTTTTGAGAACTACTTACTCTTTTGGCATTTAGTCGTAGCTTCATCTTTTATCTGTCCAAAGATAGGAGCCCCAAGCTGAATCAACTCTCTCTTGATTCCCTTTGATTGCTGGTTGTACATGATAAACGTCTCCCCTGCATCCATTCAAAGACATCTATTTATAGACATGGCTTATTCAATATCTTCTAACAGAAAATCTATCCAATGTAACAAGATAATTATGTGAATTCAATACTCTAAACGCACTACTAAATAAACATAAAGTATGCTGGACTAGTAAGAACCTCATATAGAACATAGGTATTGTTTTATTTAGAAGTACCGAAGGTCTCTCCAAAATCTAAATCAGCTGGAAGTTGGTATGCATAACTAAAGAAAGTACTTTTCTTCTGTTCAATTTTTAATTTAGCATTCTTTTTTTTTCTTTAACCAGGAATCTTGCTTAAATTAGTCTGTTTTAGTTACTAATAAAGTTTATTGTTTACTGTTATAACTAAAAGCAGAGGCATTGTCAAAAGTTCAATTATATGGGAAGATTTTTCAGGCACTTGCTTCAGATTCACATTCCTTTGGTCTAATGTGTTGGTGAATGAACCCTACTATTGAAAGTACAACTTAATTGATTGCAAGGAAATTAATGGCCAAACCTGCTCAAGCAAACTTACAGAAGATGTCCTGTACTATCTCAAAACTTCGGTCCCAAAAGGAAACAACTAGTTTAACATTAAAAGCATCACGAATCACGGGGATCCACCTGAGAGTTCTCCATTTTGTCCAGCAACACGGAGTTCATTCACATAGTGAGTCAGCTTAGAGATTTCGGTATCACTAAATATGTCTTCATACAACTTCAATCCTCTCACGACATTCACCTGCAAGACACAATTGATATTCAAAAATTAGAAGAAACACCAACTCATCTATCATAGGCTCCTAGCATCATACAATACAGTTATCTATCCCCCTAATTCCGTTCTTTGTAAAATCACACAATTTAAACTGCGGAAGAAAGAACTCGCCGTATGCCCTTTAACTGACTCCTTGGCTACGAACCCTTTTGTCATCTTAATTTGAGCACGCCGTGCCTCCCAATCTTCATCATTAGAGCAAATCTCAAAGTTTTCTTGCACGGGCTGAACTTCTTGAGATCCTGCAATTTTAAATAGGAATCGATATATAAATGCATCCCCCAATAAGAGAATATCAAACTAGAAAGTTACAAGCTAAATCTGCTAGTACATAATAGTAGAGTATAGCAAATGGTTGACTACAAGAAGGGATTTCGGGTACAAGAGTTCTTGTGTCATCCAGATTAAGCTGGACCCAGTTAATCTGATAACAAAGGAAATTACATTAACCATGACAACAATACTAAAGATTAGCTTTTTTGTCTCCAAGCTAGAAACCCTAAATTTTCATGCTATGAAAGCCTGGGGAGAATCATAGGCCAAAGAAGAAACAACAAGAAAGACAGTAATCATAATCATGGTCTAATTTCTCACAAATTCAAGATTAATTTTATCAGGTCATTTGTTTAACCCACGTTTTGTTTTTCTTATGATTTCATCCATCGACGAGTGTTCAATGTATTGACCGATATATAATTAGTAACATTGACAAGCTAGTTACTCTATGCAGTCGCCAACTACAGAATCTCGTCTTTACCAATACCATGAGTCATCTTGTTTTTTCCTCAACTGAAGAAGACAGCTATGAATTAGGACTTCGTGGTTGCCAGACTGCCAGTCACGTACCCATGTTAAAGGATCATTAGAATCATCGTCTCTCTCCTTAAAAACATGCTTAATTAATCTATGTTGTGCGTCTTATTTTAAACATAGTGATTAGCACTCTTTATGAATGAATAATCACATACGTGATCTGCCAACTTGCTAATTTGGTTCTGTCCTTTCCCTTGTCCTTAATGAAATTCGTTTGCAGCTTTTGTACATTCCACCAAAGGAATAAGCAGACGCAGACAGCACTAACACCGGTACCCTCCTCTCCTCTCCTCTCACTCCCTCCACTAACACCGGTACCAGGACAAACAAAAAGTGAGACGAGAAAAGCACTAACGTACATTACCAAACGTTCAAATAGTGAATATCTTATCCCGTCACCCAAACATATTCTGTTTCACAAACCCAGTCCTTTATTGGATCCCACAGCCGGCAATGGAGTCGCCTCGGTCCGTCAAACAAAGTCTAAAGTCATTTATGACAGCGATTTCTTGTTGCTTTTTAGAGCAATGCTAGGGACACAAAACAAACTCACAAAATGAGACGGTGATATTTTATTGGTTGCATCGTCAAACTCTAATTTAAAACATTTATAAAAATCATTACACCTAAAATTTTGTGATCAAAAGTTTTGTGACTTTTTTGTGCCCCAAGTATTATTCTTTATTTTATAATTACTTTTAATTACTGTTACAGTTATTAGGCTCTTAACTAACAAGGGTTCACGTTTCACAAAATTAAGCACCGCTGTGTGTGGGTGTGGGTGTGGGTGTGGGGGTGGGGGGTGTGACGCCCGTTAGCAAGGGATCTGTAGCAGGAGTCCAGCCGCCCACATAAAAAGTCAAATTTAATGATACTTGACACACACATCGAGGTGAAAAGTCAGGTACGCCCAAAACTAACTGTTTACTCAGAAATAGAAAGCGAAAATCGACTTTCTCTCACTCTCAGAGGCCTCGAATTTCTCATACTACCGGTTCCTCGGGAAAATATTAACGGATTTACGTTTTTGATCAATTAATTTTATTACTCCATTGAAAATTCATAGTAGTTGAATACACCTAACAAAAGAAAACAGAGTATCCGTTTATCACCCTGACAAATTCATGGCAAAATTCCATATTAAAAAGCAATTATGAATTCAAAATCAAGGAGACTTTCTAATTCTGTGAATCTGGTTATCGAATTTATTAGTTTGAAAAACAGCAGAATTGATATATAAAAATACTCACTACTAGTTCAATTAACTTTGATCACGAGCGAAAAATCACTGTAATTGTGAGAAACAGAAGTTTAAGCTAATTAAGTAATTGTGGAGAATTAAAACAAAGAAATAAAGGAAAACAGCAGATCTGAAGATATGAAGAATTTTGCAAGTTTGATCAAGAGAGTAAACTGTAGATCAAATTAAAATTAGAAACTGTTATTAGTGGTATTAACACAGTAAATAGTATCCCCTGCTTGCTACCTACCAACACATTTAATTCAGAAACAGAGTCCACAGAGAAAATATGAAATCAAATCAGAAATCTAAACGATCAAATCAATCCATACCTGTATCAGTAATTTCACTCTTCGGCGAGCCATCTCTCGTTGAATCTTCATCAACCACCTCATCACCGCCATTTTCGTTACTCTCCATTGATTCATCCTCGGAACTTTCATGGCTCTTCTCCTTCTCGTTGGGCGAAACTGAGACGTCCATTTCCTCAATCTTCTTCACCTCCTCCTGGAATTCTCCACCTTTCACCGTCTTCCCCTCCGCTACCCGTCGGAGCTCGAGAGCAACATCGGCAATAGAATAGTACTTCTGCATCTGAAGAACCGGGATCCAATTGAGCCGACGTCGGTGAATTGCCGCGAAAGCCGCCTCGTAATCGGATCTTCCTCCACCACCACCACGAACGGACTCGAGCTGAGTGAGGTGGTTACATAGCGCATCAATAATAGCGTTGGCCGCGGCAAACTCGCCTCGGAACCAGGCGATAATGGCGTCCTTGGCGAACGAATCAGATACCATTGCAGGAGCCGATTGAACTGTGGCCGGCATCATCATTGGAACTCGATCCGAAGGTGACGTAACGCCGGCGGCCGGCGGCATGTTTGACGTCTGTGTTTCAGGTACGTAAAAAATTGATTTCCAACGTTGAATTGCGCTCCCGGAATCGTTAGACGTCGGCCGAAATCTCGCTGATTCTCTCCAATTATTTTTTTAATTTGTTTGAGAGAGAGAAAGAGAGTTGGAGGGAGTGACTGTAAATAACTTTTTCTTGTTCAGAAAGTAGAGAGAGAAATGAAATCGAGGGTTTGGGCTTGGGGAGGGTTTTTGATGGATTTATATACATGGATGAATTCATGGAGCGTGGTGGCAAGTCCGCACTTGTGGGACCAGGCGATGACATGTCGATTTTTTACACGGGAAACAGTTGGCAACGTGGCATTATTCAAATCAAATGTTGCTGACTAGTACACTCCGCTTTCTACATTTTCTATTAAACGCAATTTTCCATTCAACGTCTACTTTATCACTCACATCATCTTCTCTTTTTTCCAAGTTTTCCATTCAACACTCATTCAACTTTACACCCTACAATAGTTTGTTTAATCTTACATTCAACACCCTTCCCACTCATCATCCTATACCCCACCAATTAAATTTTATTTTCTATTATTTAAATAAATATGAGGGTTTTTTGAATGTTGAAATGGTTATTATTGGGATCCATTTCATTAAATGAGTTTTTTTTTTTGGTATTCAAATCAAATGAAACTTGCATCTATTTATAGATAAAAAAAAATTATGAATTTTGGTGTAAAAAAAAAATACTGTAAAATAATTGAGCTCAAATAATTGGGATGAGAAATTAAAATCAGAAATTCCAAGAACCAAAGTAATTACTCGAAACAGTTATTAGTTTTTTTTTTTTTTTTAAAAAAAATCAAATTTTAATTCATAGTTGAACTCAATACATAATCATCAGCAGAAGCGCCTAGGAGACAAATCCTAAGGAGAGAAAAACTTCTCTCTAACTTCTGGGGGGAGGGGGGATCGCACCCATGACCTCCAGGTTGGAAGCCATGAGCTCTGGCCACCAGGCTAAAGCCTGATGGTTTAGTTTTCTTATGTTGAACACAATTGCACTAGAACAATGTTTAGCACCAGTCATTAATAATTTTAATGACTAGTAAAGCCGAGCCTCACATCGGTAAGCGCTAGGGTACGATCCCTCTTTTCGCCTCCTTCTGGCGTGGACATCGTCAAAAAAATAAAAAATAAATGATGGAACAATTTGATAAAACCCTGAATGCCTCGCTCAGTTTAGAATGAGAGAGGAAGAGATGAAGCGGAAGCGTTCAAGATCATTTACCTGTTGAATCCATGATGTGATCTTGAGGGAGAAGGTGAAGAACAATTGTTAGGAATGTGTTCTTCTAAATGATGAATGTCTCTTTCAATTTCTCTCTTTCTCTTCTAACAAATGAAGATGATTATTAATGAGGAAACTAAAGATTCTCACAGCCTTTAAGAGATGATAGAAGTCCCTTTATATAGTAGGCTTGGTGACATTTCATTTAGGGACCACACCTATTCACTTCTTAAGCAATGTTAATTTACCATTTTGCCCATCATAAATAGATAAATTACATTTCAGGGATTCTACACATTGACTAGGTTTGACTATACTTTATATTAATGTTATAGTCATGATTTTATTAATGGAAGTATTAATAACTTGTGATGCAAGCCATTTTGATCCAACAATAAATACTTTTAATTATTACGTATAGATAAATTAAGAAGAGAATGTTTAACAATATGAAAAGGATTAAGTTGTTTGTCAATAAAAGGTAGCTTCTAAATTTAAATTCCATGTAGAAAAGATTAAATTATAATTCATCGAGAGTGCTACTAATACATGTAATTTCTTTTAATACACCCATGTTAAAAATATTAAACTGTATATTATTATAAGTAAAAATACGAGTGTACTTAAAAATGTATGCATAAATGTCGGCACTCATTCATTTTCATCAATTCACAAAATCATACACCATAATGAGTAATGACATTTAGATTACAAAAGCACTAGGAAAAACCCTGTTTACAATTTGTCGTTTATTTAGTTAGTCGAATGGAGTATATTTTAGAGGCTTTAACCACCTTTGTTCAGATGAAAACGACCAATAAAGACGGACATTTTCGAAATTCACCAAAAAAGTCCTTAAAATTTTCGCTTGACAATATTGCCCCTAGGTTATGATGTCGCGTGCGTGTGAAAGCTGGAAGCTAGCGCGTCTTCTCCCATTCCCATAAGAAACGCGGTTGGAACCTGCGTTTCTTCCTTTTCTCTAGATTCTCTTCCCCCGTCTCTCTCTCTCTCTTCCTTTTTTTTCCACGTAAACTTTCAAAATGGTATATCTCAAAATTTAGAAATTAAAAAAATGATCTGAAACCACTGTTTTAATCGTGTCGTCAAAACGAATTAAACAATTACACTCAACACATAATTCAAATTTAAATATAAAAAAAAACATATTTCACTTGGAAAAAGTTGACAAAATCATTTTTAGTTTTCAATTGATTTCACAGTTGTTTGATTCCACTGTTGTGTCATTTTTTTATTTTTCGCTTGTAAAATCATATTTTAACTGTTTTTACAGTTGTGTCATTTTTTCATTTTTCACTAGTAAAATCATTTCTCAAATGATTTCACAGTTATTTGATTAGACAATTGTATGATTTTAACATTTGAGAAATCACTTTACCAGTTGTTTAAATCAAAATATATTTAGTTAATAAATATAGTTACACGCGCCATTTGAACAATAGATAACTCAATTTATCACTTATTTCTCACTTGTAAACAATTGTAAAGTTCATTTCTCAATTTTTTCACATTTAATAACTGAGACATTCATTTCACAGTTGTTCACACATGAGTTTGAGTTTAATAACTGAGACATTCATTTCATAGTTGTTCAAACATGAGTGTGAGTTTAATAACTGAGACATTCATTTCACAGTTGTTCAAACATGAATTTAAATATAATAACTAGGACATTCGTTTCTCAATTGTTCACATATGAATTGAGTATAAGAATTGAAAATTCATCTCTCATTTTTTCACAACTAACACTCATTTTCACAGTTGTGTACTGTCAAATAATCTTTAAATAATGATCAAATAAATTTATTCTTTTGTTTTAAGATAAATATTTAGTTAATAAATGGATAGTGACAACATGTGTGAAACAATTGATAACTCAATCTCGTAGTTGTTTAAAGTTAAAAAGAACATACTCTCATATGTACTCTAGAGTCTCCTATTAAAGACCAAAAGGTCTTGTCACAAGGATGTGGTTAGTATAGTGGTAGAGTCTCCTATTAAAGACCAAGAGGTCTTTTCTTCAAACCTTGGTAGATTCAATATATTTTTAATTATTTATAGTTGTCAAGATGGTGGTGGGGAAGGGTGCCTTGTCCACCGGCGGGTGGCGGCGGCTGCTGAGTGTCGGCGGTCGGCAGCGTTGGTGGCGGATGTGGTGGCGGGTGGCGGGGGGTGGTTGCTGACAGTGGTAGAGGGTGGTTGCCGGCGGTGGCGGTCAAAATGGTCAAATGTTAGAGGTGTGAGAGGGTTTTATTTGGGCTGGGGGTATTTTTGTCATTTAAATTGTGCGAGGGATTTATCGATAAAATTGATTTGAAGCTAGCGACCCTAAGGTAGAATTTGAAATGTTGTGTTTTATTGGCAAATACCACATTCCCCCCCCCCCCCCCAAAGACTTATTGGTAAAAATCCCTATATTTTATTATGATTAAAGAAAAATAATTTTTAAGTATCTCAAAAATACAACTAAAAAACAAGACATGTAAATAATCAATTACATTGTAATTTTCTTTTTATTTCGGGGGGATAAATTAAAGATTAAATCATTTACTAACTTTGGATTTAAAATCAAAATTAATGTTTTTTATAACTTTTCTTTTGTTTGCAGGATTAGAGTTGCATCAACATAAATTTTTTAATTTATTAGTTAAACAAAATAAATTGTTTGAAGACTTTTCATTTGTTTTAAGTAACAAATCAAAAATTTATTTTTTTTGACTTTACATTTCAAATTATGACTTTTCATTTCTTATACCGGAGAAGTTAAAGTCACTTTATCATAATTATTTTTAATATATTAAATTTTATTGAGACTCTTCATATTTTAGTAACGTTGCACTTAAATGAATGCAAATAATGATATATGAAAAAAATCTTAGGTACAAAATTATTTGAATGTAAAATTTCAAAAAATCATTCAATTTAGTATAAACAGGATATTCAATTTGGAATGAAGAGAGTAACTATTATAATTTACTAATATTATTAATAGTAATAGTTATTTTTTAAAAAAATAATAATTATTAACTTATATAATAACTATTATAATTAACTAATACTGTTAATCGTATAAGTTAATATATATAGTAACTATTGTAATTAACTATTATTGTCAATAAGTTAACCTATATAGTACCTATTATGGTTAACTAACACTATTCATAGTAATAATTAACTTATATAGTAAATATTATAGTTAACTAATACTATTAATAGTAATAGTTAACTTATACAATAACTATTATAGTTAACTAATACTATTAATAATAATAGTTAACTTATACAATAACTATTATAGTTTACTAATACTATCAATAGTAATAGTTAACGTATATAATAACTATTATTATTAACTAATATTATTAGCTAATAATAAGAATATCAAGAGTCACTTATCAATAAGAATGGTGATGACATGACTTCACCATAAGCATTCTTTAGCCTAAACCGTCCACACGGCGAATTCGTATACCTCCGTATCGACTTTTAATATATACTCCCTCCGTCTCAGCAGAAGTGTCACTTATTTCCTTTTTGGTTCGTCCCAGCACAAGTGTCACTACCCAAAATTGAAATGTTTTAATATATTTATATTCAACCAACCCCACCATTTAACCCCACTCATTCTATATCTTCATTTTCCACCACTCATTTTATTCAACCAACACTACTATTCACCCCACTCATTCTCTTTCTTCATTTTCTACCACACACCTACTACCTTTTCTTAATCCCCGTATCTCAAAAATTGGTGACGCTTCTAATGGGACGGAGGGAGTATAGATTTGACTATGGATATCCCCCCAACATAATCAGCTAGTCAACAGTTCATTAATATTTCCATAATAAAATTTAACTAACTTTGGTAATATGTTTAGATTTAATAATCCTAATAAAGAAAATTCATACTAAGTGTAATCAGAATCTGAATGTATTTGACTTTTATATTTCGTCATATCATCAACAGGTCAAATGTGCAAATAATATTTACATGAGATATCTTTTAAAACTTTAAATTTATTTCAGTAACAAATTTGAACATTTATAATAGAACTGAAACAGTAAAAGTAGAACTATAAGAATCTTATATCAAGACAACCTTATGGAGTTGTAAATGTGCAAATAATATTTTTATTTATTTATGTAATTGGCTTTAAGTGTGTTTTAAGGCAATCAAGGGCCTTTTTCATAGTATATTTAATAAAACTATTAGTCAACGAATCATACGCGCCAGATCTCTTAAACCATCATACTATCATATTACATGGAACATGCTAATGAGCTCTTGTGCATGTCTCTATATAACCAGGTCTAATTTGTTTTTTATATATTAAAATAATTTTTGGCTGGATGAACGACAAAATAATGAAATAAAAAATGAAACATCTACGATTGGCATACGGAAGGATACTATTTTCCATAACAAATATATATTGTATTTGCATTTTTGATAAAGTTTGAGGTTTCATTAAGGCAAGTTAATTTTTGATGTGAGATATTTGCTTTAACGCACAAAGTCCGAGGTTTTATCTCAAAACTAATTGGCTATGAGAGGAGTAGCACAAGATTTTTATATAGCGAGCTCATGATTAGTTAATTCTCAGTATGTGTAATATTTACTTCAACATTTTTTTTGTTTTTTCAAGTCAATTTAATTGGATTCTAACTTGATTTTATAAAACATAATCGTCATAATAATGAAATTTTTTAAATATTATTTTTCTATTCCATAATAAATGTAATAGTTGATAAGTAAATGTCATATTTTATTTTTAGTAAAACGATATTTACTTTAGGACAAACAAAAATGAAAAATAAGACATTTATTATGAGACAGTGTGGGGACTAAAGCACAAATAAAAATACCATCACTAATTGATGTTTTAAATAGAGGATGTGGCGGCTAAACAGGATGACACATAATGGCCTGCAGAGATGGATTTATTGCCAGATACGTTTGTGCGCCTTGGTCCACTGGGGTGCGGTGCGTTTCTGACCATCGAAGCAGCGAACCTCCGCACATGCGTCCGATACCCATGCCACCACTACAAATGATATTACAAAGTTTAATTACTCGTATCATTTACCCACTCCGTCTCAAAATACAGGTAGTTTAAGTGGTTGAAATATGTCTCAAATTGTTTGTAGTTTTCCTTTTTTCTAGATATTTTTGACTTTGTTTGTCAAATATACATTTATTTATGATGGTAGTTGTCGTTGTAAAAGCATTTAGTTGTCTTGGTACTTGAAATATTTCAAGGGTAATATAGTCCATTATACATGCATTGATTGCTTTTCTTAATTTGTGTGAAAATCTTATAACTACAAGTATTTTTGGACGGAAGGAGTATATATTTCTTTTAAATACATTTCGAGTAAGTCTTATAAAAAATCTGTTTTATACTAAGAGATGTGTAAAACTTGTTTACATTAAGAGATTCTCGTTTACATTAAGGGATAAAAACATATTTTACACTAAAACAAGTGTAAAACAATTTTTTCTCTAAATTTTCACATACATTTTGCTTCTTAGAATAACATAAAAAATTGTGATGTCTATAAATTAAAATAAAATAATAGTGGGAAAAAGTGAAGTTAGATAAAATTAAGATTGAACCAAAAAATTAACTCACGTCTATAATTCCATTTATTTAACAAGCAATGCTAAGGCACAATATACTTACAAAATTTATATTAACAATCATTATTTGGTGGCGAAATCATTTAACACTTGACCACACAATTTAAACATCAAGACGGAAGTAGTAGTTCATGACTACTTGTTTTTTTCCTATTCAATTTCCAACAAAGTATTAAATTATACCAAGAAGTTTCGCTTTTCCTCACAAATGGTGACATTAGAGTATAGAAATTTAATATAATACTCCCGCCGTCCCAGAGTATATGTCCACCTTTCCTTTTTAGGCTGTCCCAGAATATACGTTCACTTCCTAAAATGACAAAAAATCTTTACTATTTCTCCCACTTATTCTCTTTCCTACTTACTTTTATACTCACAACACCAATCAATTTACTATTTTCTCCCACTCATTCTCTCTCCTACTTTACTTTTATACTCACAACTAGGGGTGATCATGGTCCGGTTTGGTCCAATTTTTGACAAAAAATCACAGAACCAGAACCGGAACCAATACTCTGGTTCTATAAAAATTTAGAACCGGAACCAAACTAATACTTGTGGGAACCAACACACTGGTTCTGGTTCTACTGGTCTGGTCCGGTTCTAATCATTTGAAGTTTATTTGTTTTCAAGTAAACTACTACTTGGAGGGATAGAGGCGGCGCAGTTGAAGAGTCGAAAACTAAGGTTGCACTCTTTGGGTAAACTGAAAAGAGGATATGAATTATGAAAAATAAAGTTGAAAAGTGAAATAACTAAATAAAGACTAGGAGTCTAGGATTTGGGTTTAGCGATTTGTAACCTTGGGGCTTAACTTGGGTACAAAGTTACAAATAATTAAATGAGTCTTTTTTTATTAAGCAATTTAAATGGTCTTTGAAAAATTATAGTACAAAAGTGAATATATAATTTTATTTACTATATAATAATACATATTAAAAAATATATATAGTATATATGTGCTCAACTGGTCCGGTCCGGTTCTAACCGGAATTAATTTTAACAAGAACCAGAACCGAACCAATATACTGGTTCTATAATATTTTGGAACCAGAACCAAACCATATGTACTGGTCTGGTCCGATTTTAGCTGGTCTGGTCCGGTTCCTTTGGTCCGGTCCGGTTCCAATTTTTTTTTGCTCACCCCTACTCACAACACTTAAATCACTTTCATTATTTTTTAATATCCGTGTAAATAGGAGGGTGGACATATACTCTGGGACGGAGAGAGTATATGTTTTTGGAATTTAATGAGTATTTGAATGTTTATCTAAAAGTTCAGTCAAATTAATCTAAAATTGTGAAATATGTTGCCGAAAAGGAGAGAATAATTCATAGAAAATTAAATTTGGTGTCATATTCCTCCTCCAATAATTGAGAAAAAATCTTCATAGAATCCCAATTGAATATGAACACATATATATTCTTGTTACGTAAAAGAGAACATTAAAGAGCATATTCTCTACCCATGTTATGTAAGATGATTATTTTCATTTATGCATGGTTATAATGTAAAAAAATTCGAGAAAAACTTGTTTTACACTGTTTTAGTGTAAAACACGTTTTTATCCTTTAATATAAAACAAAATCTTTTAATGTAAAACATGTTTTACCCATCTCTTAGTGTAAAACATGTTTTTCATAAGACTGTCTCGGTTGTAATAATATATAGGTCGAAGCTTTATGCTCGACCAATAGAAAATAAAACCCGAGAGTTTTGTTCCTGTTTATTATTCACTCGGACTCAAATTAAATATCATATTTTTATTTATTTAATCAACTCAATTAAATTAGGGTGTTTTTTTTTTATATGAAAAAAGTGTTTTTTCTATTTTCTGAAATATGGGTTGTCAAAAGGCGTCTCTTCATCGTAAATGACAATGTTCATGTTACAATTAGCCTACAATTCATACTGGGACTCACAAATATTTGAATTGACACTTATAATTTAAACTAATACTTTTAATAAGTGTCGATATGTGTTAAAGAGTGTCAGTGTGTGTAAAATAGTGTTAGCATTTGTGCTAAAAAGTGTCGATATGTGAGTAAAAAAGTATCATTGGTAGTGTGAAAGAGTATACTTCCTCCGTTTCACGTCACTTGAAACATTTGGTCAACTTAGGATCGTTTTGACCAAGACTTTATAGAAAATTTTATGATCCTAATGAAAATTTAAAAATGATAAAATGATTCACCATAAAAAACACTCTCAATAACAATTTTTAATTTTTTATCAAGATCATCAAATTTTCTTTAAAGTTTTGGTGATCCTAAGTTGACCAAAAGTCTCAAGTGACGTGAAACAGATGGAGTATGTGGTAATGTTAAAAGGGTGTCATTAGTCATTACGTGTATTAAAGTGTGTCAGTAGTTGTGTTAATAAGTGTCAATGGTAGTGTTAATTGGTCACAGACAGTAGTTCAGTATATTTCACTTATTTATAAAAATGACACTTGTAGTTCGTAAAACAAGTCTAGGTCATTTTGCAAACATATCATTGTGTGTTTAAAACAAATGATAGTTGTATACAAAATAATACCGCTCATTTTAAAACACATTCTCCTACTTAAAAAAAAACACACATTTTTTTATTTAAATTTGACTAAATTCTGTTAACATTTACTACTGACACATAAATTATAAACGATCGAATAACAGCAAATTTGTTAACATGAAATAGGAACTACATTATGAAAAAATGGATAAAGATTCTATAAAGGTTGTCACTTTTGTGTTTTGGTAGCCGATACTTACTCTGTCTCAAAATAAATACTAGTATCTTTTTTTTTAGTTTCTATTTTTAGTGAAAAGTGAAGGGTGCACATATGCTAAGTTTGCTTATATGACCGTCCGGTCATTCTTACTCTCACCTAGGCATGGCAATTGTGCGGGTTGGGTCGGTCGGGTCGGTTTAACGGGTTGAAACGGATCAACCCGCTGCAACCCGTTTAAGTTGACGGGTCAAATGGGTTGGGTTGAAACGGGTTGGTTTGGCGGGTTGAAACGGGCCGACCCGTTTAATTTTTTTTTGACCGGGGTGCCTTAAATTTATTAATTCTACCTATTTATGTTTACAGGTTGAAACGGGTTGGGTTTGGTCGACCCGTTAAGCTTAACGGGTTGAGACGGGTAACCCGTATCAACCCGCTAACTTAAATGGGTTGGATTGGATTATAATGGGTTGGGTTGGGTTGTACGGGTTAGTGGGTAACGGGTCAAAATTGCCAGGTCTACTCTCACCAACATTAAATGTTTTTTTTTTAATTAATAAATGTTACCGTCAATCTGTAATATGTAAAAATTCATGTTTTAATTATTTATATATTGTGCTTTCAAAAAAAATAAAAATTATATATTGCATATATAATGATAAATTTGTATTAAAATTCTCTTACTAATTTAAAAATAATATATATTTCAAAATAAATTAAAATGAAAAATATGACATATAGTTTGAGAAAAAATATATATACATACATATAACACACAAACTTCTTTTCCAACATCAATAACAAGTTTTTAATAAAAATAATTTATGATGGACTAATATAAATTATTCTTTTTTGCTGGAGCAAAAAAATTGCAAGTCTTATAAAATTTGTCAATTTCATAATTAATTAGGATAGAAAAATTTGTGCAATTGGTTATGAGTTAAATCATTGAGATTCAACACGAAACAAAATTGAACTCTTCCATTGCATTTGCTTGCATGTCAATTAATTGGAATAAAATTCATCACGTATTTTATTCTGCATGATCTAATAAAAATTCTTTACGTGTGTACTTGCACCACATAAAGTAGGGAGGACCAAAACCGGTTCCGGGCCCGGTTCCGGTTCGGAACCGCCGGTTCCGGTTCAGCATATATGTGACCCTGAACCGGCCCGCGCTTACACCGGTTCCGGTTCCGGTCATCACAATCCGGTTCCGGTACGGTTCCGGTCCGGTTCCGGTTCAGTCCACGCTACCTTTTTTTTTATTTTTTTTTATCATACAATAATGAATAAACATGTTAAAATTTATTAAAAGACAAGAGATTTTTATTTTATAATACACTAATGAATAAACATGTTAAAATTTATTGGAAAAAAAGGGATTTTTATTTTTTTTTAATGGAAATGCAGATCCGGTTCCGGTTCGCCATATATGTGACCCTGAACCGGCCCGCGCTTACCACGGTTCCGGTTACTCCGGTTCCGGTTTACTCCCCGGTTTGCTCCGGTTCCGGGCTTTTCCGGTCCGGTTCCGGTCCGGTTTTCCGGTTCCGGTCCGGTTTGGCCATCCCTAACATAAAGCTTGAAACTATCTATAACTTGTCTGATTTTTGATGGGTCAAAGTTGCAATTAAAGCTTGAAAGAGACTTACTCCCTCCGTCCCATACTTATTGTTACTAAATAGAAGTGTACGGAGATCAAAAAAATATGTTGAAAAAGAAAGTATTGTGAGTGGGTAGGAGAGAGAAAATAAGTTAGTGGATATGAGAGAAAAAAGTAAACATTTTGAGTAAGTAGCAATAAGCATGAGACGCCCAAAATGGAAATAACTAGCGATAAGTATGAGACGTACTACGGAGTAATTTGTTATGGTATGTTCCAAAGGCTAGGGGTATTCTTAATTTTTTCCCCTCCCAATATCTTGGGATCAAATGAAAGCAAAAGTAATTTAAACCCATTAAAAAGGATCTGTGAAATAATTAAACACTTTTTCTAAATTTGATAGAACTAATCATCGCTACCAATAAGAAAATCAGTGCTCTTTTCATCCCATAAATATCACATTTGACGTGTTAATTTATAAGGATTATAATTTATTAATTTGTACCTTGCATGTACCTTAATTGTAAGTTAACGCTTAAATTATTTTTATTTTAAAAAATGTGATATTTATTTTGAAACTTATTAAAATAATTATGATATTTATTTACTACGATACAAGAATCTTTTATATAAATACTCCCTCGTTCAAAAATGATCTCACACTTTTTTCCCGTTACTACGAAGGATCTTTGAGCGATAATTTTAGGTTGATTCAATTCTACTAATGCAAATCTAAAACTTGTTATTAACGCACCATCAAGTCATCAACAATACAATTAACAAGAAGTTTTAGATTTTTATTAGGATAATTAAATTAACATAAAACCATTGCTCAAAATTCCTTCGTGGTAACGACGAAAAAATGTGAAGATTATTTTCAGACGGAATGAGTATATGCTTGAGGCTATATAGTCAAGGAAAAAAAAGTAAAAATTATTTCGAGACGGAGAGAACATAAACACGATGCATATACGCCCTCATAGATAGGGTGGAAGAGTTTAGTTCAAACTGACCTCCAATCTTATACCCTACACCTTCTTCTTGAATAATAAGCCTAACAAATTTGATAATTCATTTTGAAACGGAGGAAAATAATAATAAGTGTCCCGCCTTTTAATCATATTGTCCCAAATAAGTGCTTTCTTTTTACACTGTCCCAAAATAGATATTTTCTTTTTCATACGAGCTCAAAATAAGTTTTGCATTTCTGGGTAAAAAAAATAGTGTTAGCAAAATTGTACTTTGTCTCAAAATGAATGTCTTAAATTGCTCTTGATTGATTAAGATTAATTTCGGACATTCATTTCGAAATGAAAGAGTCAATAATATTACTAATAGACAAACAAATAAAACACTATTATTATTATTTTTTAGATAAATTTATTGTAACATTTGTTGTGAAACAAAATATATTACAAATGATGACCTATACATATTGATCTGGCCCCAAAAAACGACTTCTTGATTTGTCACATTCTCGTGGAGAAAATTTTAAATTAAAATGTATCAATGTGAATGATGATCCAAATAATCATATACTACCTCTATTCAAAAACAAAACACCATATTTTATTCCAAATACTAATGAGATGTCCTCCCTTGGACCATTCGAAACCACCAACCAAACATACCTTTATTTACTTTTAAAATAAAATAAAATAAATAAATTAAAATTAAAATTAATTTTGTTGTTTTCAAGTACATAAGAAATTTTAAAAGGCAGGGAAGTAATGAATGTGTGGCCATAAAGAAACAAAGTCATGGGAGTCTTAACATTAAAATAATTTCACTTTTTGAACAACTTTAATCTAACACCTTTGACAAAGTTCGGCCACGGGAAGACGGTGGCGACAGCGCTTCCAGAAACTCATAAATATCTCATGTTTTCAAAGCAACACTTTTAAGAAAATACTCGTTCCGTCTCATAATAAATATTATCTGATAATAATATAATAATATTGTACACTATTTATTTTGTAAAAAAATTACACAGACCAAACAATGTGTAAATAGGTAAAACACATTTCATAATATGTTTGATAAATCAACTACGATATTTATTGAAGGGACAGAAGAAGTAAAATTGAACTTGTCGACTTCTGACCATACTATTTTATTTTATTTTATTTTTGACAAACTGACCATACTATTTTTAGTCACAAACGTTTGGGACTTCGGTTTACAAGCAAAAAATCTTGGGAAAAACGTGTTTTACACGCGCTTTAGTGTAAAACGTGTTTTTTTTCCTATATGGAGTGGCATTTTTGTAAATAAGCGGAACGTTACTTAAAAGACGCAATGACATTGCTGTAAATAACTGGAACTTATAAAACTCAGCAGACACTTTTTAACACTACATGAGGCAGTTTTCAATACTACAGGAGGCAGTTGTTAACATTAAGGCAGACACATGTTTTTTAACTTTTAAAAGCTCACCAACCACTTGTTTAGAATGTAAGAGACATATTTCAACACTACAGGAGACACTTTTCAACACTAGGAAAGGCGGTCTTAACACTACAACGATCAATTATAACACTACCTCTAAAAGTGTCTGTTTGAGTGTATAAAAGTGCCTACTTGAATATGACAATCATAACAATACCTCTAAAAGTTTGAATATTTATAAGTGTAATATTACAACAAGCACTTTATAATATTAAAACAAACACATGATAATATTAGAGAAGGCAATTGTGAAAAACACATTTTTCTATAGCTTAGTGTAAAACGCGTTTTTCACAAGAACGACTCTTACTTAAGAATTCTAAACGAAAGAATTTTTTAAATCCATCAAAACTATATTCTTAGTTTAAAATGTAATATTTATTCTAAAACAGATGGAAAAAAAAGGACATGAGGTCAATTAATTTGAATCTTATCAACTTGAACAAACAATTTGGTCAGTCATGGAAGCCTACCAGGTTGTTCAAAGAATTTTTTAAATCAAACGGCTGATATCCCAAATGCTATGTAGTTTGATGTCTTTAATTCAACGATGAATAAAAACACTATATATATTCCCATCCCTTCCCTCCCCCCACCTTAAAAAAGCTACATAACTATAGAGGGGATCCCATAACTCTGACCTTTCCCAAGTGGGCTGATTCCTCAATCCCTAAAACCTAACAAATTCCCTCAAAAACTATTCAAAACACAGCACCCCTCCACACAGGACAAATTTGTCCATTTACTTATTTGTAGCAAATCAAGAGAGATTTGTTTGTTTTGACATAATTAATTAATTGTCTTGTACTCCCAGTGGGAGTCTCCCACTGTCTCAAAAATGTTAATCTCATTTCTCATTTCCTTTTGTTTGTCCCAGAAAAATAATCACATTTTCAAAAAAAAAAAAAAAAAAACAATATTAAAGCGGTTCAAAATCACTAAAAATTTAAAAAATATCATGTAACCTTAAAACAGTCGAAAGTCAAACGAAACTATCATTTTTGAGACCGAGGGTATGTAACTTAGATTCTCTAACCAATCACACTTCAATAATATATCCTCCCCTCTCAACTGATGGAAGTTATATTTAGCCAATTCAAATCTGCCAAAACAGAGAGAGAGACAGCACATCACAGACCATGAATGGTGTACTTTGATCTTCAATTGTTACAAAAGGGCATTGACCTCTCTCTCCTAATAAATAAACCAAATAATTCTTGTTTAGGTAAAGAGACAAGCATGTTACATGGCTATGAAAATTCAACTTCAATAATACACATTAAGAATCATAATCATGTAATAAAAATAACAATTTGATAGTTCAGAAAATATTATTACTAAAATCATACTTATATTAAACACTATTATAGGATCCTGTCAGAATTCTTCTCCTCAACCCTACCTACTCAATCATATAATACCCTCAAATTTATATTTACCCTTTTGTTGAAGTTTATTTAAATGTTATTGATTCGCGCATGCCTACACCACCTCATGTTTTCTTTAGAAAATTACAAGGCATGAATTAGCCTGTCGAGAATTTAACAGATGGCGTTGACATCGCCCGCCTGTTCTTTTCTTTCTCATCAACACGAACAAGAGATAGCTCGATCAATCCATTTTATCATAATGATTTTCTTATGACATTATATCCTACATGATATTTGAAGTTATGACCATACCTCCTATCTTTAGTAAGTATAGTCTTTTTTTTTTAAAATGAGTTTTGACTTTTGAGAAGTAGAGTGAAAGGTCCAAAATATAAGTCAAAGGAATTGATTACTTGTTCTAATTACTTTCAAATAATCTGGACTTTAGACAACACCTTTCTTCTTCCTCTTCTTTCAATTTCAACAACTGGACACACACACACACACACACACACACACACACACACACACAAAAAAGGTCAGTTATGGATTCTGTAATTGGTATTAGGTAGTTGAGGCTGAGGCCCAAAAATAGACTAGTATGGATCAATCAAAAGGCACCACAAAGCAAAATCCTGCAAGTTGATTGACTTTGTGGGATTATCATTTAATGATTTAAAACTAAACACTGATAACCAACTGTAATTTTGTGAGCAAGTTTTTGTGTTCTTTTTGTCTAATAGCATTACGAAAATTTAGGGCTGGGGTAGTCGACTGCACAACATTTGGGCTTCACCAAACGGATCAACTTTTTAACAAACGCATGACCCTTTGGAGGTGGGGGGGGGGAGTAAAAGGACAAATTTGTCTTTAATAAAATGAGAGATCAAACGGCCTAAAATAAGACTGATGTGTCATCATACTGCACAGCCCGAGATCTAATAGCATTGCTCTATGCCTTATAAACCCTACAAGTCCTAGCTTATTTCAAGTCATAAGCAATAAACTAGCTGGAAGATTGGCTGAAACCATAATTGTCAAGGAAGTGAAGCTAAAAAAGCAAGACAATTTGTAGAAGGCGATCAAGCAGCTTAAAGGAAAGATGTGTAATACAATTATAAAAAAAAAAAAAAAAAAGGAAGGTGTGAAATAGCTAAGCCACTCCATGAAATCCAATCTTATACACATTGGCTGGTTTAGGGTTTCTCAGGGATTCGGAACCGCTCATGCGGACCTTTTGCTGCTGTCACTGCTGCAAAAAAACGTAAAATATGTACTACGTAATGTAAAATGTTTGTACAGAAAGTAATGTAATACATTTTTCATGGCAGCAGCGTGAGAGGGAGCAAATTCCTGCATGAGCGGTTCCATAACCGCTTTCTCAGTACTACCCATCATACACATGAACTAAAAAGGATACTATTTATTGCATATAGTACCACCATAAACCAACCGGGACACAAACATTTAAATTATACTTTATAAAAGAAAAAACACAAACACGAATGCACACAAAAACAACTTTAGCTTAAGCACTTATCCCTGACAATAAACCCAAAGGTCCATAATAACCAATGCCATTTCTGGAAATCCCAATGATGGACTCCTAATCTTGGTCTTCATTTGACTTGATAGTTGTAGCATTTTTCAACTTAAACTTAGCCCGATTGATATAATTAGAAACCCTATCATTGAAGCTATCACGACGAGAGAAGCTCCTTCCCCGACCAACATTAGAGGTGGCTCTCATCTTGTTCTTCACACGATCAATATAGTTACTGACCCTATCGTTGAACGTGTGTTGCTCCATCAACTTCTTACCACCTACTCCATCTTTCAATGGAACTTCCTTCACAGGAACATTCCCCTGGTGGGCCCCACCAACCTTTGGAGAAACTCGTATAACCCTTTGCACCGGAACATTTACCTTTTCTTTTTTCCCATTCTCGAGGCGGAGATCAAACTCAATGGGAATTTCTACACTTGCTGCAGAAGGGGGATGGCGAAATGCCATGGGTTTGGTGGAGGATACATTGGCTTTGGCTGTAGGATGATCAAGTGGGGCCGGAACATTGCTCTTCGAGCAATGTGAGACACGCTTGATTGTACTGAGAGTAGCTTTGTATAGCTTCTCACATGAACCATTAGGGTTTCCGAAAGACTCGTTCTTTGCCATATGGAACTGAAGTCAAAGGCCAAAGAGTGTCCTGAAACTTTCAGTTACAAATATGAACAATGGCGAGGAAGGTTTAATAGGAGAGGGAGGGAAGAATGGAAACACGTTTTCTAGGTATGAAAGCTAAGTACTCTGTGGCAAAAACGTCAAAAAGAGTTTAAAGTAGGAATGTGTGTAAAGAATATTGCTAGCTAATGACAATCGATCATGAGAAACATAAGTCTCAATTTAGGGAGTAATATATAGGTATTGGTATGGGATCATATTCCACTTTCCCTTATTAAAATATCTAACAAGTAAAGCCATAATAAGCAATCAAGGGATTAAATACTTCTTAGCTGTTTTGGAGGGTAATGGTGTGTTGCTTCAGAAAAAGGGAACCAGAAAGTAGAGGCAGTGTTTGGTAGAATCAGATTCTATGAGGGCATCAAAGTCTGAAAATGTTACTCCATACAAAAGAGAAATTGGTTGGAAGCATCTAATGGAATGAGAAAAATGCTCCTCACATAGAAATCCATTGGTCCATAAAAATAAAAAATTTGGATGCATAAGTGGATAGTGAAAACAATCTTCCTAGAGCTGTTAAAGGGTCGGAGGATGAAAACAGAAAACCTAGGGAAATGACAAATTAAACACAGTTGAAACCTCAATTACTAGATTTACCAGATGATCATTACTTCCTGGTATGGACTCGAGCATAAAAATGAACTTAATCGAAACTTGAAAAGTTGGGAATTTGTTTGAATCCTGAACATAGGACACCCTTAAACCCCATCCCAAGCATAGTTATAAATCCCGTCCCGTACCGGCCGGTACGTCCCGTCCCAGTCGAAAACCGGTGCGGTACAGGTATAATTCCGTCCCAGTTTCTGTACCGCCACGTACCGTCCAAACCGGTCCGTACCGAACCGACCGAGATGGTTGTCCCGGTCGGTACACGAAAAGAAAGACTTATAAACCAATTTTTAATTGTCGGACCTAATAAAAATATATTCAAACTTGAGTTTTTTTTTTTTTTATATATATAAAAAAACTATGCCCTAGATAGATTTATACTTCACACAATTAATCAACATCCATTCACCGCAATAGAACTTTCAAGGTCATTAAGTCGCTAAACAGGAACAAACCAGCCTGTGTAGTCAAAGAAATTGAAGCTGCATATCAGTAATTTGTAAGCAATCTAGACTAAACTTATGCTAGTATTGATATAGTTTGATGATAAAATACAAGCTTCTGTTATTTTTTTTTGAATATATGTTACATATATAATTATCTTAAAAATTACTAAAAAGTGCGGTACATCCGGTATGGTACACCGGTACGTTCCGGTACCGGTACGTCCCGTCTCAATGGCAAAACCGGTGCGCTGTCCGGGACGGTATTTATAACTATGATCCCAAGGATATTTTCAACCTTGTACTCTGTTCAAAATGTCAACCTCTAAGTTGAAAGGGTAGAAATGAATACTCCCTCCGTCCCAGCACAAGTAGGACTGGAGATGTATACACGGAGATAAGAAGTACTACTATTATTATATACAAAAACTTGAACTAGTGGAGGAAGGGTTGTGAGTATGAAAAGTAAAGTAGGAGAGAAAATGAGCGGTAGGAATAGTAAGTTGATTGTTGTTGTGAGTCCCATTGAATAAAAAATTATATAAAGTTCACTATTTTGGATAGTATCAATTATGGTGGGACGGACCGAAAAGGATGTGATAGTACTAAATAATAAATCAAGCCAAACTTTTAATCAGCCTACAAGCTACAAGAATAGTATGATATTCACTTCACGCATGAAGACCAATCTCTTACATGTTGGGAGTGGAGTCCTAAAACCGTGAGGAGACGGAGGGAGAAAATGAGTTTAAATCATAGGGGGTTGGTGGAGATCAAGGAGAGGTCAAAAAGGAGAAGGAAATCGAGACAGTGCAGAACAGGGGCTGCACGGCCGTGCATGAGGAAGAGCACGGCCGTGCACGTCGGGGACAGCCAGTTTTTCTCATTTTCCTATTTTGACTAGATTTCTTCCATGTATCGATTTAGGACTGCTCCTACACCTATATAAAGGGTATTTCGTCCAGAATATTGTGTGCTTGATAGGAGAAAGCTAGGATACACAAGAGAGCCACAAAATAGTGTCTAGGAGGGGGCCGGGGCCTAGGAGAGCCATGGGGGCGATCCTACAACCCGGCCATGACCGTGTTGTTTGTGTGTTCTTGGGGGAGAGATAATATATGTGGTGAGATTGTTATTGGAGAGTAGCAATACTAAATCTATGTGAGTGTATGTGTAAATTGTAACAATCGACATATTTTTATTATAGTGATATCCTGGCTTGGTGCCTCCGGATGTAGCCATAGGGGTGGTGAACCGGGTTAACAAATCATGGTGTTTATGTTCTATCATATTATTATCATGTGTTGATTATTATCTCCATATTGTTGACTTGACTGCTGTATGGGCTAGTGGATGTGGAGATCCCCCCAATTCCCCAACATTACATTGGATTGAAATTTCCCAAATGTTGTGGTGAATCTAGAACAGTGGTCTAACAGCTCTAACCTAACAGCATTGGTGGTCAATGGAGAATTCCCAATAAACATAATGAAGAAATAAAACTGCAAGAAGTTGTTGTTTATATTGCATATGAATCACATCAGCTTACAAACAAGTTTATGGAAATATTATTTACAATAACAGAAGAAATCGTTAGCAAAGGATTTATAAGATATGGTACAGAACTTGTTACTGTTTATTCTTTTTTTTTTTTTAGCAAGAAAAAGACCGCTTAACCTCGGAGGCAAAAAAATCTTCTAGGATAAGGGCCATAAATTTGCATCAATCAATGCTCTTAAATTACTTACCTTGAAATGAATCCCCACTATCTCATGGGGTAGAAGCCTCATCATAGTTCTTGCTTTTGGTGCCAATGCAACCTTAAAAGAATCACCTCAGTGACGAAATGTCCTCACTACTTGCTCAATTCTACGCCGACAAAGTGGACAGTTTGTCAAGTGTGAAGAACAGGTCACACAACAACACATATGACCACACCTGAAAAACATTGTCATTAGTCAGGTTGCCTAATTCAACCAACATATGAAGAAACAACAAGTTGCAAAATGTTAAAGCTACAACTTTATTGGCATCATTTTATAATGGGAGAAACAAGAAATCATTCAGAGGCGGTAAATAAAAAGATATCACAAAGAGATTAAACATTATTGTTCTACAGTAACAGAATGAGTTTTGGTAAAGCTTACGGGACAAAGACTGAATTGTATTCCTGCTCGAGGCATATCACACATATATCTGGCATTTGCTTGTCCTTTTTGGAGACTTCTGATCCATTCTCAGTTATACCATTTGAGCCTGATAAAATAGGGATAAGAAATCGGTTTCTTGTTAAGACGGTTATAACTGCATTTGAAATGCTAAAGGACAAAGTAGCAGCAAGCTACCTTCATTATGTGGTGCTGATCTTTTAGCTGCAGCATCAAGAACCCTGCATACAGAAGGACCAATAAGAAGTTGGAAAGGAGCGTAGTGCAGACAAAGGAAGCAAGTATCATAGAGATACAAAGAGAACGGCCAGTGGTAATATTTGTTTCGCATGTTTCATAAGTTTCAGTCAGAAGGAAGCTGAACTCTTTCCTGGGCTCTAAATTATTTTCGAAAACAAAAGAAGCCAAATGTTTCGATGCTGTCTGTAGACACCCCGCCTTGGACCGCTCACCCCGATTGCATACATAGTATTTTTATTTAACTTGTTTTTGTTAGTTTCTGTTACTTCCGTTATGTTCCTGACTGACTCCGTTAAGTCTGGGGGGTAAATTGAATAACATTTCTAACTTTTCAGTCCATTCTGTCAAAAATGCCTTTTCAGAGTCGGGCGCCTCTGCCCCTTGAAGCCAGACGCGTGCGCATCCCGCCCCAAAGGCAGGAGGCGCGCTTCTGGGCGTCAGTTACAGATTCTCTCCAAGAATCCCTCCCTTGCTCAAATTACATGATTTTGCCCGGGAATTTCATCTTTGTTGACTCTGTTTTGGCACCAAAACATCTTCTTTTCACCACCTATAAAAACCCCCTTCTCCACCATTTCAAAGGGAGGAATTTTGACACAATGGGAGGACTCTCTGAACACAATAGGAGGACAAGATTTTCTGTCTAAAGAACCAAAAACTTCTCTTCTCTACAAAAACTCTACAAAAGTTCTTGCACACAATCTTCAAGTAAAACTTTGAAGTCTTCATCTCCTTTCCAAGTCAAGGTACAACATTTTCTCTTTTATTTCTTAGTTGACTTTAATGTCCTTTTAATGTATGCAATCCCCATCAAAATGAGACATGACCAATACAACTACTTCACATATTGAAGTTAGTTAAGGTTATCTCCCTACATTTCAAACTCTCATTTAATTTCCCCTTTTTTCCTTAATGTAATAGTTAGCATAAATTTACTTTGTAATTCCCCTTTTCCTTTAAATGTAATTGTTAGCACGTATTCATATAAATAAAATGACTTTTTTTTTACATTAGAACACCAAAAGTAGCAAGACCGGCTTTAGCCGGGCGGAGTGGGTGTTTAAGTACTTCCTATTCCGTAACCTAACCCCCCGAACCCGTCTCTCCCGAATCTCTGATTTTGTATATAAAATTAGGCTCTATTAGGTTTTTCTTATGTTCCTCTAAAACATAGGTGGCGACTCTAATCTTTAAAACCAAATAGACATCCTAGGATAATTCACCGCTCTACCCAAGCCGTGCTTTCCCCGGGGCATCTACACTGTCAATCCTTCCGTAACTCTCCAACATGCAGTAAAGTTAGTGTCTCCAAACTGACTGCGTTAATGTACGAGTTGCACACCAATATTATGAGAGCTTATTTTGCTAATAATTTCACATATCTAACACAATATATTAATATATTCTATCCTATCCAAGATATAATCAATATTTTTAAGAACCAAATGGTTTAAGGATACCTCCATCACAACTGTTCACGAAAAGCATCATTAATTATAAGTTCCTTTTTCATTTTTCCAAAATGGATTAAAGTAATATCCTCCTCCTTTAACCAAAGGGCAAAATTTGATTACAACTATGCATCTTTGAACTTGAACCATGATCCAATCCACGTTAGTTTTGTCAAAACACAATTATTTGGGGTGTTAAGAAAATCACTTTTTCTTAATTGCATTCATATTGGTCTCCAGGAAACAGAGATAAACCATCACAAAAACCAATGATCCGTACCTTTTTCTTAGTTCCCAATGCCTCCTCCTCTCCATAATGTATTGGAAAGCATGCTTAGCAACCAGATAAACACCAAACACCGTGAACCCCATAGAGGCGTATTTGTACCATCTGGAAGGATAGATTCTTGATAAGAATGTCTAATGACACATAGGGGTTGATGCTATTAAAAATTATAATGGTTCCAGGATCGCTAATCACTAGCATGGTAAAGAAAGAGTTCAAGCACATTAAAAAAAGGATTGAAACAACAAGTTATATGCTCATTAAAGTATGTGTTGGAATATTTACAACTATGTATAAAGTTAAACCAACCTTGCCCATTTCCGAAGATTTGCAATTAGTTGATCAATAGTCTTGTGAGAAACATAAAATGGGCCTTTGTGAGGTCTCTGAACCCGCATTGTTCCAACATCATCTTTAACAGCCTGAAGTAAAAGGAAATGGTTTAGGAAGTCGAAAAGAAACTGAATGCCAACACAATGCCAAAAGGATATGATAATGAAAAATGGAGTGATGGGCGTGTTGTAATTGTGTAAGTCACTGATAAGACACTCGCATCAGCAAACAGAGCATCATAAGATAAACAATTAGGACTTGATGTGTAAGGTGAGCCATCTGACTAAGCATTTGGAGCTGGGGTAAACTAAAACCCATATGCCATTTATCCTACTAGCACAATGAAATGTCTTCGCTCTGCTTCATGGAAGAGTAAGAATAATCCATGTCCATTAGTTTCCATTTTTTTTGCTCAACTCAAAGCCTCTAGGTTTCGAGCCTCCCCTTGTACTTACAATATAGCACTAATCCCCAATAGTTTCCATTGCATTAATGCCAGTAAGAAATAACTAGTGTGAAGCCATCTTACCAACAGTAAAATTGGGAATATCACCATACTCATAAAATTAATACGAGTACCAATTATAAGCAGAAATGTTGAACCTTTCAACGAAATTATGTTCAGATACTTGCATTAGTATCATAAAAAGTTTTGAAATACCAACTTCATTCACTTATCAATTATTTGATTTTTAGGTAGGTTTGATCATCTTGGGAGTAACAAAGCAAGCACAACATTGATAAGATCTGCCATTCTATTTGAATAGAACGACAATGACAACCATTCTTGTCTAAGAAAACTTCATACCTCACCAACAACAGTCAAAGAGGTGCCTGTTGGAAGAACCCGCTTAACTCTCTTGACTCCAAGCATCTTCGAAAGAGAAACTTCATTAAAACAGGCTTAATCACCAGCTTAAATGTGCTTGCATACCTCAAGATAACTAAAAGCAAAAACAAGTTAAAGGCGAGCCAGACCTTGAGACCATGAAAATAGTCTAATGTTCCACCCATAACTGATCGCCCCAATTCCTCAAAGACTTCGTTCCCAACAGTTAACACTAAACCAGCAGCAGCTCTGGCACCAACTACATGTACTCGAGCCGTCCCGTCATCCTAACATAAAGGAATCATGGATGATCAGACGTGGTCTCATAAACACCACTAAACTCTAAATGATATATAGGGATATACAAAGCCTTAAATTTAGATGATGGTTCCAGATACAACTTTCGGCACCGGAACTGATTGGAGTGGCGAAGAGGATAAGTATTGCTCACCAAGTACCAAGGAACCTCTTTAAGATTTGATGACATCAATGCTGAATCTTGTATCCACGAACCAGCATCATTATGTTTCAAAAAGTGCTTCTCGTTCTGAAAACAATGTTAGAGAAAGTGTCTGAGACCATGTTCAATGGAAGACATACATAAATATGTGCTGCATAAATTTTCATTTACCGTTTCCTCCACAATTACACATTGACGTAAATATGTGCAACAGAAAATTTCATTTACCGTTTCCTCCACAATTACACATCGCAAACCACTACGCTCGCAGTTAATCGGCGTATCCGAACTGACCCTTCCCGATATTGAGACAACCAGTGGTAAGACTTTGCTCGCAGTGTCAAGTAACTGAGCTGAAAGGTTAAAAATAGAAAATTGATTACAACAAACCCTCCCAAAATAATTTGGGGTCGGCTAACATGAATCAGACACCTATAATTGTTCAGGGACAAACTAACTATCTGATGTTGTATTAACAAAATAGCATCCTATTTGTATGTCCGGTAGTTCCTATGACACATGGAATGACTGTAGAGAAACTCAACTACATAATCAACAACTACTGATCACTCCATTGCCTGCATAATGGATTAATGAAGGACTTCTATGCATTTTTCACCCTCTGACAACCATATTTTTAAGGTTCTTTTTATGACTACCACTCCCAACTAAGTCAAGGCTTCAGCTTTAACCCAATAAACTCTTGTCCTCACCTACCTACCTTACATGTAGGGGTGGCAAAATGGGTGTTTTGGGTGTACCCATTAAAGTTAAAATATCCGGATATCCAATGGATTTTTAACTTTAATGGGTAAACCCAAAACACCCAATTTGCCACCCCTACTTACATATTCCCATCCAAAACACCAATCAATAATAGTAAAGAAAGCGAGCCCTGGACTCAACCTCTCCAGAATGGAAGTATGGCTGCCAACTCAACTTCCTTAGACCCCCGGAAGTGGGACTTACCTTGGCCTCTTTTTTTAAGAAGTAGGTGTTATATGTTATCAACTTGATAAGATTAGCGCTTATCAAACAAAGGATAAATAGGAAGTAGTGGTGTCATACTAAATTGGTCTCATTATAGCTAAAATGCTTTGTTTGCTATATTCTCATAATCACATCCGAAATTTATCAATCAAATTAGTTGGTTTCGTCTAAATTAAAACATTCATTCTTGTTCTTCTTTTTTTTTTGGGGGGGGGGGGTACAATAAACCCTTCATTAACCTATCATTGGATCGCAACAACGTTTCCACCCTTCATTAAACCTGTCACTAGATTGAAACTTCTATTAAATATCATGAAACTGAAAGACTACCCTAGCATCACAAAAGAGCACTTAGATCCATCCAATCGTGAAATGGGCTTATTGATCCCAGTCTTCTATGTTTAAGTTTTGATTGACCCCGGAATATAAAATTTGGATACAGGCAACGACCGTTTGGTAAATTTGTATGTCAAACTTAGTGGTGGGGCCAAAACGCTGTACACAAACAGTTGCCAACAAAATCCACCTGGGACTCAGCAAGTACTAGAAGATTATGGACTATGGACGATTAAGGAATACACTAATTGTTTCTACACATCATTGGTGTCGAACGACTCAAGATGCCCATATATAATAAGTAACCTTGATCCTAGCTGAAGGTAAACTCCTTTTCAGATAGCAACTTTATACAATTTCTTGTATAATTTAACTACAGCCGCCATTCTTAACCTCTTATCGTCAGGGAATTGCACGAATATGTATATAATAAGAACAATTCATGTTAACAGTAACAGATACTTCCAGAAACCAAATAAGAAAACATATATGAACAGAAAATTCTAACCTAAATCGTTTAATTGATTAACACGAGTAACGGAGTTCAGAACATCAGCATCCCTGTGACATTAATTGATGATACAAATTAACTCATAAACGCCCCAAAAAATTGAAAAAAAAAAAAATTATCCAAGAAATATATAAGATAGGTTTACCTATCATTATTTCTTCCAAGGAGATAAAGTGCGGCCGCACTCAAACAACAGCTAACTCCTCCCCATGGAACCATCACGGAAACAGCTCAACGTAACGATTAACTGACATACATTTTCTGAACTCGATTAATTGCAATTTAAATGGCTTGAACGGAAATAAATGGATAAAATTGTTGGAAGAATTAGGGTTCTTGATGGATTGGGAGAGGGAGTATGGAGGAGATGACTTCGATGATCGGTAACCAGACAATGTGGACAGATATATTCGTTACGAACATTCGGCCCATTTCTCTTTGGGCGTTCTATTTGGACCTATCAAAATATTAACTCTAGGGTTGGCCCATTAATATTTTATTTATTGGATTAAGTGTTAATAAGATAAAGATATAAACTTTTTAATATGCTCCTTTATGAACATTTTGTTATTTTGGTCTCTCTTAATCTTAATGACTTTCTTGTTAGGTTGCCCCTTTTGTGAAATGTTTAAAAGACTAATATCATTCTTATAGTTGATACTTTTTATTAGTTCGATACCACATTAATATTTGTTCTGTTAAAAAGATTTGATAAAATTTATAAGATCCCGCACATATTTGTAAGTTCTCGCACAAAGTAATGAAAAAAATGAATGGCACGAGGCACAACCATTACCACGTGCCTCTCCATAGTCATGTCCGTGCGTTAATTATTTGTTTAGCTAGCCCGTCAACCCCTCATTCTTGAAAATCAAAAGTGAAGCTCTTTCTTCAAATATATAAATGAGATAGGAGTGACATTGATAATCCAAAATACAAATGGCTTTTTTAGGTTGGCCCACACTCTTGGTATATTATTGGTCAAAAGAAGGTGCAGATTTTGTTTGATCGAAGTAATATGTGCCTTAGAGATAAATTCATTTATAAGCTCAATCGAAAAGATAGTTTGTGATGGTGTAGTAGAAGTGATAGTGCGGAGTTATGTAGTATTATATGACTGTTTTAACATTTTATTGACAAACTTTTGTATCGAATCAGTTATTGAGAATTGTTTGTCTAACAGTTCTCATGTATCATGTGAGTCAAGCATTCGAGTTATGCGGAATACCATTTATGTCCTTCTTGTTCATGCAATTGATTAATCGCTTTGTTAAAAAAGAATTACCAACCATTATTATTTGACAAATTCAAGTTAGAATTACTGCATTTTTAATTTGGATACTTTTAAAAAGTACTCCCTCCGACCCAGAGTAAGAGTCCTACTTTCCATTTTGGTACGTCCCAGAATAAGAGTCCTATTCCTAAAATGACAAAAAATCTTTACTATTCACCCCACTCATTCTCTCTCATGTTTTACTTTTATACTCACAACACCAATCAATTCACTATTCTCTCCCACTCATTCTTTCTCCTACTTTACTTTTACACTCACAACATTTACATCACTTCTAATATTTATTAATAAGCGTGCAAATGAGGGGTAGGACTCTTACTCCAGGACGGAGAGAATAACAATTATTTGGGGAAGGAAATAATACCAAACCTACGCTACGATGCTCACCATTTTCGGTATAAGTGGTGCATTTAACCGTCGGGTATACGGGTCAATATATTCGGGTAGCGGGTTTTGTAGTTTACCCGAGAAGCAGAAGATCTGGTAAAGAGCCCAGCCCACCCAGTACGTATCCAAATCGCGGCCGTCAGAAAGAAAAACCCCTCAGAGCCCTAAAACCCCTCAAAACCCCTCAATCGAAACCTTAATTCACAACTCCGTATCTCATTTCCATCTTCTCCAATGGCTTCCGTTGCTCTCCGATCAAATTCCCGGAGATTTTTGCCGGCTTCTTCTCAAATTTACTCTTCATGTCGAGGATCCGTAATCTCAAGCTCATTAATCACTGAATCTGTTTCCAGAAATGAGCCATCTGTTGCATCGAATCCATGGTGGAGATACATGGCCACTTTCACGCGAGAGTATGTTCTGACTTCGGTTACATTTTCGAGCTTTCATTTCACTGTTATATATGTTATTCATCAGCAGATCTCTATTCTAGATAGTAATTTTTGTTTTTTTGTGATTCCTTGGATTCGGTAAACTAGGCTGTGAATATTGAGGACTCCGAATTAGGTTTCGTTGATGGTCTAAATATATTATGTTTAATTTTTCTGGTGGCAGGAAGCATTGCGGTAACGTAGTTTTGTTGATTATCTTAATTTTGTATGTTTGTTTGTTTTTCTGGCAGCAGCAATCCTCATGTTACTGTTGTTATGTTGATGATCTAAGTATTATGTGTTTGGATTTCTAATGGCAGCAACTCTCATGTTAGTGTAGTTATATTGATGGACGTAATATACTAATTTTGATTTTCTGGTGACAGCAAGCCTCACGTGAATGTCGGAACGATTGGCCATGTTGATCATGGGAAGACGACACTTACCGCAGCAATTACAAAGGTTGGATTCCAATTGATTCTGGCAATCCTTTATGTTTCGATTCTACTTAATGCTAATTTGTTACAATGAGTTGTGATTCCATTTCATGTTAAGTGCACTGTCATGGAGTTATTGCGTATTTTTCCTTGATGTTTGTTATTCCATATGTGTTATATATTGACATTACATTGACTTATGTAATCATGTGTTAAAATGAATTTATTTTTGAAAGCATTTTACAGCAAATGTTAGTGCTTGTTATATATGCAAGTGTGTGTTTCTCCTTTTTGCATCTAAATTGTAGTTTAGGTGATGAATTATATTTAATGTTAAATGTGATGATTAAGTAGGTATATATATGTTATCTAACATGCTTATTCCATTCGTAGGTGCTGGCAGATGAAGGGAAAGCTAAGGCTGTTGCTTTTGATGAGATTGACAAGGCCCCTGAAGAGAAAAAGAGAGGAATCACCATCGCAACAGTATGCAATTTGTTTTTTACTTCGTTTGATATATTTCCTGCTTTGTTCAAAACATAGAAGGTGCAAACTTGATTTTCTGCATTTGTTTGGTTTGCAGGCCCATGTGGAATACGAGACTTCCAAGCGGCATTATGCTCATGTAGATTGTCCAGGTCACGCAGATTATGTAAAAGTAAGTTGTAAATATGTGGTCTGTTTGGAAAAACGAAATGAAATAACTTCACATTTTTTTGTTAATGTCATGGCATTGGAAATGGAGGAGTAATTTTCATCACTAAATTAATTTCTCATCCAATTCCAAATCAAAAGCATGGAATTTAGGTTACCAAACTTACCCTGATACATCATTTTGAACCCACTGAGTGTCTTTAGGTGAAAGTTTACATGTCCTGCCTTATACAGAACTAATGTTGATAGTCAATTAGAAGACACATTTGTTTGTATGCAATAGTTCCTTGGTTCTCATTTGATAAAATTACTTTTTTGTAGAACATGATTACTGGAGCTGCGCAAATGGATGGTGGCATTCTGGTTGTATCTGCTCCGGATGGTCCTATGCCCCAGACGAAGGAACATATTCTGCTTGCGCGTCAGGTGTGCTTCTGTTATTAGGAGCTAGTTTTTGTAACTGTATTTAGTTTTTCTGCAGTTGTGTAAAGCCCATTTCTTTTGCACTGTGTAGGTCGGTGTCCCATCTCTAGTATGCTTTCTGAACAAAGTTGACGCTGTTGATGATCCTGAGTTACTGGAGCTTGTGGAACTTGAGCTCCGAGGTAAGTTTGCTTTTCTACATCGATAGTATGTTGAGATTGTAGGCTTGATCATTGATATTATTTCACTAGGTAAATGTTTTTCACGTAAGCTTTATAATTATGACAGAGCTTCTTAGTTTCTACAAGTTCCCAGGGGATGAAATTCCCATAGTCCGAGGTTCAGCATTGTCAGCTTTACAGGGTACAAATGATGAGATAGGAAAGCAGGCTATTCTAAAGTTAATGGATGCGGTGGATTCGTACATTCCTACTCCTGAACGTCAAATTGAGAAGCCATTCTTGATGCCAGTAGAAGACGTATTCTCAATCAGTGTAAGGACGTTAATAATGTTATATTATTATGAGCATTCTTTTGTTGACGTTGAACATATGAAAATGAGTATTTTAGTTATCATACTTCCTCCGTCCCAAAATAAATGTCGCAGTTGACTTGTCAGCGTTTGTAAGACTTTTGCTTTACTTATTTGTGCATTGCATGTACAATGACAAAATTGCACCCAGACTCTTTCCTAATTTAGAAATGCGACATTTGTTTTTAGTCGAACGAAAATGGAAAGTGTGACATTTATTTCGTGATGGAGGAGTATATTTTAAGCATATGAACGATGAGATACTCTCTTAGCCATCTCTGGGACCAGATTTAATGTTGGCGGTGATCAATTCAATTCTCTTGCTGCTTATTGATTAGTAAAAACTATTACAACGTAACTAAAAGGCTGTATTTACTGATAGCTTGATATTTAACTCTGATATTATTATTTTTTCCTTTCTTCAAGGGAAGAGGAACTGTTGCCACAGGTCGTATTGAACAAGGGAAAATAAAAATTGGGGAAGAAGTCGAGATTTTAGGATTGATGCAGGTGATTATGTGATGCTTTTCTGTATTTCCTTTTCTTAAGGATGCAATTGCATGCTATAGAGTGTCATATATAAAATTTATCTTTGAACTGCAGGGCTCTAAAAAAACTACTGTAACTGGTGTTGAGATGTTCAAGAAAATCTTGGATTATGGCCAAGTAAGGAAATTAACTTTTACTATCTTGGATGAAGTATTTTACAGGGTAATGATATCAATTATCTGATGTGTTACTAGGCTGGCGACAACGTGGGTCTTCTTTTACGTGGCATAGGTAAAGGAGAGATACACCGAGGACAGGTAATTGAAAAACTTTAGTGCCATCATAGAAATGTGCTAAACTGGACCCTGTAACGTTATGATGATCGTGGTTTGCATTGTTTAGTTAGCTTGTCAACTTTTTGTTTGTTAAATCTTGGCCACTTTTTCGAATGGTATATTCAAATCAGTTCTCTGTTTTTTTTTTGTTTTTTTTTTTTCAATTTACTATTCCTGTACTTTCTTTCCAATCATTCGTGTTGATGTCAGTGTGAACACGCTGAAGTATGTACAATAGTAGATCTGCTGAGTTGTGATAAAATAAGATAATTTTTTGTTACTACCTCTGATCAAGAGAAATTTCGGACATTCATTTTGGGACGGAGGGAATAGTAAATACTGTGATTTTCGTTTATTTGACATGACACAATAAATGGCTTGTTTAACCTCCTGCACGGATGGATTGTAAAGGAGGTATATTCTCAACTTCTGCTGTAATATATTTTTATCAGGTGATTGCAAAGCCCGGATCTATTAAAACATACAAAAGGTTTGAGGCAGAGATATATGTCCTCACGAAGGATGAAGGTGGACGACATACTGCCTTTTTCTCAAACTACAGACCACAGTTTTACTTGCGGACTGCAGATGTTACTGGCAAAGTTGAATTACCTGAAAATGTTAAGATGGTTATGCCTGGGGACAATGTGACTGCTATTTTTGAGCTCATTACACCTGTTCCTCTCGAACCAGGTTAGTGCCAGACCATATTAGAAATTGATTTAGCTACCTTGCGGAATTAATTTTTTTATATTATTTAATTGTATGACGATCTTTGAGATTGCCCATGCTCGTCTATCGCCACTTCAGGAATTCTTATAATCCCTCTGTCTATTCTAATAATGATAGTTCCATTGATAATCACAGATTTTAAGAACATTTTTTCGTGTCAAATGCTATCCTTAATGAGCAGCACTTATTACTCTCAAGTAAATCCACTAGTGAGTTGTTTTCTAGTTTTATCATAGGGTAGTTTTGGAAATTTGTTGGCTTTTATCCTTCAAATTAGGAAATGGGACTTACATTTTGGGACAAACAGAAATGGAACTTGGGACTAACAACTAACATTATGGGACAGAGTCACGGAGCGAGTATTTTACGTGGTCTTGCATAGCGGTTGCCTATATGGTTCCTTATGTTGGTGAGAGGACCTCACAACTTTTCATGATTTTCTTTCTGAGGCAGTCTTAGTTCACGAATACTATCTTATCATTGAAGTGGCGTAGACAATGAAATAGTATTCACGATACGTATTCATTACCTATACATGAAATATTGTTTTGTCCATTCTCTTTGTCGATACTCGTCGGATGAGTGTAAATTACAAAATTTCAATTATGAGAAGTTAAGCTCGTAGTAGATTTTGTCATTCGCTTTTGGCTTTTCATCATTTTTTTTAGCAGTACTCCCTCCATCCCATAAAGACAGTATCACTTTGTACGAGGTTAATTTGATTGATTTTGAACAATAATTTATGTTAATTGTTTTATCCTAATGAAAATCTGAATTTTTTTTATTTGTAGTATTTTTAATGGTATATCAATAACAAGTTTCAAAATTTCAATTGGATAACTAGTTTTCTTAAATCATTGGTCAAAACTGCATCTCTCATTGGGTTTAATTTACTCTCATTATTTCACAGGACAAAGATTTGCATTGCGGGAGGGAGGTCGAACAGTTGGTGCAGGAGTGGTGTCGAAGGTTGTTAGCTGAAGCCTTTAATATAAACTGCAACTTGGAAACGTTGTCTAGTGAGAAAAATATGATGTGGAACATCGAAAAACTTTTCCCTCAATTGTTATTGAAGAGTAGTTTGTTAGTTCGCTATGAACTTGAGATTATTTTGGAAAGTGATCTGAACTCATTATGTATTTTTGTTCCATATTTTTGACATTTTTTAGGTTATTGTTGAGTAGTTATATGTTTCAGTTTCAATGTCAAGTTTCCAGCTAAATACCACTGTTGTAATAATGAAAAACTGGACATGCTACCAGCATATAGATCTGCAAAAGAAGGCTATTGTTTTTGCTTTCTTAGTAAGCTGCATTTTATTTTTATTTTTGCCCCACATTTTCCCTAGTAAGATACATATAGCAGACAAAATTTAGTGATTATAAGGCTTTAATTTCGAAAATGAAACTAACTTCTTGGGCATTTTAATTCGATGATTTTAAGGCTTTAATTTTGAAAATTCAGTAGTATTGATCTACATGTTGCATGCAGTATGATATACTATTGCATATGAACTTCTCGGGCATTTTAATTTAATGAGGAATTTGTGTTCCGAAAATGAACTTTTGGGACATTTTCTCATCTTTGTAATTGATCAATAATTTGTCACTTTAATTTTCTAGTAGAAGTCTGAAAATTATTTCATATCCAACTGATATTGCCTGTTACCACATTTAGTATCTAATTTCTATTACTATTACTATTGCTATCCTAGAAATTTAATATCAAAAAACTATTACTAAAAATCATAGAAACTAAGCTACTAAATATCCTAACAATAAAACAACTAATTCCAGAATTCATTAGAGGCATCCGATGATGGGCAGAACTTGCTGCAATCACAAACACAAGCTGGTGCAGGGGCTGGTGCAGCGGGAGGAGGCGCCTCTGGACTAGCAGGAGTAGGTGCGGCCGGAGCAGAAGGCGGCGGAGACTCTGGAGTAGGTGCGGTTGGTGCGGAGCAGAAGGCGGCGGAGACTCTGGTGCCGGAGCAGAAGGCGGAGACTCTGGAGTAGGTGCGGCAGGAGGCAGCGGAGACTCTGGAGTAGGTGCGGCCGGTGCCGGAGCAGAAGGCGGCGGAGACTCTGGAGTAGGTGTAGGGGAAGGTGGTGTAGGTGTTGGTGGGGCAGAAGGTGGAGGAGATTCTGGGGTGGATGGTGGCGGAGATGGTGGGGTGGATGGTGGCGGAGATTCTGGGGTGGAATGTGGGGGAGGTGGCGGGGTGGAATGTGATGGAGCTGGACCCTCACAAGCATCAATAAGCTCATCAGAGTAAAAATCTCTTATATTTCCAATGGTTATTACACCATCACATGCTTTTCTAAACTTTGCAAGAATTGGGCAACAATCATCAAAAATATATTCCCGATGAAAAGCAATCCAAGGGGCTATAACTTCTTGTTCACAATTAACAACCTCTGTGTTAGCCTGGTCACAAGCGTAATCTCCACTAGGCGGGAAAGGCGGGAAATAAGGGCTGGAGGGAGGTGGTTGTGGGTAATCCGGTGGGTATTCAAAAGATGTGGTTCGGGCGGCCGAACCATGTTGCACTGCCATTGTAATGCAAAGAAGAACAAAGAGTATTGTGATTGTGGACTTCATCTTGTATGAAACGTGTGTGTGGGAGAGGAATAATTAAGCGTTTGTCTGCGGGAGAGAAGAGACGAATAATAAAAAACCGTGCGGGTAAAAGTTGTGAACCAACTTGGCGTTAAATTTATAGAGTTTTTTTTTTTTTTTTTTTTTTTTTTTGACGTACAATACGTTTTTATTGGTTAATCAGTGATAGACCATATCATTTGTATTTGAGTTATCAGATCAGAGTTGTGAATTTGTAACCCGAGTATGAATGAGACACTTCAACGTAATATCAATCCAACAAGTTTCTAATAAATCACACTATCTTATCTTTTAGTTGAGATTAATTGATTAATTATCAATGATATTTAGTTTATTCAAATCACTTATCTTACCATATATTTTTTTTTATCACCTTTTAGATATCTAACGACTTATAAATTCTTCTCTAAAAAAGACTTATGTATTTAGATGAATATTAACTTGTATCATTAGTAATCTAATAGTTAAATGATTTTATCATTTTGAATAGTGATCCAATGATTTAAAGTAATGACCTTATCAGTTTTGAATCACTAGCTATCAATCACTTAATTTAATAAAATCACAATCTTAGTCCGCTATCCAAAAATAACGTGATGGATATGAAAAGATTACATATTTTCATAGAATTATAAAATATTATTATTAATGTATTTAATGGTGCATTATTGTTAACTACAAAAATTTTTTGATAAAGTAACTAAATAATAAAGAAAGTCTTATAATAATAAAATAAAAAAAATTAGAAAATGTAATTTAAAGACACTTATTTCAACAAAAGATTATCATCATATCAATTTAATATTCAGGCTAACGCAAATTTTTATCCTAAACAATGTGACATATTTACTCTATTCGTCTCATTTATGATTCAAAACAATAATGTAAGGGAGAAACACATTTAATAAAAATAAATACAATACCTTAATTTCAAACAACGTCATTTTAGGCAGGAAAACACATGTAATATTTAGTTCATCCATAGACAATTACTATCACAATCATTTACATAGCCAATTACTATCACAATCATTTACATCTTTTTTTTTTCTTTGAACGGAACATTAACATGTTTTAAAGCCTCTATTCTCTGCACCCATAAATGTGGAAGAGAACTGCGGCTGCAATGAGGAACGTGGGACTATCTGTGTGTAAGTGTGAAAGAGAGCGCGTCTATGTGTGTGTAACTGTGTATATACCAAAAAAAGAACACCATGAAATTGTACAACTGATGTGAATTTAACAAAATGAAAAACACCAGATCTATGAAATCAGGGAATTGAATCGAGCTAATTCCTTTCCATTCATGTATCATACTGCATTCATTTGTATAAAGAAGAAACTTTTTTTTTTTTGTATAAACAACAAAACCTACTTGGTATGGACATCTACATTTATACTCAATATTTTCTTACAATCTTTTTCAAGCTATGCAGAAACCAGAACAAACTAGCCTTGACCAGTTAAGTTGACCTCACGCAAACCTCAACACCACAACTGCCATTAACGTTGCAGCTCTAAAATAAATCTCCTTCACGCTTCTATCCAAATTCCGCGCCATTTCTTCCTCCTTCATACCCTTCTTACCCGAGTTTTTACTAATAGCGATAATTGTATCCCCAAGCCTATTAACTGACCAAGAAAGCCACACCAACCCGATCCCCAATCCAGTATTCAAGGCTTTTGATGTACAAAAGGGGACCCTACCACTAGCTACTTTACAAACAACTGAGAAAAGAAGAGCAATGCCTGTACCCGCAATGCTAGCTGAAAACTGAGTAAGGAGTTGTGGTAATTCAGGGCCTGATTTCTTCAGCTCGGGAATAAAAGCTGCTTTTCCGTTCCGGTTTTTGTCAATTATTAGGGATAAAAGGCTTTCACAAGCCTGAAAGCTGTTCCTGCTGTAGAGATCCCTCCCTTTGGCTGCTTTACGATTGTTCTTCTTCTTTGGGGAAGGTGGCAGCTTCACTTTTTCGGGACTGTACATAGGAGATTCGCAAGTAAGACAATGACCAAAATTGATTTCACTTATATACTCCCTCCGCCCTGAAATGAATGTCCGAAAAACTTTCAAAATTGCTCTTGGCCAAGAGTAAATTTGAAATATTTTCGGACATTCATTTAGAGACAGGGGTAGTGTAATACTCCCTCCGTCCCAAAATGATCTTCTCATTTGTCATTTCTCATTGTCCCAAAAGTTCATCTTTCAACAATTTAGGCTTAAAAGTACATAAACAAAACATGGCTAGCAAAGCAAGTGCTCATATCCTTAAAAAGTTTGAATAGTCAAACGCGAAGATCATTTTGAGACGGAGGGAGTATATATAATCCCTCTCTCAAAATAAATTTCTCATTTACCGTTTTTCGTTGTCCCAAAAAGGTTCTTCCCATTTCTACAATATAAACAAAACATGACTAGTGAAACAAGTGTTCATATCCTTAAAAAGTCTGAATAGTCAAATGGGAAGATCATTTTGAGACAGAGGGAGTATCAAAATGATCTTCACTCGTTTCTTTTTTTTTTTTTGACGTTATTACGGATGAACTTTGTGCAATAATTATAGGTTGATTTAAGAATATTAATGAAAATTTAGAACTTGTAATTGATACAGATACACCATCAACAATACTATCAATAACAAATTTTAGATTTTCATTAGTGTAAGTAAATCAACCTAAAATATTGCTTAAAGTTCATTCATAGTAAAGACAAAAAAAGTGGGAAGACCATTTTGGGACGGAGGGAGTAATTTATGTGTGTGAAGGCACTAACAAGCTAGGAACATGAACAAGGCATATATCAACATACGTACCACTTTAAAGGAGCATATGTCAAGGGTTCAAGCTCCAAAGTAGACCCATGAGCCTTAAGTTCAGTTGAGTCGAACCTGTTTATTAGCATACCGATCCATTCAGAATTTTCAGAGACAAAAATATACTCGATATCAACTCAAATAGATGTAAAGTATCAGCAATACTGTAAGGGACAATTATCTCACATCTTCTAAAGAGAGAAATATGGACCGGTATATAGACTTGAGTGAGAGCATGGGCTGGACTGGGCCGGTAATAGACTGTATTGGAGGTTCCACCTTAAAACCAATTGGTGATAAGGGGAGTAACTCCTCGAGTCTATATACCAAGTGAAAAACGAGAAATGTCGCTAGATTGGTTCAATGACTTTTATGGAATTTATCAAAATATTGCCTAGTTGAGCTCTTTGTTTTCCTTTTCTTTGTCGGGGGGGGGGGGGGGGGGGGGGGGGGATTAATTGTTCTGACTTTATTTTTATTGTTTATTTTCTGCCAGAAAGAATAAGAATGAGTACCTATTGAATTGTGGAACTAGAAATGACTGCTTTCTCCATTTGGTTGAGTTCTTTGACAAGTAAAACTCAGAAAGAACTGAAACTAAATCCTTCATCTCTGTACCAGTCCCACTGATTGTAACTCGACCATCTTGATGAACGGTAAGTTCAGATCGACGGATCAGATCCCCAACAAAGTCCATAAGAGGCTTTGGTGAATCAAGTTCACTATCGGGATACAAAATCTCAGGTTCGGTATCACAAAAACTTGGTTTCTGATCAGGAACAAGTGCCTGTTGAGACAAATCCATTGTAACTGCTTCAAGACCCATCAAGTCAGAAAGTATGGATAGATTTAAACCATCCCTTTCTACTTCATCTGATCCCGAAATTAATTTCAAGATTTCTTCATGTCTTGTGCATTGTTTGGCAATCCCATAGCTGAAAAGTGTTGAATTTGGGTGGTTAACTGTAGAAACAAGGACACACAGTCAGCGCTACACACTACTAATAAGTAGAGAATTGAGAAAACAGAATAATGTGCGCAAAACTACAATATTCACGTGATTGGTATAATAGTATGTGGGCTCCACCAGTTGGAACTACAGGTTTGGACCAATGATTTGAAGTCTAATAGTGCCCTGAGTTGTATATAAGTATCCTACTATAAGTTTGTTACCAGAAAAGAGTCTTATTTCTAAATAAAGCTCAACATTTCCGTTGTTTTTCCAAATTTTCTTTCTTCCGTTAAGATGGTTTATGGAGCTTGGGAAGGGTTCGATAAATCAGATTCGGAGTATAACACGAAGGGTTCGATAAATCAGGTTGGGAGTGTAACACGAGGACTTCCCAAGGGCACCACTTATCAAACAAAATACATGTCACTTTGTGCAAATTGAGAAGATAAAAGAAAATGAAGATTCATCATCCAAAAGCATGGTTTTGAAAGCAAGACGCCATATTTGGGGAAGAGGAAGCAACTAATTAAACAAAAAAACACAAACACAATCTACAAACCTTGCGCATCGAGGAACACAGGCCTTTTTATAGTGGAGTCGATCTTGATAAATTCTTTGTTGTCAAATAGCCCACCAACCGGTTTCCATGGCTCCTCATTCTGATATGACCCTATAGCAAGTGACCGTGATCGCATCAAACCTTGTCGTACTTCAGGATCACGCAGATGACAATCCTGCAATTGAAAAGATTAATCGTAATCCTATAAACGAGCTGACATTAATCAATATTATTGTTCCTGCTATATCACAAACACGTAGAACCATCATAAGTAGCTACCTCCCTCCACAATTGATCATAACAAACAAACAATGAAACAAACCGATGCATTTCTTAAATTCATTCTAAGAGAAGTAGGTACGGAAAGGCGCACTAAATGGCTAGCGAACAACGAAATGGGAAAATTTGTGCTACATATCCAGTTAAACAATTTCCCTATATGCCACTCAACTCTTCACTATGCAAAAGCTTTAGGCTTTTGTTAATGCAGACTGGTGGTGTTTCCACAAGTGCTGCCAACACTGTCTCAGTGTTATCAGACGAATGTCTGAGTTAATATTTGAACATTATCTTCATGAATTATATTTATACTTTGTACTAACATCTAATATGTTTGCAAGAATATTGTTTATTGTTGGTCCATTGATCAGGTATACTATGGTGGGAATGCTAGAATTATGCAAGGAAGTTGAAAGAAGATAAGTTATGCATAAAGATGGATTTTACGCATAACTTGGAGATAAAGGGCAAGTGAAAAACGTGGGAATTAGACCAATTCAAAGGCTGAATGTTGATCAAGAGAGTACAAGGCTTTTACAGCCATTAGGTACAAGGAGGCAATGCATGAACTTGGGCACCAAGAATTTGTTCCTACAAATATGGACATGTGGAGAAATTCTTCCCCAAGGCTCGACAACTTATCCATCCACTCCACCACGTTTTTCATCAACTCTCCAGCCACAAATGAAGTGTTCCCCAAGTATTTCAACACCTATAAATAGCAAGGGACTTGGACAATGAAGATCATCGAACACACAACACAAACTCGAGCATTGTCGAGTACACCCTTGCACAAAAGATCATTCACTTTGGTTCGATAATAATCCATCCTTCCTACACGTTTCCTTTCTTGTAATATCAGATTTTAAAGTTAGTTTGGATAGGATAGAGTTTCGTGTTTGATCTTCTTCGGTTCTTAGAGCAATTCTTGTAATAGCGATAGGAATCTTTCGGCCTTGTACGAATTATTATTATTAGTAGAAGGTCTTGCCTTTTGAGGCACCATCAAGATATATAATTTATATATCTTGAGAAAAACAATTTCTTGTGTGTTTTCCGCTGCAAAACTCTGTTAAATTGTTTTTCAATTCGGGTGTGTAAAGTGTTGCCGGAAGTGTGATCGTTGCACTGTCAACACCTTAGATAACACTTTCCTTAAAACCTTTGATAACACTTTCGTTAAAGTAAGCCATCGACATACATTTTCAGCTTTCAAGAAAGTCAATCCAAATTGATAGCATATGAATCCTTTAGAGTTTCACTGCCATAACTGGACTACCCACAATACGAAACTCTCTCTCTCTCTCCCTCCTTCACACACACACACACACACACACACATACAATCCCCAATACTGCATACATGTCAATAAACCATGAAAATAAGGCAAAACTTTGCAATTGAAATCCAAATACTAAGCACAATTGACTGTTACATTACACCTCACTTTAGTGCTACCCTTGCCATACAAAGATTGTTCATTCCTTTTCATGAGAGCTGAACTATCAATGAATAAAATTTACCCTAAAATGTGACAGGAATGAAATTCCAAATCATACCCAATTAACATGTAATAGAAAATCTCAACAACCCCCAATCTAAAGACCCAAAAAAAGTCAATCAGTCGGTGAATGATTTACCTTAGGGATTCTAGGGATGCCCTGTTCTGGATGAATGACAAGACCAGGCTGATACCCAAGAGATGCCATCAAACATATCCTCACCATACTCTTCTTCTTCTGCTAAATATAAATAATCTATAGAGATAGAGAGAGAAATGGAGGGAGATAGAGAGACCCAGTGGAGAAAAAAAATGATCTCTTTAGATTCTTAATTCTACCAAATCTCTCTCTCCTTTGAGTTTAAAGGGTCAATACATTTTCCCAAAGATTTTTTTGGAAAAGTAATTAATTTTGATTGGCTAATCAATAAGGAATTACAAAAATAAATAAGATTTTCTGAATTGGTTTTTTTGTGATCCAAGTGATTCAAACAAAGATACTGACTTCAATGTGGGGCCTGCTTGTGTTTGTGTGGCCTTTCGCCTTTGATTCTGAATCCAGCCAAATATGTACAGGTTGGCTATGTCCTGTTTTTGCTACCGGCAATATTCCAGTGTGTACAGTGATAAATAAATAATGATGATGTGGTGCTGGTTTTGGATTGGATGGATCGTTGACGTCGTTTATGGCAGAGATAGATATAAAGTCACAAAATTTGGTCTACAAAATGGTTTGTTAAGATTTTATTTGTATTTTTAATTAGAGTGCGTCGGGTTTACTATCGATGTAACCAACAAAATATTGTCACCTCATTTTGTATCCATCATTTTGTGAACTTATGTGCCGCTAGCATTGCCCCACATTACTGTATCCATCATTTTGTGAACTCCTGTGCCCCCAGCATTACCCCACATTACTTGTGATCCAACGATGCAAGTGATGATCGTGTGTGCGTGTGATCTTTGGGTTAATGATGTAATGTGAGTAATGCCTGGGGCACAAAATAAGCTCACAAAATCTTGCCCACAACATGAAGTAGTGATATTTTATTGGTTACATCGATAATGGACCCGTCAAACTCTAATTTAAAAAACCAATAAAATTATTACACTTAGGATTTTGTGAGCAAAATTTTGTGACTTTTTCCCCCCCTAGTATTATTCATGTGATATTTATGAGTGGTTGACATAATTCGAACGAATAATACTAGGGGCACAAAAAAAATCACAAAATCTTGCTCACAAAATCCTAGGTATAGTAATTTTATTGGTGCTTTTAATTAGAGTGTGACGGGTCCACTATCGATAAAACTAATAAAATATGGTCACCTCATTTTGTGACTCTATTTTGTGCCCCTAGCCTTGCCCAATTAGAACATTCTAGTACTACCTTAATTGAAGATAATATGATAGAATTGGCTCTATTTTATTTTCATTTCATGATTTGTTTGTCATTTATTCAAAAATTGTCATATGTATTTTTAATATTTTTAATTTAACCGCATGATAACTTTTTCCCTAATTTTTGTTCAGTTGAAAATACATATTGATTACATTTTTTATTTGCACATGAGGGAAGACTCAAACCCATGATTTTCATGAACTTGCAGGAAGGAAAAGGTAGCCAAATTAATAAATAAGAGAAAAAAATAGGAGAATTCCGCATATAAATTCAACATAATAATCCTACCCACTTCGTTCAATATTTATATAACCTTTTTTTTTTTTTTTTTTTTCCTTGTCGGCCTAAAACATACACTAGATTTAGAACTCTTTTGATATCGTTGTGATATAACTCAAATAGGTGGCGGAGTTTTCCTTTGGCAATAAACTTGTGATTAAATTACAATTTTTTTCTTCGATGAACAATAAGCATCGATTGAATTTTTGACCTCAATCGCTAACTACCCAAAAAAAATCATAAAAATCGTGTGACAAACTCTTATGCAGTGGCGAATCTAGGATTCTAAGTGAGGGTATGCATTTTCTTCGGGGGTTCGGGGGCGGAGCCCCCGAAAATTTTTTTTGGGGTCCGAACCGGTTCAAAACTTAATGCATAAACTATAAAAAAAATCCAAAACAAAATAATATGCATCATTTTTATAAATAAAAATAAAGATTACAACGATATACGACGCACTGACATTTCCTGAAAGTGATTTATGACTTCATCAACGCTTACATCGTCTAGTACATCTTTTCAACATAAGACACTAAAGAATCATTAAGCATATCATCCCCCATACGATTACGCAACTCGGACTTCACAATCTTCATTGCAGAAAATATCCTTTCGACTGTTGCAGTTGCAACGGGTAAAATTAATGACAATTTGATCAACATATATACCAACGGATAAGTCTTATGTTTGTTCTTTGCAACCAACTTTTGAGCAAGACCACTAGTATCAAGAACAAGTGAGAAGTCTTCATCAGTTCTGACATCTCGAATGTAATTCTCAAGTTGAGTATCAAGCACATCAAGAGCGAAATCATCAAACTCATATGGGTAAAACATGGCCAACTTAATTAAAGCTTTCTTGTCAAATGAAGCAAACGAGTTAATCGGATCAAGACAAGCAATTAGGCTAAGCAACTCTGTATTAGTGTTATCAAAACGATCATTCAACTCTGAAAGTTGAGAATCTATCACCACATAAAACACTTCAACACGATAATGAATCAAGTTGCTCACTTGAACACCTCTCCTCGAAACTCTTCCATCCCTCGAGTAAATTATGAAATTATCCTCCATACTTGGTACCCAAATATCATTCTCATCACAAAAGTTTGTAGTTTCGTTGATCAAGTTATCCCAACCATGTTCTCTCAATTCTTGTAATCTCTCTTTCGCTATTTTAACAAGCTTCATGGCATTTACAAGATCTTGATCCTTCCTTTGTAATGCTAGTGACAAATCAAGAGTGATTCCCAAAACCGACTTCATCAAATGCAACACAAAAGCAAACTCAAAGCAATATATATTTCTCAAAAGAGTCTTAGCTTGACCACTATGAGCCGCATCTTCACCACTTTCTTGTAAATGCTCTAGCACACCAACCACCGAAGAGAACAATTTAATCAAACTCACAATTGTAAAATAATAAGAGTTCCAACGTGTATCCCCGGGCCTTTTTAAAGTGCCTTCTTGATTTAAACCTTTGCCGGTTTCAAGATCATCAAAAGACACTCTCTCCATAACCTTTTCAAATTGTTTATCGCGAAGCAACTCTTGACGTTTACAAGAACCACCAACAATGTTTGCCAATGATGAAAGAAACCCAAAAAATTCTGAAAGTTGCATATTCTTCTTTGTAATTTGTACAAGAGCTAGTTGAAGTTGGTGAGCAAAACAATGAACATAGAAAGCACACTTATTTTCTTTCAAAATTAAACTCTTAAGACCATTAAACTCCCCTTGCATATTGCTAGCTCCATCATAACCTTGCCCACGTACACGAGACAAGCTCAAGCCAAATGTTGAAAGAAGAGACTCAAGGGAGGCCTTTAGGCAACGTGCCGTAGTGTTTGGAACACGAACAATGCCAAGAAAACGCTCCATGATCTTCCCTTCATGATTCACATAACGTAATGCAACTGCCATTTGTTCTTTGATCGAGACATCACGAGCCTCATCAACCAACAAAGCAAAGAATTCATCTCCAATATCACAAACAATCGACTTGGAAACAAAATGAGCAAAGGCGGAAATAATTTCCTTTTGGATTGTTGGAGACTTCAGAATGCAATTTCCTGGAGCATTATCTAATATCACTCTTTTAACTTCTTCATTGTCTTCTCCCATTAGCTCTAAAAGATGAAAAAAGTTTCCTTTATTTACTGAATTCTTGGACTCATCATGACCCCGAAAAGCAAGTCCTTGCCTTAAGAGGTATCTAACAGCCTTCACCGAAGTCCGCACTCGAACATAGTATTCCCTCTTAGTTTCCTTGTTTTTATTTTCAATAGGAACATCAATATGAGCGGGCGTATTTAGTAAATCTTGAGAAGCCATGTAGCAATGATTATGAATGCTATCATGGTTTCCCATATGTTTCTTAAATCCTTTCTTAATGTTCCAATTCGTATAACCTTCACTTACAAATGTACCCCTGCCCCTTGATCTCCATGTTGAGGCTTAAAAAGATAGCAATATAAACAATATGCTGCGTCTTTACTCTCACTATATTCCAACCAATGAAACTCACCATACCAATCAACATTAAACCGACGTGGGGCATTGTAAATTAAGGTTTGAGGAAAATTACTAAGGCGCGGTTGACAAGGCCTTTGAGTAAGTAGGCTCTACGAATCATTTCAAGCTCCTTAGGATTACTAGCAAGGCGAGACAATGGTAATCTCAAACCCGGGTCAGCCTCAATTCTTAAAGAATTATCATGTACTTGCGGTTGAGAAGAAGTACCTTGTTGTGCGATTTCTTGTTGAACTTGAACCCTTTCAATATTGACAATATTAGGATCAAGATCAAGTGCAGCCGAAGCGGATGGCTCACATTGAGGGCGTTTGGTGAAGAATCCGTAAAGCTTAGATTGCTTACCTATCATGAATTATAACAACATTTGCTAAATAAATCCCCAAATCATCAATTTTCAATTTTTAAAACCCTAAAATTGAATCACAAAAAATACCTTTTTGAGACATTGCGGATCTAGAGGAAGGAGATGCGTCAGTGTCTGGCAGCGGCGTGAGAGGGGTCCTTCAAATTCATTAATCACAAGCCCCAAATCAGTAACAACAGAGAACATCAATTAAATATTCCACCACAAAGCAAATCAAAATTGTAACCCTAATCAATCAAATTCATAAGAGTCTTATGTGCAGCGGCCGCACCACGTGCGGCGGGTATGCCCACCGGTCGGCCCGCCCGCTCCATGCTTAACCCATCCGGATCCATCCCTTCCTCCATTCCAGTCGCGACATGTGTCCCTTTTTTCCTTTTTTTTTTTTTGAAAACGACATGTGTCATTTTAAAAAAAAAAACCCATAATTTCAAAATGCTATATCTTGAGATTTATATGTCAAAAAAAATATTTAAAAATACCATTGTGTTCGTCTCGTCAAGGTGAAGAAAACTACATAGGTCATGATATGGTTTGATTTTTTTTTTTTTTAAAAAAACATAATTTTTACACACAAAAAGTTTGAGTTGCTCATCAGCTACGATTAGAGCCGTCAATTTGGGCTGAGCCCGTTGGGTTGGCCAAGTCCGCCATTGAATAAGGGTGGGTTGGGCCCTAAATATACCAGCCCAAATACAAGTGGGCCTATTTGGGCTAGCCCATTTGGGTCACGGGCCAAGCGGGTTTGGGCCGGGGCCGGCCAACCCACCTTTTTTTTTTTTTTTTTCCCCCTCAAACAAACCCCCTCCCCAGTCACCTCTTTTCAGTTTTCAATTTCATCAACTCTTTATATTCTAGAGAGAAGCCAGAGCTTTCTCTCTCTAGAAACCACCTTCATCCTCCGCCTCCGCCTCCGTCTCCGCCCTCCGCCTCCGCCACCGCCGCGCTCATCTCTTTCTTCTTCCCCTCTTCTTCTTCTTCTTATTCCTCCCCATTTCTTTATATCCACCACCTTCATGTTCATCCTCCGCCTCAGATCTGTGTGTTTGTTCAGATCTGTGTGTGTGTTTCACCAGATCTGACTTCATAAACAGAGATCTTGAATAATTTTTTCATTTTTTGTGTGTTTGTGCGCATTTGTTGAAAGAGAGAGAAAATGGTGGTGGCTGCGTACATGCGTGCCTGGCTGGTGCTATGAATGTGGTGGTCAGGCGGTGGTGACTGGTGGTGGTCGGCGGTGATTATCGGTGGTGGTTGGTGGCGGTGGTCAATGGTGGTGACTGTTGGTGGGCAGTGGGGATTGTGTAAAAGTTGTGGACAAATTGTAGTCTTGGGCTCTTGGCCCGCCTGGCCCACTAACCCAAGGTGAGTTGGGTTGGGTTGGCATTTTCTCAGTCCGCCAAGAATTTGGGCCAGCCCGCCCCGCCCCGTTTAAAGGTGGGATGTGGTGGGTTGGGCCCAACCCGCCCGCCAGCCCGTATTGACAGCTCTAGCTACGATGTAACACTCTGTTCTGATAAAAGTAACAATTTAATTTTCAAAAACTAACACTTTCTACTGTTAAAGGTAACAGCAGTTTTCACAAAAAAAAAAAAAAAAAAAAAAAAAAAATTGCGTTTCAATTGTTACTTTCTCAATAAAAAATTGCTACATTTAAGAATATAAACTGTTGCAATTGAGAAAAATAAATGTTACATTCATTTTTTATAAAATGTAACATTAGTTTAGTTGTCAATCCTATGTTAATTTAGTGAGAAAAAAAGTGTTACATTTGAAAAAAATGAATGTAACATTCCTTTATAAAAATTGTGACATTAGTTTAGTTGTCAATCTTTATGTTATCTTTAGTCTATTGCAGCAAAATTGTGGTACATTTTTGAAAAAAATAAAGTTACATTTCGTTATAATAAGTGTTACTTTTGTTGGGAGGCAAAAAAGTTGAGGTTGAAAAAAAAAAAAAAAAAGAAAAAAGAAAAAAAATGTTGTAGCAGTCTAAATCTTAAAATAACTACTCCTCTTTTTATTTTAAAACGAATGTGTGAAATTATTTTTTATCATGTACAATTCTAAACATTCATTGTGAAACATACTAAGTATTATTACAAAATAAATTACAATATACTCCCTCCGTCCCATCCGACTTAAGACTCTTGATCAAATGATTTATACTTTGACCAAATATCTGAAGAAATATATGATGTTAATAAAAATTTAAAACTTGTTATTGTATCACGATTAATAATAAAGAGGTCTCCTGTGCAGCGGTTGCACCGTGCGACAGGAGCCTACCTTCTTTTTTTTTTTTTTTTTTTTGCCACCCCCAACTTTTTTTTCCTCCCAACAAAAGTAACACTTATTATAACGAAATGTAATATTTTTTTCTTTTCAAATGTAACACTTTTTTTTTTCAAAATGTACCACAATTTTGCTGCAATATATTAAAGATAACATAAAGAATGACAACTAAACTAATGTCACACTTTTTATAAAGGAATGTAACACTATTTTTTTCAAATGTAACACTTTTTTTTTAAATGTACCGCAATTTTGCTGCAATAGATTAAGATAACATAAAGATTGACAACTAAACTAATGTCACACTTTTTATAAAAGAATGTAACACTTTTTTTTTTCAAATGTAACATTTTTTTTCAAAATTAACATAAGATTAACAAACTAAACTAATGTTTCATTTTATAAAAAATGAATGTAATATTTTTTCCTCAATTGTAACATATTATATTCTTAAATGTAACATTATATCTGAAAATATAACAATTTTTTATTGAGAAAGTAACAATTGAAATGCAAACCCGATTATATATATGAATTTTTACTCTTTTTTTAAAGAAGAAAAGTAACATTTACTAAATAAAAATGTTATATTCATCTATATAAAAAATTATAATCATATATTCACTTTGTTACACTTCAAATATTACTTTTTTTAACCACAAAAGCTATCAAAACATTTTATTTTTTTTTGTAAAATTGCTGTTACATTTGACTGTAAAAGTGTTACTTTTATTAAAACAGAGTGTTACATCTCAGCTGACAAGCAACTTAAACTTTTTGTGTGTAAAAAAATATGTTTTTTTTTTTTAAAAGAAGACACGTGTCGCGATTTGAGAAGAGGGAGGGCTAGATCCAACAGTCGGCTGTAGCACAGCAAGTGGCTGCGAGAAGCAGCGGAACAATCCAAGGTTGCCGCACATGGTGCGGCCGATGCATATGAGACTTTGTCTTAATAATAAACTAAATAACTATTTTTAGATTTTTATTAAGATAATTATTTTTATTCAAATTTTTGGTTAAAGTATAAATTGTTTTACCAAGAATCCTATATCGTGCGGGACAGAGATTGTATCTTGTGAGTTTATTGCAAAAGTAGCATGCGTACTTTGTGCAACATATCAATTTGACTCGCGTACTTAATAAACATCAAATGTGACATGCGTACTTATGATTGGCAATATTTTAGACTAATTTTTAACCCCCGTTAAAAACTTAACAGGTCTGTTAATAACTTAACGAAAAGTTAGATTAACATTTTTTAAATTGACCCTAAAGTTTTAAATAAACCCCCCTTATCATCATCAACTTCCTCCCTTCCATCTTCATAGCCCCAATCTTACCAGCCACCATAAAACAATTGATACCAATCCAGAAAATAACAAGTAAAATTTATATCTATTTAACACCAATTTTACAATAATATCATTAATCAAAAAAAAAAAAAAACCCAGAACCCAGATCTGGGATGCCCCTCCCCGTCCTCTCAAATTCGCTAGCTGCCGGAACGGGGAAGGGGTGATGGTTGCGGAGTTGGGCGGAAGAGAGATGACCGGAGATAATGGGGTTGATTGGAGTTTGGGAGACGAGTGGTCGCCGGAGTTGAGGGAGGGGATTGTCGGAATTGAGGGAGGGGGTCGCCGGAGTTGGTAAGTTAGAGAGAGAAAGGAGAGAGGGAGAGGGAGTTTAGAGAGAGATAGAACTTTTTTCTTCAACAGAGAGAGAGAGAGAGAGTTGGGTGTGCCGGAGTTGAGGGAGGGGGTCGCCGGAATGAGGGAGGGGGTCGCCGGAGTTAGAGGGGTCGCCGGAGTTGGTAAGTTAGAGAGAGAAAGGAGGGAGAGAGGGAGTTTAGAGAGAGAGAGAGCTTTTTTTTGTCAACAGAGAGAGAGAGAGAGCTGGGTGTGCCGGAGTTGAGGGAGGGGATCGTCGGAATTGAGGGAGGGGGTCGCCGGAGTTAGAGGGGGTCGCCGGAGTTGGTAAGTTAGAGAGAGAAATGAGAGACGGAGAGGGAGGGAGTTTAGAGAGAGATAAAGCTTTTTTTTTTTTTTTTTTTTTGTCAAGAGAGACAGAGAGCTGGGTGATTTGGGAGGTTGAGGAGTACTTATTACTCCCTCCGTCCCAAAATAATCTTCACATTTTACTATTCAAACTTTTTTTAGGATTATATGGATAGATAAAATAATTCGTTGGAATAAGACGTAAATTCAAAATGCCCCCGTCCTAAAACGTAAATCTGATATTATAATAAAAGTCATACTTTTTGTTAAGTTATTAGCATCCCCGTTAACTTTTTAATGGAGGTTAAAAATTAGTCTAAAAATATTGTCAATCATAAGTACGCATGTCACATTTGATGTTTATTAAGTACGCGAGTCAAATTGATATATTGCACAAAGTACGCATAACGCTTTTGCAATAAACTCGTTGTATCTATCTGCGTACTTTTTATAAGCTAATCAACTTATTAGATGAAAAAGATTATAAATTCTCATAAAGTTGAGTCAGCATTGGCTCATCAATATTCTGCATTACTAAATGCACCAAGTCTACATCCATCCCCAACTGGTTCGGTTCGAGCCACCTCACCAACTACGTCACCCATTTGGCCGACATGTAATAATCACCTGTAACTCACCTACTCATGTGATCATCAAACTCAACCGTCCGATCATACTAAACCCATCCTCACCTTTGCTTAAAACTCCTAATTTCGCCAAAGTTACTGAAATACCCCCACAAAACTGTGGTACCTGGCACACCAATCTCCTCCCATTTACTTCTTTCGTCTAAAAAATGATGTCGTTTTTGACAATTTAAAAAAAAAAATACAATTAATGCATGTATAAAAATCACATATACCCCTAAAGTAATCTAATTACATACTCTCTCCGTCCCACCCAAAATAGGACGTTTTGTCATTTTGGGTGACCCACTCGAAATAGAATATCCCAAAATGGTAAGCTTTTATTACTCCCTCCGTCCCAGAGTAAGAGTCTTACTTTTTCATTTTGGTACGTCCCAGAGTAGAGTAAGAGTCATATTCCTAAAATGGCAAAGAATTTTTACTATTCATCCCACTCATTCTCTCTCCTACTACCTCCGTCCCAGCTCAATGTGCACACTTACCTTTTAAGTGGGTGTCGTTGATATGTGCACAATCCAAAAAAGGAAAGTTTTTTATTATTTTTATAATCTTCCACTCATTCTCTCTCTTCCTCCCAACCACTCATTATTCTCCACTCCTTCTCTTTCTTCCTCTCAACCACTCATTATTCTCCAATCATTCTCTTTCTTCATCCCAACCACTCATTATTCTCCACTCACAATACTTTTGAATATAAATAATCTCTCCTTAAATATTGTGCCAAACAGTAAAGATGCGTATTGAGTTGGGACGGAGGTAGTATTTTACTTTTATACTCACAACACCAATCAATTCACTATTCTCTCCCACTCATTCTCTCTCCTACATTACTTTTACACTCACAATATTTACATCACTTCCAATATTTATTAATAAGCGTGCAAATGAGAGGTATGACTCTTACTCCGGGACGGAAGGAGTACTTTTTTTTATTAGTAAGACTCACTTATCATACTCACAACAACTTTTCATTTATTATTTCACACCCACTTTTTCTCTCTTTCATACTCACAACACAAGTATTTTAAAACATAAATCAGCTCTCAAAACGATGTGTATTTTAAAACGGGGGAGTACAATAATTTTCCCCTTCCTTCATCTATTTATACCTCAATTACTTCCGACAAACGATTAGTTTTGTCTCCTTCTCTCTCTCACACACAACACGCACTACAAAAGCAAATAATTTTCTTCAATTCTCAATTTAATCTACATTCAACAGCTAGATTCGCTCCGCAAGAACCCTTTTCCCAATCCCCAATTTCCGACTCGAAAACCAGCCCAATTGATCAAAATTCGCACCCTAGATCTCACAGATCAGATCACAATTCACGAAATTCACCGATCGTTTGCTCAAATTGGGCTGGTTTGGCAAAACCCCAGAAAACAAGACTCAATTTTATCGTTGAATTGTGCAAATTAGGGCATGGGTAGGTCATACATCGGCACCTCCTCAGGGCCCTCATCGTCACCACCGTCAACGTCGCCGCCTCAGGTGACGACGTCGACGTCTGTTACCAAGACGGTTAACGGCGAGCACGATTTCAAGATCTCCGGGTACTCTCTTTCGAAAGGGACTGGGATTGGGAAGTATGTGGCGTCAGACACGTTCATGGTGGGAGGGCATCATTGGGCGATTTACTTTTACCCCGACGGGAAGAGCGTGGAGGATAATGCGACTTATGTGTCGCTGTTCATTGCGTTGGCGAGCGAAGGGACGGATGTGAGGGCGCTTTTTGAGTTGACTCTTTTGGATCAGAGTGGGAGGGAGAGGCATAAGGTTCATAGCCATTTTGGGAGGGCGTTGGAGAGTGGACCTTATACTCTTAAATACCGCGGTAGCATGTGGTAATTAAACCTTAATTTTGTTAGATTTTGAGCATATTAACTATTCAGTTGAATTGGATTGGGCTTGTTTCATTGAGCTAAATGTTTTGCTAGTTTGATCGATTGTGAATAATTGTTGTAGGAAATAGTAATGTTTATGCATCCAACTTGTTTTTATTCGGTATAGAAGGTGCAAGGTTAGAATGAGAATTCTTGTAATGGAAACTTGGTTGCTAGGTTAGGACATTGGGAGAATTACAATGGGAATTCATGTAATGGTAACTCGGTTGCTAGTTAATTTTCTTTCTTTCCTTTTTTTTTTTTTTTTTTTTTTTTTTTCGTTTATATTTTCGTGTCGTATTTTGTGGGATTTGGTTTACTGAGCTAAGATTTGATTGGTAGTGTACTTCTGGTTATGGTGGTTTAAGTTGCACTGGAGGCTGGATAAATCTTAAACAGTGTCATAAATTCACTTAGAGGACCTTTGAGTTGTTAAATTGGTCATATATGTGAAGTAATTTATCCATTGACGTTACTATAAGCTTAATAATCAAAAATCATTGTGCGGGTGCCCATCGGTAATTTGGAAATTCAATTTGTGGGGAACTACCTTTCTTGGCCTTGTCATATTTATTTTCATGCTTGTCGCTATTCCCCTAGATTACAATATGATTCAGTTGGTCACTACTATTCTCCCAACTGGGGTTGCGAGGAGAGGTGGGTAGGTTCTACGTAGATCGAAATAGCAATTCCGATCTGAAGTTGCATGGATTCATGATTCATATTGTAAGTCCTTGAATTCTTATTTCTATACGAAATAAACCATATCTTGAATAATCTTCCACATTGTCAACCACTCACCTTCATCTTTCATGTTCTGGATATGTCCATGTATTCTGGACAAAAGAAGGATAAGTTCATCAAGATTTTTCAAAAAATTAGTGTCCATGTGCACAGTGCATCATCTGCAAACTGAGTTGAAATTTCATTTGTGCAGTTTGTTAAATATACTTTAATATCTTTTTGTTCTGGGATTTTGTTAATTCTTCCAGCTTGTATGACACAATCAGTTTGGCTGGGTGTGCAGGGGTTACAAACGTTTCTTCAAAAGATCTGCTTTAGAGACTTCTGATTACCTGAAAGACGATTGCCTTCAAGTTCACTGCTGTGTGGGGGTTGTTAGGTCCCAGACCGAGGGCCCAAAGACGTACTCTATCCCAGTACCGCCTTCAGATATTGGCAACCATTTTGGGCAGCTCCTTGAATGTGGGAAGGGGACTGATGTTACTTTTGAAGTCAATGAAGAAACCTTTTCAGCTCACAAGTTGGTTCTTGCAGCTCGGTCACCTGTATTCAGGGCTCAGCTCTTTGGTCCAATGAAAGATCGGAATAGCCATTGCATTAAAGTTGAAGACATTGAAGCCCCTGTTTTCAAGGTTTGTTACATGTACTCCTGCCTCTGTTAAGGGATTCACAATAGAAGTATCTGTTCATCGTTATTCTTTCATGTGTGTGCGCTCTCACTAGAGGTGCCTGGGCTCAAATTAACCTACCCCCTCGGGGGTTCAGTGCTGACATTTAGCAGAATTGGTTAGCCCATATCCTTATGCAACGTAATTACATCCACAATTATGTGATGAATTAAGATAAATGTCATTGATAAACTTTCACACTCCCACTCAATTATTTATAGTGCAGACCTGCATTTAGTTACCTATTCTCCTGCAGCTTTGTTTACTTCTCTTTGCATGAACAGTAAGCAGTGCACATGTTAGCAAACTATGTTTTAATTTACTCATGGTTAAAATATTTGTATTCTGAAACCTAGTTTACTTCTGCGGTTCTGCCCATTTTCCTAGAGGAATCATGCCGAAATAACCATACCTTGGCAGGTGTCTTCATATACTATAGTTCGATACAACATAAATTAAGGAGATGGTATATATATTCAAAAGTATTGCGAGTGTGATGATTTGAGAGTGAGACCCACAATTTAAGTATATGTGTATGAGAAGTGGGTACAGTAATAGAAAAAAAGAATAAAAGTTGGACATTTTAGGAAATGAGACTTATCAAGGAGACGCCCAAAAAGGAAATTAGTGCAAGTTTCTATGGGACGGTGGGATTATATGTTATTGCTGGTGATTAGTAAGTTAGTACTATGGGGCACCCACTTTTTTGTTACATATATACTCCCTCCATCCTAGGAAGTTAGTCCCATTATTTGGTTGTTAACTTGCTTCAACTTTAAGCAATATTTAGGTTTGTTTTAACTATTGTAATGAAAATATAGCCCTGTTATTGATAGCATTTACATTGGTGTATCAGTAACAAGTTTTAGATCTTCATTAGGATAGTTAAAACTAACATAAATTTTAGCTCAAAGTTGATTCCAGTTAACACTTAAAAAAAGTGGGACTAATTTTCCGGGACGGAGTGTGTGTATATATACATTTATGATCAAAAAGAAGATTTAGATGGTATGTCATGTAATCCTTGTTGATTTGTAGCTTTTTTGTTTAGCTTTTGTGTACAAGTTACCTTACGCTGCATCTTTTATATGTAGATTTAGTCTCTACTGTTTTCATCACCCTGTTGTTTGTTGTGTAGGCACTACTCCATTTTATGTACTGGGATGCTCTACCTGACATGGAAGAGCTTACTGGCTTGAATACAAGTTGGGCTTCAACGTTGATGTCTCAGCATCTACTTGCAGCTGCTGATCGGTATGGTTTGGAGAGGCTCAGGTCAATCTGCGAAGCTAATCTCTGTCAGGATATTGCCATAAACACTGTTGCAACGACATTAGCACTTGCAGAACAGCACCATTGTCTTCAGCTCAAATCTATGTGCCTCAAGTTTGTTGCATTGCCTGCAAACCTTAGAGGTAAGATTCTTGCACAATTTCCTTCTTTTCTTTTCAGTGTGTGTGTGTGTGTGTGTGTGTTGATGTTAAGGAACAAAGGGTTCTTGGTTGCATTTACTTTTACTTTTAGGACAACTTATAATAAGTGGTGAATTAGGGAACAATTCAAAGTGGGTGCACAAAAAGAGGGGAAAATTACTGATAGGAATTGAACCCGGGTTGTTTATGTAGTGCGCCCACTACATAAAACGTGGGTCGCCACTGCTTCTGAAGCTTGTTTGTTTATATGACTATTATTGACGTCTTCTGTTTTGTGCAGCTGTGATGCAGACGGATGGGTTTGATTACTTGAAAGAAAGTTGTCCGTCAGTCCTGACAGAGTTACTGGAGTATGTAGCTCGGATCAACGAGCACTCCGCTACCATCAGCAGGCACGGAATGGAGATTATCCTGGACGGCAGTGATGCGCATGGAAGACGGGTGAAGCAGAGATTATAGGGGTTTTGTTCTTGCGTGTTGGCCTATGTTTAGCCTAAAAGTTAAACATGAAAACAATCAAATTAGTTCAAACTTGAAAGCTTTTCTAGGCATAGAAAGAGTTTCCCCTGGTTATGGATTTTCCGGAAATGTAAATTCAGTGGTTCATTCATTGGTTTAGTAAGATTTCTCCATTTGTTGTATTTCTTGTATGGACCTTGTGTGTGTGTCAGTATGTGTATCCAATTTTTCATATTTGAGGTTTTCCATGCTCTCCACACTCTCTCTCTCTCTCTAGTCTCATTCTAATTTTGTAAATTCATCTTAACAACGTACTGCTCTTAGGGTTTGCGGTTGTTTTGCTACTTTACTTTCTCCCAATTGATTATATGGACCGAACGAATTCATGCAATTCTTTGAAACGATTTAGCGATTCGAGGAACTCTCCATTCTGTTGATCAACAACCCTAGTGTTGTCAAGCTTGATATTAAGGTAATCTGGGTTTGTTGCAGTTGTTCTTGTCGTATCAAGGAATTGGTGGGGGGAGAAGTTACTGTGGAGCTAAAGAAGGATTTAGCGATTCGAGGAACTCTCCATTCTGTTGATCAGTATCAAGCTTGACAACACTAGGGTTGTTGATCAAGACAAGTATCCTCACATGGTATGTTTTGGTAATTTCAATCCAATGTCACATACCAGCAAATCCATGCCCTAGCAATCCTTATTTATTAAAGTTATTCTAAGTTTACGGCTTAATTACGTAAAGTATAAAAAGTAGCAAAACCCTAGTCTTGGACTGCCTCGCCTCTCTAACTCCCCAACCTCAAGCGATTGACAATCGAGAGTTTGATCGAATCACCGATTGCACCACAATTATCAACCGCGTAACTTGTAAAGAACAACATGGTATGTCTTTTCTCTCTCACTTGTTCTATTTCTCTCGATCTCTCAGAATGGTTCAGTTTGTAACTATTTATGTCTCTCTCTCAATATTTGATTCACTTTATTATAGTCTTTCTGACATTAGATTTTATTTTGCTCCGTTTAATCTTATCAATGGGTTAATTCAGATTTGTTTCTTTTGGAAGACTTATTTTATCATTTTCTTTGCAGATGGAACCAGAATTTGTACCTGCCTCAAAAGCTAAGTATCCCGACTCCACACTCCCACTAGCAAATAAGGTAATACATTTAACTAAACTTCCACCTCGTCCTCAAAAGAAAAAGACATTTCGGGCCAAGGATACTAGATATTTGGCAACATTTTTAAAAGATTCAAACGGTTAAGGATGGGGTTTGTGTCGAAAGCAATTACCCTTAAACCATTTACCTTGCATACCTTAGGAAACAGCTTGTCATTATGATAATAATTGATGACATGCCTTTTAAAACTGTTGAGAAAGAGGGTTTTAAAACTATTCATCGGTCCTTGCCATCTCGGTTCAGTGTTGCCAGGGATGTCATGGATATATATGTTCATGAATAAACCAAGTTAAAGAAACTCCTCAAGTCTACTGATACTTGGTCCTCAATTCAGTATTTTAACTATATGTGTCTCAGCGTGTCTGTCTTACTACTACTGATACTTTGGTCATGTCATTGTTGTGAGTTAAAAAAGTTTGGAAAGAAATAAACATCAAATGATTAATAAATTGTAGAACCGGACCAGACCAGTCGAACCAGAACCACTGTATTGGTTCTCACAAGTATTGGTTTGATTCCGGTTCTAAATTTTTATAGAACCAGAGCATTGGTTCTGGTTCTGGTTCTGTGATTTTTCGTCAAAAATTGGACCAGACCGGACCATGATCACCCCTAATCCATACCGTTAGTTAACATGGAGAATTTCTTATATATTTCGCACAAATAAAAAGTGAATTTCTTATATATTTCACACAAATGAAAGTTCAACTTCTCGTCTCTTCTTTTTTTTTTCTTCGTAAACCCTAATTCTCTTCTATTTTTGTGTTTTTGAGTTGTCTCTTTCTTTTTCCGGTAATCTTTTTAATTTTATATGTCAAAATTAGATTTTTATTTTATTTTTATTGTTGGTTTTAATGTATATTTGTTAATTCTGCAGAGATTTGTGTTGAAGCTGAACATAAACTGTTGCAAATTGGGCTTTGGACTCTAGGCCCCCTGGGTGAGATCCAAATGCCATAAAAACCCAAGGTCAGATCAAAATCCCATTTAAACCCACCACAGCCCACAACCCGCCCCAGCCCTGCCCATGCCCAGCCCAGCCCGCCCATGCCCATGCCCGCCCGCCCATGCTCTGCCCAGCTCACTGTTTGGATGCAAAATTAAAATGTTGGGTATGGGAATTGAACCCATGACTTATTGTGAAAACTAACAACTTAACCACTACACCAGCCTACTGTTTGATACAAAATTTGCAATATATTCTATTACTATTGCGCCTAAATGAAACTAAGTGAAGAAAAAACAAGATTCTAAATCAATTTATAAAATTTTTGATTATTCCCAAAACATCAACTTTTTGTTAAAAAAAAAAAAACGAAAAACAAGATTTAAAAAAATATATATAAAGTATTTAAATATTTTATTAGAAAAAAAATATAAAAGACCCAAAGATAAATTAAATTATAATTTTGTGCAATATCGAATTTTAATTTTAATTTTTTTTACTAGCACCCTCCAGTAAACTATTTATATAAAATGACACTATTTAAGTCCTTATTACCAAATTGTCATTATTTGCACTTATAAGACATTTTGAGAGACTCATGAGTCTGCTATGAGACCTTGTAAATAGACCCTCATAAGTCTTATATGAGACATTTTTACATGTCTCATAAGAATTTACAAAGACTTTGATACAAATTATAAGACCTAAAAAATACACTTATGAGACCTTTGAGAGACTCATGAGTTTGCTATGAGACCTTGTAAATAGACCCTCATAAGTCTTATATGAGACTTTTTTACATGTCTCATAAGAATTTACAAGACTTTGATAGAAATTATAAGACCTAAAAAATGCACTTATGAGACCTTTGAGAGACTCATGGGTCTGGTATGAGACCTTTGTAAATAGACTTATGAGTCTGGTATGAGACAATTTACATGTCTCATAAGAATTTACAAGATTTTGATACAAATTATAAGACTTAAAAAATCACTTATGAGACATTTAAGAGACTCATGAGTCGGATATGAGACCTTTGTAAATGGCTCTCATGAGTCTGATATGAGACAATTTACATGTTTAATAAGAATTTACAAGACTTTGATACAAATTGTAAGACCTAATTAATCATGTTTTTAATGTAAAATGATATTTATTTTACAAATTTAATGTTTTTGTGAATAATCAAGAATTTCATTAATTGATTGGAAAGTTTTAATTGCTGACATTTATTTTGGCAAGAATGATACTTCTATTATTAAATGTTGTGAAACATTAATCAAGTTGTTCTAATATATTTTTAATATTAACTCTTATACCGAAAGTATAAGACTAGTTCTTCTCTTATACTTTAGATATGAGAGTAATTTTCTCACATTAAATCCCCATTTTTTTAAAAAAATTATATACCTAAAATATAAGACTAGAATTACTCTTATATTTAAGGTATAAGAGTTATTTAGTTTATTTTCTTATAATTCTCATATTTTCAGTATATAATAGACTTAGTTGGTGTCATTTATGTAAATAAATGCCTTAACAGAAGGGTGATAATTAAAAACTTATAAAATATTATGAAATAATGTATTTTCGCAAATATAATTTAATTTATTTTTTAGGTCTTTCATATTTTTTTAATAAAAAGCTTTAGATATTTTATATTCTTAAATCATGTTTTTAATATTCTAACATATATTAAAAAAATTGTGTTTTTGTGAATATTCAAGTTTTTCATTAATTAATTGTAAAATCTCAAGTTTTGTAATTTAGTTTCGTCCAGATTTCAGTTAGTAATAATAAATATTGCAAAATTAGAAACAAGCAATGCATTGGCTTAGTGGTAAAGACATGGTTGTTATTGTAAAAGACCTAGGTTCGAAACCTGGGAACAACATTATTGCTTTTAATTAAAAGGGGTGGCTGGTATTGAGTTCTGGATCCGGGGCGGGTGGGCGGGTTGGGACATCGGGCCTGGGCATTGGGCTTGGGGGCAGCCTGACCTGAGTAGTGTGTGATGGGTTTTTGGGCTTTTATGGAATTTTGATTTGGACAATGGGTGGAGGTGGACTTTTGGATCTCAGGTGGACTTTTATGGAATAATGATCTGGGAGAAGGGGCCTTGTGGAATTATGCCGTTGCAAATTATGTCCCAAAAAACTTAAGAAGTGGATGACTAAAATCGCTGGTATGAGAGTTCTGTTATAAAACTAAAGAACCAATAGCATAATCTCAATAGATAATATTTTATTTCAAGACTATTATAGAGAGAGTGTACAAGAGAGAAAGATAAAAGTTAAGAACTTCTGAAGTATATTGAAATGAAAACTAGAGCCTACTATTTATAGGAGGAAATTGGCTTCCTCTGTAAGCTTCTCTAAAGATATTTACAAAGCTTCCCTAATAAGCTTCACTAAAGATATTTACAAAGCTTCTCTAGTAAGCTTCGCTGAAGATATTTACAAAGCTTCCCTAGTAAGCTTCGCGAAAGATTATCTTGTAAACTTCCGGTTCAAATGACATCCACACAATAATATATCATAACACTCCCCCTTGGATGTCCGCTGCTAAGATATCACGTGTTGCCTCATTAAAAACCTCCTGAGCAAAAACCCTGTGGGAAAAATAATCTCGAAGGAAAAGAGTACAACGCAAAATCTTTTCAATCAACACTCATTGCCTCGTTAAAACCTTGGCGGGTAACAAAACCCAGTGGGAAAAATAACCCCGCACGAAAGAAAAAGAGTACAATGTAATCTTAGTATCTTCTGGATACTCCCCCTGAATAAAACATTACTCAATATCTCTTAGTCGCCTACTCCTCCTTGGAGATTCCTATTGAATGGTAATTGTGCCGCACATGTTACCTCATTAAAAACCTTCCGAGCAAAAACCCTTTAGGAAAAATAATCTCGAAGGAAAAGAGTGCAACTCACATTCTTTTCAATAAACGCTCATTGCCTCGTTAAAACCTTGGCGGGTAACAAAACCCGGTGGGAAAAATAACCCCGCGCGAAGGAAAAAGAGTACAATGAAATCTGAGTATCGTCTGGATACTCCCCCTGAAAACTACAAGGGTGGAAGCTCCAACAATCTGCGTAAGCCAATTGTTTTCATATACTTCTCAAAAGTGGCTTTAGATAGTGACTTCGTGAATCAGTCGCCGCAGTTGTCTTGACTTTTGATCTGCTGGATCATTATCTGACAAAATATCAGAATCTAATAACTTCCATAATGTGAGAGTATGTTTTATCAAAGTCAATCCCAAGCCGTTGAGAGAAACCTTATACCACAAGGCGAGCTTTATATCTCGTAATCTCATTTCTCTCATTCCTTTTTCTCGTAAATACCCATTTATATCTCACGGGTATAACCCTAAGAGATGTAGGAACTACTGGTCCAAACACTCCTCTTTTCTTTAAGGAATCGAACTTTGACTGGATCACTTTCTCTCATTTAAGCCAATCAATTCTTTGTTTACACTCATTTACGGAGCGAGGTTCAATATCATTACCACATATAATCTCAGTTGCTACTGTATAACTAAATACACCGTTGATAATTGTTCCATCCCGATTACATATCTCATATATGCATGCATGACTAACTGATATTTCTTTATTCTCAGAAATGGATGTCAATGTCGAGGCGTCCCCCGACTTCGTTTTCCAAACGAATCCATAATCTGGAACAATATCATGAGATAGATCGGATGAGATTCCAATTTTATTATCGCTAACGGGATTCGACTTTTGTGCACTCACCCATTTACGGGGATGCGAATCCTTGGAATCAATTGGCCTCCCTCTCTTCTGGGCAGGGGTATGTATTTCGTTAGGTGAGATCACTGGCCTTCCTGATAATACTCCTTCTGGGAGTTCTATCCTCGTAGGCACATATGCAGCTTAACAACTATTGAAAGTTCTTCTAGACTTCCAATAACATTTAGATTAACATAAATAGCCGTTATAACAAATCCTGAAACAGATTTTCTAATGAAAAATACATGGGCAAATAGGTTCGCCTAGTATTCACTGAGACGGTTATACCACATCCGTCCAGATCGTTTTAAACCATACAAAGATCTTTGTAATTTAATTTAAAAAACTTCTCGAGAATTTGAATTGCATGCATCATACATCTTGAATCCTTCTGGGATTCTCTTAAATCCTTCTCGGATTCTTATATAAATATCATTGTCAAGTCTGCCATACAAATATGCAGTGACAACATCCATTAAACGCATATCAAGCTTTTCATGTATTGCCAGACTAATGAGATAGTGAAATGTAATTGCATCCACCACAGGAGAATATGTCTCCCCATAATCAATTCTAAGTCTTTGCGAAAAACTTGTGCAACAAGACGTGCTTTATTCTTGTGCAACAAGACGTGCTTTATTCTTGTGCAACAAAATGTGCTATATATTTTGTTTTCGCACTTGTACTCTACTAGTTTTACACCTTCAGGTGTATGGACTACAGGTCCGGAAAACCCACGCTTCTCAAGTGAGTTGAATTCTGCTTGAATTGCGTCTTTCCTCTTTGGCCAATCATTTCAACATCGATACTCGTCGATACACCTAGGTTTGTGATCCTCGTTATTTTCCATAACATTAAGCGTTATATTATATGCAAAAATATTGTCGACAATTGTTTCCTCTCGGTTCCATCTTTTTCCTGTACTGACATAACTGATCGAGATATCATCATTCTCAATGATTACATGTATCTAAACTTCTTCTGGAAGTATTTGATCATATTTTTCATGTATCTCTTCAGGAGATTCATTTACCTCTACGGGGCTTTTCGCATAATTTGCTCATTTTCTTTTTCGAGGATTTTTGTCTTTGGAACCGATAGGCCTTCCACGCTTCAGGCATGGTTTAGATTCATTAGCGGATTGTCCAATCGGGACATCAATCCGTATATGAGCATTTACAGCTGGAACATGTCACTTTGTCACTCTTTTTAGGTCAGTAAATGCGTCTGGCAATTAATTGCTATCTCTTGCAAGTGGATTATCTTTTGAACTTCTGGTTCATATTGCTTCGTACGAGGATCAAGTTAATATTTCAATGTATTCCACTTGATTTCCTTTTCCAGCTTATTACTTTCTCCCCCTAATGTTGGGAATATTTTTTTTTCATCAAAATGACAATCGGCAAAATGTGCCGCAAATAGATCTCCTGTTAATGGTTCAAGATATCGTATAATAGAAGAAGAATCATACCCAACATATATCCTCAATCTCCGTTGGGGTCCCATCTTGGTGCGTTGTGGTGGAGCAATTGGAACATATAGCGTACACCCAAAAATTCTTAGATGGGAAATATTTGGCTCCTGACCATAAGCCAATTCTAATGGGGAGAACTTATGATAACTCGATGGCATGATGCGTATAAGTGTTGCTGCATGTAAAAACAGCATGTCCCCAAGCTACGACAGGTAGCTTTGCTCTCATAAGCAATGGTTTAGCTATTAACTGAATTCGTTTAATAAATGCTTCAGCTAAACCATTTTATGTGAATGAACATAAGCAACTGGATGTTCAACATCTATTCCAATAGATGTACAATAGTTATTAAAAACCTCTGATGTAAATTCACCAATATTATCAAGGCTAATTGTCTTGATCACATAATCTGCAAATTGTGATCGTAATCGAATTTCTCGCAAACGGCAGGTTGCGAGTTAATAATAAACTTATGTATGACCATTTAGTAGACGCATCTACTAAAACCATAAAATATCTAAATGGTCCACACGGTGGATCAATCGGTCCACATATATTAACTAGAATTCGCTATAAAAACTTTGAAGATTCAACTCCAACTTTTGCTGGTGATGGCTTAATTATCAATTTGCCTTGAGAGCAAGCAGCACATGAGAATTCATTAGATTGAAAAATCTTCTGGTTTTTCAATGGATGCCCATGTGAATTTTCCATAATTCTTCGCATCATATTAGAACCGGGATGCCCCAACCGGTCATGCCATATATTAGAACCATTTATATCAGTAAACTTCTGGTTTACTGGTAAAACCATTTATATTAGTAAACTTCTGGTTTACTGGTAAGACCATTTATATAAGTAAACTTCTGGTTTACTGTCATTTGTATTTCAATTATGCTAATTTTTGTATAGCATACTTTAGAGGAAAATACAGGTAACTTTTCTACCACATATTTGTTACCTGATTCAGTCTTTGTAATGCATAAATATTTGATCTCTCCTTCATTACTTGTCTCAATATGATATCCATTTTCACGAATATCTTTAAAGCATAGTAAATTTCTTTGAGACATAAATGAAAGTAATGCATTTTTATACTGATTTTTGTTCCTCTTAGTAGTACTATGTTAGCTCTTCTGAAGCCATCAATTATCTTTGTACTACCACATATTGTACAAATATTAACATCATTTACAAATATACTTATAAGTAAAAGTTAAATATGTTAGAAAACACACACACTGAAATAATAGAACACACTTAAGTAAATTATAATGATTCAGATACTTTAGTTAGTTTGGGTTTCTCCCCCATTAAGTATGTAATCATTTACATCTGGATTGAGAAAATCTGATATATCCAGATGTATACTTGTAGATGGATCTTGATTTACGTCATCGTTTTCATAGACAAAATTTGTTTCAACATCTTTCCCTTTATTCAGCATTGATGCTTGATACAACTTAACAAGATGTTTAGGCGTACGACGGGTACGGCTCAATGGCCTTTCATTCTGCACCGATAACATAAATTCTCAATTTTTATCGGTTGCTCAATTTTTCTAGTCGATGATATTTCATTCTTACCTTCTCTATTCCACTTCTGGTGGCAAGAAATATTTCGATCATTATTGGGGTAATTGTCATTATGATACCGATTATAAAATCTCCCCCGACCACGGTCGCGATTACGTCCACGACCACGTTCTCGGCCTCGCTCAGTATTATCATATATACTCGCGTTCACTTCAGGGAACGGAGTAGAGCCAGTGGGGCGGACTTCGTGGTTTTTCAATAAGATCTCATTATTTTGCTCAGCCATATGAGATCAATTCAGAATATCATTTAAAACCTTTTTCTCGATATTGCTACTGCAGGAGCAAATAAAAAAAAATGTGGAGAAAGTTTTCTTTAGCATATCGTTATCAGTAATTCTTTCTCCACATAGTTTTAACTGTGATGTAATTTTAAACATCGTAGAATTATATTCACTTATTATTTTAAAATCCTGCAAACATATATAAGATATAATTTTAAAATAACTTGAAAAGAGACTAGGTAGATCTTACCGATACCGTGCCTACTTTGGTGACTATAGCTCAGGATCTGGAACTAGAACGAAGTCGTGCTGATAACGTGTTATAAAACTAAAGAACCAATAGCATAATCTCAATAGATAATATTTTATTTCAAGACTATTATAGAGAGAGTGTACAAGAGAGAAAGATAAAAGTTAAGAACTTCTGAAGTATATTGAAATGAAAACTAGAGCCTACTATTTATAGGAGGAAATTGGCTTCCTCTGTAAGCTTCTCTAAAGATATTTACAAAGCTTCCCTAATAAGCTTCACTAAAGATATTTACAAAGCTTCTCTAGTAAGCTTCGCTGAAGATATTTACAAAGCTTCCCTAGTAAGCTTCGCGAAAGATTATCTTGTAAACTTCCGGTTCAAATGACATCCACACAATAATATATCATAACAAGTTCTTAATTCTTTTGGTATTTTCTTTAATTCGACACTGCGGTTTTTAAAACACGCTCTCTCCTTATTACTTGTTAAAAAAATCAATTGATTAAATGTTAACCAAAAAATTAAGAAAGTAATTACTCTGTAGAATTCTACATCTTGTTTTTGTTTTTAAGAACGATGTCAATAACATTTCTTTAAAAAACAAAGATAATTAAATAATCTGAATTATTTTATCAAATTAACGCCAAATAAAAAGTGGCACTATTTTTTTAGGATGGAGGTGTATTAAATGTAAATAGGTATTGTCTTCTAATTTTTATTAGATTCATATATATTTGAGGTTTTTGGTATTGACTTTGATTGTTTTTGCGCACATATATTAGGTGTCAGTTCAGTTGATGTTGAAGCAGATAAAAAGTTGATACATGTAACAGGCAAAATAGATCCACAGATCTTAATCAACAAGATCCGTTCACAATTCAACAAAAAAGCAACACTCTGCACTGAACAAAAATCCACTTCAAAAGATGGTCAAAAAAATTATAAAAACAAAAATATCCGTAGTGAAAGCAGTACAACTGACAGTGACAGTGATGACAGTAGCCCTCGTTGTTGTTCCGATAAGCCACAACGTGGAGGTTATAAGGCGGAACCCTGTTGTTCCGATAAGCCACAACGTGGAGGTCATATGGCGGAACCCTATGTAGAACCGCTAAGAGATATGGTGGATGAAGAAATATGCAGGGATAAGTTTTGCTTGATTCACCGACGAAATTCAATTATTCGCAATGGACAACTTTTACGCAGCCTCCGTATGGACGGAGGGGGACTATGCCGCCATATCCAATGGGAATGCCGCCACCACATCCAATGGGAATGGGAATGCCGCCACCACATCCGGCATTTGGTTATGGTTATCCGAGAAAGCATTTGCTAGGCGGATTCGATGATTACTTCAATGATGAGAACACCAGGGATGCAGTATTATGTGAAGTTTTTTTTTTGATTGATTTATTTTCTTATAGATGCTCTTTGGTTCTTATTAAGTAGTAGTAATCTAGGAACATTTTTTTGGGTGAGGTCCAAATAATCATTTTTGTGATGTCTAAATTTGTGTATGTTTTATATGCAGTTTTTGTTAACTTCTCTTTGTATGAACAGTTGGCACGTGTTAGCAACTTATGTTCTGATTTAGTCATGGTTGATAATGTTTATATTCTGTAACGTAGTTCGCTTCTGATCATTTTCCAAGAGGAATCATACCAAAATAACCATCCCTTGGCAGGTGTCTGGATATACTATAGTTCAATATTTTTGGCTATTTGATTATCAATGCTCTTTCTGTCTCATAACACTTGCAAGAAAAAAAAAAGGTAGACATTTTAAGAAATGTGACTTAGCAATTGGACACCCAAATAAGAAATCAGTGCAAGTTGAGTTAACTTTGAGCAATAAATAAATTAAGTTAGTTTTAACCATTGTAATTAATAATAAGGTTTAGATCTTTATTAGGATAGTTAAAACTAACCTATTAGCTCAAAGTTAATTCGTATTATTCTCTCTATCTCAGGCTAAGGTTTTTACTTTTCTTTTTTGTTTGTCCTAGACTAAAGTTCTTAGTTGCTTTATTACTTAAAATGGATAATGAGACTCACTTGTTATTCTCACAACAAAAACTCCGTACCCACTTTCTCTCTCTTACTTACTTTTCATACTCACAACATTTTTTTTCTTAATCTCCGTGTAAAGCAAAACAAAAAATATTAGTCTGGGACAAAGTAATAACGGTTAAAAAAGAGTATGACTAATATTTCGAGACGGAGGGAGTGTGAATATCACTGTTGCAACAACATTAGCACTTGCAGAACAGCACAATTGTCTTCAGCTCAAATCTATGTGCCTCAAGTTTGCCGCATTGCCCGAAAACCTTAGTGGTAAGATCCTTTCACAATTTCCTTTTTTTTTTTTTTTTTTTTTCATTTCAATGTGTGTTGATGTAAAGCAAGAAAGGGTCCTGGATTGGATTTGCTTTAAGACAACCTCTAATAAGTGGCGAATTAAGGAACAATTTAAAGTGGGTGCACAAAAAGAAAAACACTTGTAGTTACTAATTGAACCTGAGTCATTTACTTGAGGTGAATCACGGATCACTATTTCCTCCCTTTCAAAACAGCTTGCAGCATTTTAGAATTACATGAAAATTAATGAAAGAGTATAGTATATATTCAAAAGTATTGTGAATGGAAAAATGGTTGTGGGTATGATGATTTGAGAGTGAGAACACAATTTAAGTGTGTGAGTATAACAATTGGGTAGGGTGCCTTAAAAAAATAAAAGTTGGACGTCTTAGGATGTAGGAAATCATGGTACTACCTAAGAATAAGGAAACCTATTTTATCCAGGAAACAATATAATTTAAACTAGGAATGAGATATACCTAATCAAAAGATGATAAACCGAATATCTTGGAGATATGGGGAGATATTATCAAATCCTGTATATCCTCCTACGAGATATCGGTGATCTCATCCATGATTTCCTACATAGGAAGTGCTATTTATCAATGGAACAACCAAAAAAGAAATTAAATGTTTGGGATGAGGATTATAAGAATATATACTCCCTCCGTCCCTATTTACCTTACAAAAATTGCCATTTTGGGTGTCCCTATTTACATTATAAAATCTCAAAAAGGAAACTTTAAACATTTTTTAAATAGTGGGACCCACTTGTCATACTCACAACAACTATCCACTTACTTTTCTCTACCCACTTTCTCTCTCCCACTCAACTATCTACACTCACAACACATCAACTTTACAATCATTTTCTTAATTTTTGTGCAAAGCCTCATTTTTGTAAGGTAAATAGGGACGGAGGGAGTATATATACCCCCTCTGTCCGAGCTCACTTGACACCTTTTGATCAAAACTGGTCAACTTAAATCGTTTTGACCAACACTTTATAGAAATATTTATGATCCGAATAAAAATTAAAAAAATGTAAAATGATCACCATTAAAAATCCTCTCAATAACAATTTTTTTTTTTTTTTGGAACATATATATTTCTACAAAGTGTTGGTCAAACCGACCTTAAGTTGACCAGTTTTTGTCAAAAGGTGTCAAGTGAGCTGGGACGGAGGGAGTATATATGAATTTTTGTCACTAAATTGTATAAAATGTACTCCCTCCATCCCAAAACACCTTGCACTTATTTTCTTTTTGGGTGTCCCATTGGTAAGTCCAATTTCCTAAAATATTCAAAAGTTATTGTTTTTCTATTCTCTCTACCCCACTTGTCATACTCACACACTTACTTTTGGGCCCCACTTGTAAATCACACTCAACTTATCATACTCACAATCTCTTTCCCACTCACAATACTTTTGATTATATATATTCACTCCTTAATTCCCTGCATCTTTAAAAGTGTGTAAAGTGTTTTGGGGAGCAGAGATTTTTCAAATGTCTTTTAAAATAAAATTTGGACATACCAAACACAGCAACTACATATGTTCTTTCATTGCAGACACATTGACTTTGTGTGTGTAATATAGAGTGTTGCTAATCACAGAAAAATTTCTTAGTAAACCCCAATTTGTATTTAACACCATTCAAAAATTTGTGCCAGTATATTAAAAAGACAAAAAACTTAGGTGAGAACACTATGATCCGTCTCATAATAGAGACGGGTTTTTTTTTTTTTTTTTTTTTTTTTATTTATTTTTTTTTGTTTTTTTTCGGTTTGTCAAAAATAATAGTTACTTTAACTAAATGTAACAAACGTGTTACTTATATGTAACAGTTTGTATACATAAAAGTAATACATATATACAGAAAAGTAACATTGTTTTTTTCTATGTTTTCTTCGTTTGCCAAAAGTAATACTTATTACAACTAAAATGTAACGAACGTGTTACTTATATGTAACAGTGTTTATACATAATTGTAACACATATGTATAGAAAAGCAATAGTATATCTATATGATTTCAAATAATAAGTTACAATGGGTTCAATTTATCGTGATACATGTAAAAGTATTACATTATCTATAGAATCTGTTACAATTCCATCTACTAAAGTGTTACTCCCTCCGTTTCATAATGCATGACGTTTTAGGAGTAATTTTTTGTTCCAAAATATTTGACGTTTTACTATTACCAAGAAAGAATTACTCTTGTTTACCTATTATACCCTTATTCATTAATTGTGAACTATTTCTTGTATAAGCATTTAAATGCCTAGGTAATTGGATACTTTTAGGGGCGCATAAGTCTTTTTAATATGTATTAATTGCATTTCTTAATATGTGTGAAGAAATCTAAAACAACATGTATTATGAAACGAAGGGAGTACATTTACTTGTACAAATAATTACATTTATATATATAGGTTGTTATTTTTTAAATGTTACTTTCTTTTAAAAAATAAAATCAAAATACACAATATTTTATATTTTTGCAAAAGCACTATTACATTTCAGTATAAATGATAATTACATTTAGATATTGTTTGGGTTACACGTGATTATAGTTAGTATTACATTTGAAAAAATGGGTAAAACGAGCTTTTATTTTTGTAAAACAGGTGTTACGTTTACTTATGAACAATGTTAGTACTTTATATGTATACAGTCATTACATTAAGTTATGGTAACTATTACTTTTGGTAAATGACGAAAAAGTCGGAAAAAAAATGGGGCCAATGGGTGGCTGGTTATGCCCCATGGATCCGGTTCAATGGATCGGGTTGAGTGGGTCAAAACCCCGTCTCATAGAAGAGACGAGTCATAGTGTATTAGTGTTCTCATGGGAGATTAGCTCTGTTAAAAAAAATTACACGCCAATACTTGTGTATATATACGCACACACAAAGTAAATGTGAATACACACACACACCCCTCGTTTTGTTTTTCATCATATAATTATAAAACTACAAAAATAATGAATCTCAAGTTTAACAATTTACATGATGTAAATTAACCTAACTTGACTTGAAGACCTAAGCTAACTTGGACTTGAAGCCCGTTTTGCTACTATCATAAACATTAGGGGCTATTTTTGCAAATACACAAAGAATATGAGAGAGTAGTTTGATTTGATGAGGCATAGCTATTGTCGAGTCGTTCGGGCCCCCCCCCCCCCCCCCCAACCACCACCACCACCACTACCCCCCCCCCCCCCGCGGGGCTGCTCCGCTCACAAAATCACAATTAAGAACAAGAGTAAGGAAAATCTTCCCTGCAAAAACAATGGTAATTCTTTTCTGACTCATTCTCAATCTCAATTCAATTTCGTAAATTCATCTTTATCGCACTGCTCTTTAGGGTTTACTTTTTTTTCTCCCCAATTCTTTTGCTACTTGATTCTTTGAAACGAACGAAGTCATGGTGTTTTTCATTCAATATATTTTGAGGAAGTCTTGTGTGAGACGGTCTCACGTATGAGACGGATCTTGGCAAGAGAGAAAATGGGCTTGCCCCGCCCCACCCATAGGGGGACAAACCATTTAATCTCTCAAGAAGATCCGTCTCACGTGTGAGACCGTCTCATACAAGTTTTTGTCATATATTTTTCGTTCGTATGTAATCTGGGTTTGTTGGGTTGTTGCAGTTGTTCTTCTCGTATTTTAAGGAATTGGTGGGGCGAGAAGTTACTGTGGAGCTAAAGAACGATTTAGCGATTCGAGGAACTCTCCATTCTGTTGATCAGTACCTTAATATCAAGCTTGACAACACTAGGGTTGTTGATCAAGACAAGTATCCTCACATGGTATGTTTCGGTAATTTCAATCTAATGTCACAATTTTAGTGTTTGTTCATGGGTTGGTATATGTGTGATAATTTTCTATGCAAGAGAATAAGGTCTGGGAATTAGGGTTTATTGCTCGCGGTTCATGAATCATCAGAATTGTTTTTTTTTTTTTTTGGCACCATAATTATGGGGAATATGTTTATTTTTAGAAATACATAGAACATGAATAGATGAATATTTTCCGTGTACTCATGCCACTGATAAGTATTCGATGATCCAGAGAGTTAGGCCACCAACCGGCATTGCGGACTTAAATTAAACTTGAGCCTGTATCAGATAGCTTCACTGACTATGGTGTTCCTTGGACAAAGAGGGTGGGTAATGAATGAATAGACATCTTCGAACAATAAAAATGTTTAGGATGACCAAAATTTGGCCTTTAGGCTTCATATATTCTCAAGGTTCTGCTTCATTTGAGATGTCGAAATTGACATAAGGTACTTCAAAAGGATTAAAAAAGTGTATTCCTTCTATCACAAAATGAGTTTCCCTCTTTTGATTTTTCTAGGATGTTAAGGAAGATGACTTTAAGCAATTTTAGTAGAAGATGTAAGTAAATTCCTTAGTGTCTACATTATATAGCATTACAATTGCACATTGAACACTATAGTGGATAAAGGTTAAATTATTACTCCCACCTTCCCCAAGTGCGTTGTCCCTCACTTGTTTTTTGTTATGAAGGAAGTTGACTTCTAGGTCAATTTGTTAGCACGTATATTTGCTATAGTATAACAACCAGAGGCGGAGCTACCCACAAGGCAAAAGGGGGCAATTGCCCCCATTGGTTTTTAAAAAATAAAAATTTACTAGTGCAAAATTTATAAAAAGTTTGGGGTTTAGTGCAATTTTCTGAAATTTTCCCCCTTTGAGATCAAAGTATTAATACACTAGTTTTTTTTTTTTTTTTTTGCCCCCATTGACAAAATACAATTGAATTTTTTTTGTTGTGTAACTTTGCCCCCATTGACAATTTTTTCTGGCTCCGCCACTGATAACAACTGCACATTTTTACTTGATAGATTGTGGAGGACCTGGAGGTAAATACAATAAGTTCAAAGCAAAAGAAACACTCATGCTGGAATAGAAGTTCTTCGATATGCCAAAAACCTTTATTTTGGTCACTGATCTATTGGCCAATTTCAACTGTCCTCACAATATTTTTTAAATGTCATCACTATACTATCTCTATTTTTGGAATGTCACAACTCCATCCAGAATTTTGTTAAATATGTTATTTTGGTTTTATGCATAGTGAATGCTGTACTTGTGAAAACGTATTGGATTGGTTTGAAACTCAATGGTAGGTACAATTATTTACCTTAGTGTTTGGTTAGGTTGGACTTGATATGTAATGTGATATGATTTAGTCCTATGGTTTATGGTATTGTAACAAACAATATGTTATTTAGTTGAATAAAATTGGTAGTCCTTATTTTGCATAAAAACAGAGCATCTGTTGCACATTAATATTGCACTAATGTGCAACAGTCAACACATTGTACTGGTAGGCGTATTGACTAGAAGAGTAATATTGTTTACCTTGCATACATAGGGGTGGAGCACGGTCCGCCAAAATCGGCATAGGTTAGGTGCTATTGATGGAACATGGTGAAAAAGTAATAAGAGTTAGTCATGTGACCTCCCGTGACTATCTCTCGTTAGTATTTGTTAGTTCATATGAAAGCAGAAAAACAAAAAGCCTAATAGTATGTAACATCAGCCGTTCCATCCTTCACATTTCAGTCAACTCCCCTCCTTCTCCCTTTCCCCTCTCTCTCCTCCCAGCTGTCGGCTCCCCTTCCAGTTCCCTTGCCACCCATCCCCCTTCTCTCTCCTCCTCTCCCCTGGCTCCCCTTCCCCTTCTCTCTCCTCCTGACCCCTCCACCCCACCCCCCACACTTCTATCACATTTTCTCTGAAAGGTTCTAGAAAGAGACGATTGGTGTCATTGTCTATTGCCCTTTGTCAGCCGACTCTGTTAGGGTTTCGGCCCTGTGTTTGTTAAGATGAATGGCAAGAAAGACAGATCGACTTCGATTACGTCTGCATCTGGTGCGAACTCGTAGCTTTGTTGTGTGTAAGGATGGGTTGGAAAGTGGCCGGCGGCATTGGTTCTTAGGGTTGAGGGGTGTGGGTTTACGTTACCCAGTTGCACCATTTTTATGTATTTTTTTGATAGGAACCCAGTTGCACCAATTATAATAAAGTTTTTAAATTTGTCAAATTAACTGTTGGGTGTTTGGATTTTTCCAAAAAATATAAATAAAAATTGGGTGAAGGTTGGGGGATTGGATTAGGTTTTACTTTTGTTTAAGTTCAAATGTTCCCTTTTGTTTATTCTTTTAAATGATGATGAAGGTTGGGATTTTGGATTTGTCAATTTAGTGCTTGTGATTTTTTTTTTTTTTTTATTTTTTTTTAATATATTCTGTGTTTGTGATAGGTGGTTGGTGGTGATTAAGGTAGGTTAGTGGTGGATGAAGGGCGGCGGTGGTTAGAGGAAGGATATGATGTGGGTTTTTATTCTTTTTTAGGAGATAGAGGATGAGGGTAAATACGTAATTTTTGTTTTAAAGGTGAGGTTTTAATTTTATTGACAGATTCATAAAACTTGATGGAATTTAGTCAGGTGACTAACTTTCGTTAGGATTTTTACAGCATTTTAGTAGGAGTCGTGATATTTCAAATATCGAGATAGTGTGATGACATTTCAAAAAAAAGGGTTCAGTGGGGACATGAAATTGGCCAAAAATCAATTGGGACCGAGTAAATTCACGAGAAAAGGACGTTGTTGATTAGGACAAAATTTCTTTTCTTGGGCGCACTCGCCACTCATGCTTGGATTAGCATAAATTTTTAGTATACTTTAGTGGCAGAACTCCTGCTTGAATGACTAAGTACCTTCTGTCATTGAAGAGATGTACATAGTCATTTGAGACAATCTCTGAAATGAATAACTCTGTCATTCCCTTCTTAGAGTCAGAATGTGTCCTTTGTGGTTATGTATACTTTTCCGGAATTCATAGTAGCTGCTACTTTTCAGAGGGTACTGAATTTGGAGTAACTTTGATGAAATCCTGTTGGAGTTAGAAATGTAGTCTATTTTACGCGTTTTATCATTATTTATCTGGTTTAGCTATGGCATCTCTGTTTTTTTAGAATTGTTACCTTCATTAATAAGTCGTTTGCATTGCTGGTTTACAATCCTTGCCACCGGAGTGATGTTAAGTATACGTATTTGTTTATTGATTTATTCATATTCTATATTTTTGCAGTTGTCAGTGAGGAACTGTTTCATCAGGGGATCGGTGGTGAGATACGTGCAGTTACCACCAGATGGAGTAGACATCGAGCTGCTTCACGATGCCACCAGAAGAGAAGCTCGGGGTGGCTAGAAAATCATATTCATAGCCTTTTGTAACTCAACAATGGACTAGTATTTTACAAGCATTTCTCCATTACATAACTTTCTGTCTTACCTTGAATTGTTTACTGAATCTTCTACTTACCAATATGAAGTACTTATTTTGACTTTTTATAGTCAACAAAATTAAACTTTGACCAAGTATTAATGTCAATTTAATGATCACAATGAAATTATAAAAGGTGTTATTAATAAATCACTTACTGATTTATCAATTACAAAATTTAAAATTTCATTAGAATAATTAGATTGTCACCAATGGTTGGTCAAAGTTCATTTTTGTTGACCACAAAAAATCAAAATGAGACCATCTTTCCGAGACAAAAGGGATTAGTATTTTTGTGCCTTATTACCATTCGGCTGCCAGGAACTCGGTGCATATGAGATGTAGTCAAAGTCGATCTAACTAAATTTTGACATAAATAAATATGATTAATTAACTAAATTGATTAAAGAAAAATTAAAATATACATATATTTTAGGTCGGAGGAATGTAGTGGGCAGCATTTGAAATCTATTTATGGAGATGATATAGTCAACTTTAATATTTTTTTCCTCACAATCTGAACACACAATAATATTCCAAAAAATACCATGAAATAAATTTTCATGATAATTTAGGAATTTTAAATTGGGCAAGGCTGGTTATATATATATGGAGAGTTGCCAAATTAGGGACGTGATATGAGTAATTAAACTTTCTTATATATTTTCACACGAAAAAACTTCAACTTCTCTTCTTTTAACTTGTTACTTCATAAGCCCTAATTCTCTTTTGTTTTTTGAGTTGTCTTCTTTCTTGTACAAAAAAAAATTTCCATGGATAAACAGAAACAACCTTGTCTTCCGGTAATTTTCTTTGTTCTTGATTTTGTAAGTCAAAAGTAGATTTTTTTTTTTTTTTTACTTTCTTTTTGGTTTAAATGTATATTTGCTAATTATGCAGAGATTTGTGTTGAAGATGAACATCAACTGTTGCAAATCATGTCCCAAAAAGCTTAAGAAGTGGATGGCTAAAATCACAGGTACGAGAATTCTTAATGCTTTTGTTATTTTTTACTTAATTTGACACCATACCATTTTCACACTCCCTCCGTCCCTGAAATATAGTCTTACAGTAATTAAATTTATTGAAATATAACCGAAAACTTAAAGAGAAAATAATTATCCCTATGAAATTCTTAAACTTATTGATACACTATTACAATACTGTCAACGAAATTGTTTGATTTTCTTAGTGATAATCTATACTAATATAAAGGCACAAGTAGATTTTAGCACAGAAGCTTTTTTTTTTGTAAGAAGTTAACAACTGTGGTGTAGACTAAGCATTAGGGTTCAACTTTTATTTTTACATGTATTTTTTTGTATTTGCTCTATCTGATTACGTTTATGTGGATGGGCTTTGTGATCCATATGTGGCTATCAAATTGGTTGACCCAAAAAATATGGTGGACTCCCTCTGTCCCGGAAAGTTAGTCACTTTTTTTTTCCGTTGTAACCGCGAATGAAATTTGAGCAATAATGTAAACTACTTTTGATTATCTTAATGAGAATGCAAAAATTGTTATTGATAGCATTTATAATGGTCTATCAATAATAGGTTGTACATTTTTATTAGGAGAATTCTAAGCAACTTAAATTAGTGCTCAAAGTTTCATTCGATGTAACAATGAAAAAAGAGACTAACTTTCAGAAGGATTATTTCATTTCCTTCTAAATCCTGATAGGGTGATGGAAAAAGATGGATTTTGGGCTTGCACTCTTAAATGACTTGGGCCGTGTTTCAGTCTTTTGCCTTAGAATGGATTTTAGTGGGCCAGATTTTTTAAAAGTTTTTTTGTGTGCCGGCCTTGTATTTGTAGTTCATCACCGACTAATGTTGATTTGCATATGTTCTTCCTTAACCGGAAGATACTCCCTCCGTCCCAAAACGATGTTTACCCAAAATGATCTTTACGTTTTACTATTCAAACTTTTTAAGGGTGTGAACGCTTGCTTCACTAGCCATGTTGTGGGTATGCACATTTAAGCCTAAATTGTTAAAATGGGAAGAACTTTTTGGGACAATGAAAAATGGCAAATGAGAAGATCATTTTGAGACGGAGGGAGTATTAGTCTGTGATAGGGAAAAACTGTTTATGAAACAAAAAATTGTTGTTTATAAGGAAAATTTTCATATCTGTGATAGTTAGTTAATTTTATTATTAACAATTTTTATATTTATTTATAGTTATTTTCTTTATTTACTTTTCATTATTTTTCAATGGATTTTTTCCCGGGCCTTAAAAATATTGTTTATAAAGAAAATTTCCATATATGTAATTGTTAGTTAATTTTATTATTAACAATTTTTATACACATTTATGGTTATTTTCTTTATTTACTTTTCATTGTTTTTCAAATGATTTTAGCTCGCACGGGTGTTAGACTAGTTTAATTAACCTAAATATTTGATCAAAGTTCAATCAAATTACCAATTAAAAATAGACTATATTTTCCGGACGGAGGAAGTATTAACTTAAGTATTACGGTTATTTTTATGCTATTTATTAGTATCATACTTGAGGTTTTCGGTAAATTTGATTATTTTTGTGTACATATATTAGGTGTCAATACAGTTGATGTTGAAGCAGATAAGAAGTTGATACATGTAACAGGCAAAATAGATCCCCAGAAGTTAATCAACCAGATCCATTCACAATTCAACAAAAAAGCAACCCTTTGCGTTGAACAAAAATCTACTACTACAAAAGATGATAAAAAAAATCATGAAATCAACAATGTTAAAAACAAAAAAATCCGTAGAGAAAGCAGTATCCGTGACAGTGATGATGAGGATGATGATGATAGTAGCCCCCCTTGTTGTTCCGATAAGCCACAAGGCCGTGGCGGTCACAAGGCGGAACCCTATATAGAACCGCTAAGAGATATGGTGGATGAAGAAATATGCAGGGATAAATTTTGCTTGATTCACAGGAGAAATGCGATTATTCGTAATGGACAACCTTTTATGCAGCCTCCGTATGGTCGGAGGGGGACTATGCCGCCACCACCGGCGCCGTACTCGATGGGAATGCCGCCACCGTATTCAATGGGAATGCCGCCACCACCACCACCATCACATCCGGCATTTGGTTATGGTTATCCGAGAAGGCATTTGCAGGGCGGATTCGATAATTACTTCAATGATGAGAACACTAGGGGATGTAGTATTATGTGAAGTTTTTTTTGAGGAAAACATATTTATTTGCTTATAATGGACTTTGGTTCTTATTTAGAAGTAATCTAAGAACATTTTTCTTTTTTGGATAGTAATAATATTTGTGATGTCTGAATTTGTTCATGTATGTTAGGTACTACTCCCTCCGTCCTAAAATGATCTTTTCATTTGTCATTTCTCATTGTCCCAAAAAGTTCTTCCTATATCTACAATTGAGGCTTAAAAGTGCATTAGCAACACCTGGCTAGTGAAGCAAAAGCTCACATTCTTAAAAAGATTGAATAGTCAAATGTGAAGATCATTTTGGGACGGAGTGAGTATTCAAGAATATAACCATCTTCAAGGAAAGTAGAATTCCAGTTATAAACATATATAATGTCAATGAATTAATTACTCTCCATCATATATATATTCATTCTTGTAAGCTTTTTCTTGCTTTTTTTGAGACTGAAGCAAAGTAAGCTATGGAATTATTGTGAGAAAAAATAAAATTAAAAAATTAAAATCATTTAAAACTTTTTCTTACCCCTTCTTCCAAGAATAGCATCTTGAATTTTTTTTTAAAAAACATACGGGAGTACAATTTTCTGTTTATTCCTTTATATAGAAACTCTTTCTGACATGTTATCATCTCATAAGTAGACATTTTCACACACACATACACACACAAATGATTGTCTACTCAGTTTGTCCATATTTTCTTCTGCATGCGAATAAAATCAATTATAAAAAAACAATCAAATCCTTTCAAACCCATAATAAGCCTAATTAGTTAAATACTGTACAACAGAACTGAAATGGGATCAGTCCTATAAAAGAAAAAAATCTTAATTAAAATTTAAACAACTTTTAACTTATAATCATACAAACTAAATGGTACTTATAAATAAGTTAATAAAACTTAACCAGCGGAACGTATATATAGCTTTAAAGAAACCTTCTCTCTGATCTCATCATCTACTCTTATATTCATCACCTTCAAATCACAATCTAACCGGTCTGAAATTATATTTTTCTTGTTTTTCATTTTTCGCAAGATTTTTATGTCGCATATACATAACAAATAACAAATGTAAACATTTCACTATCTAATTATAGTAAAACACACGTTTATTTCTTTTTCTCTCTAATTTGTCGATCATTCTTCAAAAACATGTTTTGATGATCGGTAAAGGTCGTATGGGGCCCACAGATGGTCGACGGTGCACGGTTTTCGTGAATCCAACCTCAACCATGGCTTACCCTTGCCACTCCAATGTAGGAGGCTAATCGGACCGGGGTGCAGGCTCCTACATTTCCCTTCAATATTATCACCACCCAACCCATGTTGGTTCCACCTATGGTCAATGGCCTTAATCTCTCCTCCTAAAACAAGTAAGAATGGTGGCAATGAACCCAAATGGTATATTCTTTTTTGCTTTTGTACCTTCATCCATTCTTCTACTTTCCATGTATACCCTCCTTGTCTCCACTTATCAACATCAACAACCATGACACCCGTGTTAAAGTAACAAGGGTGTCTCCCTTCAAATGTCTTTGGAAATTCAGGGTCGGACCAAAATGTATCAGTGAAGTATTGGGTAAAGTTTGCATGGCAATATTCTGGTGCAGCGAGTACCTTGTCCTCCAAGTCAACTCCCCACAACTTTGCAATATCATCAACCATGACCAGATCAGAATCTAGGTATATCACACGCTTAACACTCATAGGAATGATATCGGCTAGGTAAATTCTGGCGTAATTAAGAGGCTGGTCTAGCGCCTGGCGAATGGACTTAGAGATTTTGCCTCGAACCCTGTTGGGGTCGAAGCGGTACACTTTGAAGTTGAGGTAAGGGAATGTGGCCTTTATGCTAGAATGGATATCAGGTTTGTACCTCGACCAGAGAAAGTGGAAGACAACATTCTCAGGGCAGGTGGAATGCTGGAGGATGGATAGCACTGCGGCCATGGTCCCACGCAGGTAATTTGCATCTAGGGTCATGGCGACATGAATTTGATCGGACGGGCCACATGTGTCACCATTCCGGAAGGCGGGGGCTTCACGGAAAACGAGGACATTTGGGACTGGGGCCGGTTTACGAACAATGCCAAGATGGACATTGGGGTTGGGGTTGGCATTGGCAAGAGACAGGAGGCCGATAAGGAGTAACAGGGAGGAAGAAGAGCTCCGGGAGGCCATCCTGCCTTATTTTGACGATTAAAAGAAAATGGAAAACCCATTAGAGGCTGGTAAAGAGAAGGTTTAGGGGTAAGAGGTTATGAAATGGATGATAAAGAGATAGATTTGTTAATTATAGTTTGTGAGGAAACGAAAATTATTCGGAGGATGTTTCACTCCTTCAATTTTTGACAAACTACTCTTTCAATATCAATTTAGAAATCTGTTTCTTTCTTTACAATAAATGAGGACATGCCACTAAAATTAGGGACACCAAAATCTATCAACTAGTACTATACTATTAGATGTCTAATTCAGGGTGATTTTCTAGTTTACAGGAAAAATTATATATCTACAATCCTAGAATAGGCTCATATATAGTAGATTTTTTTTTATTACGATGTCCACGCCAGAAAGAGGCGAGTTAAAATACATTTTTATTTTGTTTTAATAGTCTATTGAATTTTTCTTTAATAATAAAAAAAAAAAAAAACTTTAATCTCTATATTATAATAGAGCTCAAAAATAACTTCTTATTGACTTGAGACAAAGAAGGGCTAAGATTGGTTTATAACTGCATCATCCAACGGCTGTCAATAGTTTTTTTTTTTCCTGATTAATTTCAACCGTTGCATTGTTACTCCACTGCTTTGATCCGACGGCTAATATTGAACGGTTTCTATTTTCCCTTCCTCTGTTTCACGCCTCTATTTCCATTGTTTTGTGTGACGATAACCAGAGAAGGAGCGAGGCGCAAGAGAGGCAGTCGCCTCCGCTCCCCCTCCATCTCCGCCACCAAGAGTAGGGTAAGTAAGTTAATTTTGATTTCTGGTTTGTTGAGTAGGAAGGAAGCTTTGGTGATTGGCACAACTCGCACAAGAAGGATTCCAGGGGTAAGACGACGAAGAAGCTTTGGTGATTCAATATTTATGTTGTCGTCATTACTATTTTTGCGATCGCCTCTGAGCAGTCACAGCCGAGCGGTCGTTCGCTGCGTTCTCTCTTTGCCATTAAGAGCAAGAGAAAATGCAGATTTCATCCCACATTAGAGCAAAGATCAAGTAAAGCCTAATTTTGTGTAGGAATTTCCAGTTTCTACAACATTTGACGACGCAAAGATAAAATCAGCCTTAACCAGACAACATTGCGCTTTTACTTTCTTCTGTTTACCCAGTCATTTAGTTTTTCGTTTATTATATTGACTTAACTAGATCATTAACTTGATTAGAGTCTAAAGACTTATAATGGTAGTCCCAACGTTGATTACTTGCTCATGTATTGTTATTCATTTTTTTAAGTTTTTTTTTTCCCCCATCCGTTTGCTACTTAACAATCTCCGTCTCAAAACGACAGTCCCATTTTTCCTTTTTGTATGTTCTAAAAAGTTAGTCCCATTTTCAAATCAAGGCTTCAAAATCACATAATTTATAATGTAACCTTAAAATGTTTGAAAAGTCAAACCCAACTATCAATTTGGGACATAGGGAGTATTTTACTTGGGTACAATTTTAGTATGTTAAGCGTTTTTTTTTTAGTTGAAATGACTAAAACAGAAATGTTTGGGTGGGCAATGGATTCAGACCAAACTTAAGGGTTAATACTGTTATCTTTATTAGTACACAATAGTGCTTGCTACAGAAATGAAATAATAATGCTGTAAGTGCAAAATGTGGTGATACCACAAGTGCTGACCACACTGTCTAAGTGATACCGTCGGACAGTCTGCATATATTTGTATATTTACTTCATAAATAATTGCTGGACTAATAACTAATATTTGTGCAAGTTTATTGTTTATGTTGGTCCAATTTTCAGGTATAATATATGCTAGAATAATGCATGGAAGATAAAAAGAGAGTTATGAATAAAAAGAAGATTTTATTCATAACACATGGGAATTCCTCAACAACAAACACATGGGTAATTGACCCATTCAACATCTGAGTTTGTGGAGGATAGAGTACAAGGCGCAGAAGCTCAATGGTACAACAAGGCGAAGCACATTACTTGGGCACAAAGAAGTTGTTCCTATTTTATAGGAAATGTGGAGATATTCATCCCCAAGACTCGGCAAACTCAAGCTCTCCACTACCCACGTTTTTGTGATCCATCTCAGCCATTATTGGAGTATTCCCCAAGTCCAAGAAGTACTATAAATAGATGAGGAAGTGAAGATGGAACTCACGGCAATCACAACACACTTTCCTCACACAAAAGTCTTTACACTTTTCCTTGTTTCCTTATAAATTCCCAAAATACTTTTATGTTCTTGTATCGAGTTTTATAAAAGTCTTGGCTAGGTTAGGAATTGTGTTATAGACTTAGTTCGTTCCTAGAAGCTTTCGTTGTAATAGCTTTAGGAATTTTCGACCTTGTAATTCTCTCTTATTAGTAGTGAAGGTCTCGCCTTTTGAGGCATCCCACAGGATATATAATTTATATATCTTGAAAAAATTATTTTCTTGTGTGATTTTTCCGCTGCAACTCTTCCCAGAAATTATTTTATGTTCGTGTGTGTGAGTGCTGGCAGAAGTGATATCGTTGCAGTGACAACACTTTGGATTTCACTTCCTTTCTGACTTAAGCCTTGACCCTGCTTTTTCAATTGGTATCAGAGCTGGTTACTTGATATACTAAGTACCTCGGTCCAGTGTGTCATGGCTTATGATCCTGCAAATCCTAATAAAAAAAGACTCCCTGTTCTTGATGGTTCGAATTACGCCTATTGGAAGATCCGCCTTCGTTCGTATATCAAATCAATTGATATCCGGGCATGGCGATCTATTGTGAATGGTTATTCTGTTCCATTGTTGCCGCCGGATGAGGATGGTGACGTTCAAGTCAAGCCTGAATCCGAGTGGACAAATGAGGAAAACGCCCTAGCTGGTTTTAATGAAAAGGCACTTAATGCCATTTATGAGTGGGTTGATATGCATATTTTTAAACTCATTCAAAATACTCCCACTGCTAAGGAGGCATGGGATACTTTACAAAGATTTTGTGAAGGGGATGATAGTGTGCGTGAAACTAAGCTTAGGAGCTCACTAGTCAATTTGAAAGATTGAGGATGAGTGAAAATGAAGATATCTCTTCATATTTTGAAAAACTTTTTGATATTGCTAATGAATGTCAAGTTTTGGGTGAACCTTTTACAAATAAACAACTTGTTTCAAAAGCAATTAGAACTCTTCCTGAGCGCTTCAATATTAAAGTGTCATCTATTGAAGAGACTCACAATCTTGCAACCATGGATATTAATACTTTGATGAGCATTTTGCAAAATTTTGAACTAAATTTCGCTGATCAAAGTGATGTTGTTAAAGGCAAAAATGTTGCTTTAAAAACTCTTCCTTCGTATTGTGTAAAAGATGAGGAAGATGAGGTTTTTGATGAAATGGATGCAAATACTAGTGTTGCTTTACTTGCTAGGAAATATAACTCTATGTTAAGAAAATTCAACAAAGAAAATGTGCAGGTAAAAGCAAAGGAACAACAAACCAAGGTGTATGATTTGATGCCAAGGAGGACACTCCCAACCACTCAGAAGGCGAATCCAATCCGAAGGGCGTCCTCGGATCAGTCGAGCTCCAATCCCAATTACCTCGACTCCATTCAATGTCATACTTGTTCAGGATGGGGTCACTATGCCAATGAATGCGCAAATAATCTGAGGAAGAAGGGTAAGAGCTTGTGGGTATCTCTCAGTGATAATGAAGAAGAAGGAGTGGACCATGTTCAAGAACCAGACGAGACAACCATGTTTGTCACTGTGTGTGACTCGAACACAGAAAGTGTTATCCCAAGTGATAACCCAAGTGGGATAACACCTGTGATAACACCCAGCAGGTATAATGATTTCAATTCTGATAATGTTGTTTGTTTTGTGGGGTCTATTAACATGGATGCAGGAAATTCCCAAAAGGATGCTGAGATGAGTAAGGATGAACTGAGGAACCTTTATGAAGACATCCTTGAGGAATACAAGAAGGAGCATAGTATGGTGCAATTCTTGACCAAAGAAACTCAGCAACTAAGGCTTGTAGTGGCTACTCTAGAAATCGAGCTCACAAAGAAGGATGCTGAGCTTGCAAAAGTCACGGCCAAATTGTCCCTCGCTGAAACCACTCTTAAGAAACTCAACACGGGGTCTACCAAACTGGATGAGATCCTCATGTTAAGTAAACCTCTCAGGGCAGGTATTGGTTTTCAAGATTCTTTAGATAATATTATCTCTTCTTTGTCTTTGGAAGATAATCAAACATGTTTTGTACATGAACGTGGAAATGATAATGATTTTTCTTTCAAAATCTCAGATAAGAGGAAGGTGTGTACTTGTTGTCACACTACTGGACATTTTAAAAACAAAAGTCATACCTTTATGAAAGGAAATCAGTCCAGTTCCTCAGTGTTACCTGAAGTGTTACCCATCACTTCCGATATCACTGCTTATCAGAGAAACAAAAATCAAAGTAAGAAAGAATGGAGACCTAAAAACAATCAAAGATGTGATGTTGTTTTTACTGCTTTAAGAACTAATGTTGAAAGTTCATGGTATTTTGATAGTGGGTGTTCACGTCACATGACGGGAACAAAATTGTTTTTGAAAGACTATGAATCTGTTCTTGGAGGTAATGTTACTTACGGTGGTGGTAGTAAGAGTAAGATAATCGGGAAATGAACTTTAAACGTGTCCGGTTTCCCCGCTTTAAAAAATGTCTTACACGTAGATGGTCTTGTAGCTAATTTAATTAGTATAAGCCAACTTTGTGATGACAATTTAGAGGTAAAATTCAACAAAAATACTTGTGAGGTCTTTGATCGTACTTACAAGTGTGTGATGTCAGGTACTAGATCAACCGACAATTGTTATTGTGTGGAAGACAAACAGGTATGCAACTCCGTGAGAGTTGATGTCACAACCTTATGGCACCAAAAGTTAGGACATGCCAATTTTCGAAACATTGAAAAGATTATTAAACTTGGTGCTATTCAAGGTGTTCCTAATTTGGATTTTAAAAATAAAATCATTTGTGAAAGTTGTCTTAAAGGCAAACAAACTCGTGTTGGCCACAGTGCTACCCAATACCATGAGCAGTACTCTGGAACAACACATTGTTTTCAACTTTTACATATGGATTTAATGGGTCCTGTTGAAGTCGATAGTTTGGGTGGTAAGAAATATTCTTTAGTAGTTGTTGATGATTTTTCTAGATTCTCCTGGATTTTTTTCTTAAAAGAAAAATCCGAGGCTTTTGAAAAGTTCAGAATCTTACACTAAAAAATCAAAAACATGTTTTGTGCTTCTGTTTCTCGTATAAGATCCGATCATGGTAAAGAATTTGAAAATGCTTCTTTTTCTTCCTTTTGTGAGAAAATGGGAATCCACCATGAATTTTCGGCACCCAAAACGCCTCAACAAAATGGGATTGCCGAAAGGAAAAATCGGACTTTACTTGAAATGGCCCGTGTAATGTTGTTCTCTAAACAAATTTCTAAAAGATTTTGGGCCGAAGCACTAAATACCGCTTGTCACACCGCAAATAGAGTTTTCTTAAGACCAGGTACCACTATGACACCTTACGAGATTTTGAAAGGCAAGAAGCCTAAAGTTCACTATTTTCATGTTTTTGGTGCATGTGTTACATTTTAAATGACCGGGATCAATTGACTAAGTTTGACTCTAAAAGTGATAATGCAATTTTTCTTGGATACACTCAAGATAGTCGAGCATATAGGGTATATAACTTAAGGTTAAATACTATCCAAGAGTCGGTTAACATTGTTTTTGATGACTTGTTGAGCAATACAGGTGAAGGACCACAAGAATCTCCCTTGATTCTGTCAGACGAGCTGACTGAAAACAGAGGGAATCCTGATTCTGTTAATGAAGGAGGTGCTGACCGAAGTGATAACACTGTTGAGACAACACTTCCGGTATCACCTGATTCCAGTACCGCTGCTGAAACAGAACAAGAAAATCCAGAAGGTGCAGAGGTTCATGAAGTTATAAGGAGGGATCCCCCAGCCAGAATAAGAAGGAATCATCCTTCTACACAAGTAATAGGGAAGTAAATGAAGGAATTCAAACGAGGAACAAAGAACCTATCAATTATCGAGATATGGTAAGGTATGTGTGTATGTCTACCACATATGCTCAGGTAAAACACTCTTGTTTTATTTCCTTCGTTGAGCCTAAGAATGTGATTGAGGCCTTAAAAGATAATTTTTGGATTCAAGCTATGCAAGAGGAGCTTGAACAATTTACCCGAAACAATGTTTGGACTTTAGTTCCCCGTCCTGAAAATACTAATATCATTGGGACTAAATGGATTTTCAAAAACAAAAGTGATGAAACGGGTAACATTGTTCGTAATAAAGCTCGTCTTGTGGCTCAAGGATATACACAAGTCGAAGGTATCGATTATGATGAGACCTTCGCACCTGTGGCTAGAATTGAGTCCATAAGACTCCTCTTGGCTATAGCTTGCTACCTTAAAATCACATTGCACCAAATGGATGTGAAAGGAGCGTTTTTGAATGGATATATTGATAAAGAAATATATGTTGAACAACCAAAAGGTTTTGAAGATCCATTCAAACCACACCATGTTTATAAACTTATAAAATCCTTATATGGCTTGAAACAAGCTCCTCGAGCATGGTATGGTAGATTAACTCAATTTCTGTTAGAATATGGTTTTGTTAGAGGAGAAACCGATAGGACTTTGTTTATCTTAAGAAATGGTAAAACCCTTGTCATAGCTCAAATATATGTTGATGACATTGTTTTTGGCTCCACATCTGAAACCTATTTAAAAAAAATTGTGGATGCCATGTCATCAACTTTCGAAATGAGTATGATAGGGGAACTAAACTTTTTTTCTTGGATTGCAGGTGAAACAGTCGAATGAAGGGATCTTCATTTCTCAAAGCAAGTATGCGAAAAGTTTAGTAACAAAGTTCGGGTTGGAGCATGCCAAGGAGTCTAAAGTACCAATGGGTTCGACACTGAAGTTGGGAAAGGACCAAGTTGGGGAGGATGTGGATCCAACCTTATATCGCTCTATGATAGGTAGTCTTCTCTATCTTACCGCAAGTCGCCCTGATTTAATGTTCAGTGTGTGTGTATGCGCACGCTATCAAGCCAGTCCTAAACTTTCCCACCTAAATGATGTCAAAAAGATTATCAAATATGTGTCGGGTACGAGTAATTTAGGAATATGGTTTTCTAAGGATACTAATACCAACCTTGTTGGTCTTAGTGATTCTGACTGGGCGGGTGACATGGATGATAGGAAAAGTACTAGTGGGGGTGTTTCTTTTTGGGTAATAACTTAGTTTCATGGTATAGTCGTAAAAAAAACTTTGTGTCTCTTTCGACAGCCGAGTCCGAATATGTCGCGGCCGGTAGTTGTTGTTCCCAACTCAATTGGTTAAAACACATGTTAGACGACTATGGTCTTGAGAGTAACACTTTGACCATGTACTGTGATAACTTGAGTGCAATAAACATTTCAAAAAACCCGGTTCAACATTCCCGCACTAAACACATTGATATTCGTCACCATTTTCTAAGAGACTTGGTTGAAAAAGATTTGATAAACATAGAGCATATTGATACTAAGTATCAACTTGCTGACATTTTTACCAAGACTCTTGACCATGAGAGATTTTCTAGTTTGAAAAGATCTCTTGGTCTTTGTATTATTTAATCTAATGTTTTTGAGTGTTACCCTGAGTGTTGTCAACACTTCTGGTAACACTGTAAAAAAAAAAAAAAAAATTGTTTTTTTTTTTTTATGCTCTTGGAGCGGCACATGCTGACCTTTTTGTTTTGGTAGGTTTATACTTGGTTAACATGTTTGTCAAATCCCCTTTGTACTCAAAAGTGACAAAGTCACTAATTTTTTTGTTAAAATTAAAAGGCAAAAAGCACTTATAGTATTTTCTAAGTAACTCGGGGCACGGCGTTCGCTGCGACGATGAACTCTTGCCAAAGAGAGATACTATCTAGTGATTTCGCACTAAGTATTAGGAACATGGAGTTCGCTACTACAGTGTATCATACTTGAAAGGTGCAAATCACTAAAGTATTTTTTACACTTTATAAGGACTCAGAGCACGGAGCTCGTTACTACGATGCTATCTTGTAGATATTGAAGTGTAAATTATACTTATTTTAAAGTGCTTAAAAATGAAGAACAAGCTTATTTTATCTAACTTGTTAGATTTATTTTACCTCAGACACTCTTAATTAAGGCTTACTATGCCTCAAGTGTTTGAATTTGGAATAACTTGTTTATGCCTCAATTGCTTATCATATAGAAGCTTAACAAGGTACCTCAAGTGTTAATAATGAGGATTGTTTTGCCTTATGTTCTTTAAATATAAAAAGTTTTTATCAAGGGGATATTTGACTTATGTGTTCTCTAAAGTGTTACCATCATTGCCAATAACACATTAGTATGTGCCACATTATTTTTTATTATTTTCGGAATTAATAATTAATTTTGGGAAGTCCGAAAGTCCCTTAAATTTGTGGAGTTTTTGATTTCAAAAAGGTTTTTATTAAATCCTTTTATATTTTATTTTTGGTAAATCAAATTAGGTAAATACATTCCTAAAATTTTGGAGTCATAATTGAATTTGAATTTCAAAATTTTTTAATCTCTGTTACCTATGCCGATTTATTCTAGATTGTTTTATTTTTCTTAATTTTTATTTTCTTTTTTTTAAAAAAAAGGCTTTTTGGGGATAATGACCTGTTGATTTTCAAAAATGTGGGAGTTGAGTTTGAGTTTACCTATCTAGCTAGAAAATAGGGAGAGCTAAAAAATAGGGGGAGTTGAGTGTTTTTAGGATTAGGAAAGGTTATCTTAAATTAATGTTGAGTATTTAACTCCCAATTGAATACTTCCTAATTAAATCCTAAATAAACCCTCCTCCCTCATCAAAACTCGCCGAGCTCTCTCTCTCTCGTCTATCTCTCTCTCAATCTCTCAAACCCTAGAAAATCCCTCTCATAAAATTCTTCTTTCTTCTTCTCAAATCATCAATGGCTTCACCATCCAAAGCAACCACCGAGCCAATGGAAGTGTCTCCAAGTGTGGGTGAGGCTAGATTTTTCTCTCCTATGGAGACATCACCGGCGACAACACCGGTGACATCACCGCCTTCCTTGGCGATTGTGGTGTCCGGTCCATCTCCAATTCCAGTCGCCCAAGCTCCTCCCGCCATGGCTCCTTCCCAACCAGCTGCAACAACTACCAAAGCCACCAAGAAGAAGCGGAAAGCTCCGCCACAACCACCATCTGTCCAAGCACCTAAAAAGAGAGGTAACCGACATGTTGATCTACCGTGGTCCAAACCGTCCCCACCTTTGATCTCTAAACCTTTTCCTGCTCAGAGTTCCCAGGCAAAAGCTAGACCTTCTGTTCCAGACTTTTCGTTTCCTATCCCTACAGGTACAGCAAAGAGTGCTACCCAAAGTGAGGTCAACACTTCTGACAGCACTTCTTCTATGATTTCCACAGTTGCTGTTATTCAGTTTTTAAACAGGGTTATGGAAAACGTAAAGGATCAGGCCAACTCCTGGATGAAGATTCATGATGATTTGTCTGTATTTCTTGATCATATTTCATCACAAACAGGGGGAGGAAATGCTGCTGCCTCGGGTGCTACCCGCAGGTGCTGGAACAAGTGCTGGAGGCAATGATACTCAACCAGAAAATGAAGAGGACGAGGCTGAGGATGATGAGTAAAGCGGGGGTGTGGTTCTTTAACAATTTTATTTTGGTAGTGGGTGGTGATTAAAACAAACTTTTTATTAGTTGTTTTTAAATTTGTGGTGGTGGAACAATTTTATTTGGTTGTTGGTTTGTTAAACATTTTTTGGTTGGTTGTTTGAAGTGTGGGTTACACTTCATGACATTTGGATGTGTGTTTGTGACCGTGAACTGTTTCGGTCATTTGGTACTTTGTTTTTTGTTTAAAAACTTTTTTAAAAAATGTCATTGTTAATTTTGGTTGACTCGCCTCTTTGAGGGGGAGATATTTTTTGAGAAGATTGCATGTATATTCTAGTGGTGTGACTAACTTTGTCTTGCAGGTCGCAGCATTATTTAGTTTGTGAAGAAATATACAATTAAGGGGGAGATTGTAAGTGCAGAATGTGGTGATACCACAAGTGCTGACCACACTGTCCAAGTGATACCGTCGGACAGTCTGCATATATTTGTATATTTGCTTCATAAATAATTGCTGGACTAATAACTAATATTTGTGAAAGTTTATTGTTTATGTTGGTCTAATTTTCAGGTATAATATATGCTAGAATAATGCATGGAAGATAAAAAGAGAGTTATGAATAAAAAGGAGATTTTATTCATAACACATGGGAATTCCTCAACAACAAACACATGGGTAATTGACCATTCAACATCTGAGTTTGTGGAGGATAGAGTACAAGGCGCAGAAGCTCAATGGTACAACAAGGCGAAGCACATTACTTGGGCACAAAGAATTTGTTCCTATTTTATAGGAAATGTGGAGATATTCATCCCCAAGACTCGGCAAACTCAAGCTCTCCACTACCCACGTTTTTGTGATCCATCTCAGCCATTATTGGAGTATTCCCCAAGTCCAAGAAGTACTATAAATAGATGAGGAAGTGAAGATGGAACTCACGGCAATCATAACACACTTTCCTCACACAAAAGTCTTTACACTTTTCCTTGTTTCCTTATAAATTCCCAAAATACTTTTATGTTCTTGTATCGAGTTTTATAAAAGTCTTGGCTAGGTTAGGAATTGTGTTATAGACTTAGTTCGTTCCTAGAAGCTTTCGTTGTAATAGCTTTAGGAATTTTCGACCTTGTAATCCTCTCTTATTAGTAGTGAAGGTCTCGCCTTTTGAGGCATCCCTCAAGATATATAATTTATATATCTTGAGAAAATTATTTTCTTGTGTGATTTTTCCGCTGCAACTCTTTCCAGAAATTATTTTCTGTTCGTGTGTGTGAGTGCTGGCAGAAGTGATATCGTTGCAGTGACAACACTTTGGATATCACTTCCTTTCTGACTTAAGCCTTGACCCTGCTTTTTCAAATGCCATAATGTTGTATGACATATTATCATTTGTTACTTTCTCCATACTATCATAAAGGTTTTATTTTTTTGTATGAGTGGAGTAATATGGACATTTGCATTTACACATCATGCCCGATATAGATGGGTTGAAATAAGTATTTCTGCCTTCTTGCGGGATGTCACTGCTACCAAAGCTTCTCCCATGGATTTCTTAGTAGAATGTAACTGGAATCTTTATATTTCGGGCAATATTAGCTATGTCTGCCCTTTTATTTTGTACTTTTAAGGATATTTATTGAGTGTTGTGTATACGTACATGTTTCCATACGTGTGTTTGTGGTGTGGTGGTTTTTTTTTTTTTTTTTTTAATTGAGTGGAGGGGTGGGAGGAATTGGAGAGAGAAACAAAGAGTCTGGGAGTTGAATTATTCAGTTGGGTTTTGCTAAATGAAACAAATTATAAGAAATTAGTTTTGACGAGCAGTTGGGATTGCAGTGGGGTCTGATGGAGGATTAGGAACAACCTTTGGGTTGTGATGGTAATAATAGTGTCAGTGTTAACGAATGTTAGTCACGTAACTAACTTTATGAAAAACTTTGTTATGATTTTAACGAAATTTTGGACGGAATTATGACATTTCGAAAATGAAATTAATACAGAAAATGACTGAGGCGTAATGAAATTGGTCATACCGTAACCGTGCCATCGGCACGTGTACGAGTACTAGTTACTCCCTCTGTCCCTAAATGAGTGTCCATTTTCAAGAAATCTTTGTCCCAAAATGAGTGTCTTTTTTTAACATAACTTTGTCCCTAAATGTTTTTTTTGGAAAAATTTTTCACCGGCTTCTTTATACGTGCAAAATTAAATGCTTGGAAATGAGATTACAAGATTATATATGCATCTTTGCTACCAAATTGTACACAAAGTTGAGATTTTGAATGTCCCTTAAAATGAAATTTGGACACTCATTTAGGGACAGAGGTAGTAGTAATTAACATCAATCAAATTATATTAACTAAAATCTATTTTTTATGACAAAAACTCCCGTACAACCGTTGCACACAGTGCGACGGGTTCTTCCATGGGTTTTCAGTTTTACCCAACGGTTAATACACGACGTCTTTTACCCAGCGGTTATTATCCAGCTGACGCGTCAGCCTCTGCCCATTTCAGCTCGCGACACGTGTCGCGAAAAAAAAAAAAAAAAAACTCCCTCATAACTTTAAAATGCTATATCTTGAGATTTATAACTCAGAAAAAAAATTTAAAAATACCGTTGTGCTCGTCTCGACGAGACGAATAAAACTACATAGGTCATGATATGGTTTGATTTTTTTTGTTTTTTTAAAAAATATTTTTTTACACACAGAAAGTTTGAGTTGCTTTGTCAGCTGAGATGTAACACTCTGTTTTGATAAAAGTAACCGTTTCATATTCAAAAAGTAACACTTTTTACAGTCAAATGTAACAACAATTTTACAAAAAAAAATAAAAATAACTGGGTTTGCATTTCAATTGTTACTTTCTCAATAAAAAATTGTTACATTTCAGATATAATGTTACATTTAAGAATATAAACTCTTACAATTGAGAAAAAAAAATGTTACATTCATTTTTTTATAAAATGTAATACTAGTTTAGTTTGTCAATCTTATATTAATTTTGGAAAAAAAAAATGTTACATTTGAAAAAAAAAAAAAAGAGTGTTACATTCCTTTATAAAAAGTATGACATTGGTTTAGTTGTCAATCTTTATGTTATCTTTAATCTATTGCAGCAAAATTGTGGTACATTTTGGAAAAAAAAAAGTGTTACATTTGAAAAGAAAAAAGTGTTACATTTCGTTATAATAAATGTTACTTTTGTTGGGAGGAAAAAAAGGTTAGTAGTGGCAAAAAAAAAAAAAATATCAGCAAAAAAAAAGGAAAAAAAAAGGTGGGAAGGTCGGCCGTCTCCTGTTGCACGGTACACCGGTGCACAGGAGACCGGCTCTTTTTTAATTTGATAATAAATTAATATAAAATATGGAGATAATTATTCTTTTCTACATTCTTTCCTATAGGTTATAGTTATATACATGGAAGGTAAAATACAGGGAACCAAGTAAATTACCCAAATACCCCTTTATATACTTAATTTGATTTTTTTTATTTCAATCGTTCCCTCTCCCCTCTTTCCAGTGTATCTCTCCTAAACGACATCTCTACCGACGACGAAGAAGACGAGCCGCGCACCACCACCACACGACGACAATGGCGAGAGTAAAAATTCCCAAGGTTCCTGCCGGCGCCGGCGCCTCTACCGCCACTGCCATCGCCGCCGCCGGAGCTTCATCTAGCACCGTTCCTGTAAAAAAGGTAATGTAAATTAAAATGTTATTTTAACCTAATTTTACACTCACCAAATTCCCAATGTATAATTTTTGTTTGATTATATCAAATTGATTCAATCATTTTTGTATGAACTGAGGGTTTAATGGCTTCTGAACTCAATCGAGTATTTTATCGTGTTGTTCAACACGAGATTGATTGAGTGTTACAAGTCATTATCTACAAATATGCAAAATTTCCAAAATTTAATAAGTACCGGTTTTTCATTAAAGAAATAATTAATGTATTTTTCAAACAAAATACTCCCACTAAATTATATAACTTTCATATACATCCAATGTATAATATAATTTAATTAGGCTAAGATCCAACTTTAATTTAACTTTTGAGTCCACGGAGGCGGACCGCTCAAAACTAAATTAATTAGGTAGACAATCATGTCAATCATATCCCATATGATTCTTAGATCCTTTTATGAGATTCTTTGAGAAATCCAATTTCAAAACATGTTTAATCTCATCTTTTGCCTAGGCCCAAAACTGTTTTGACGCCTAATTAAGTCCAACCATTTTAAACGCATAGGAACCATTCAGTTTAATGCACCTTGCGGAGGCAAGCCCACATTAAATTAATGAACCTCATCTTGCTCATACATGAATAAAATTAATGCACTTCGCGGAGGCGAACCCACATCAAGATCACCCATGTATAAACAAGTGTTTTAATCATGGCATGGCATTGAAGAACTTAAAACTTTCTTTGAAGGTTCATCACATATAGCATATAACACATTTATGAGCACATAATATAAACATGTTACACATCAAGTTTAGCCACTAAATTAATCCCATTAATTTAAGCATGATATTTATGTGTCATTAGTTTCTCTATAATTATGAGGATGAGACTATTTCAACTTTGGTTATTATCTCCAAATCAAGACAACAAGAAGTGCGGTCGAACTAAGCCATTAGGCAACCACAATCCCGCACTAATTCAAGAAACCAAGAAAGTAGTCCATGTGGCCGAAACTAAGCAATAGATGGTCTCAATGAACGTAGGCCAATTGCATTCACAATTCCACATGGATCTCCAATCATTGAATCAGGAACTTTGTTTCTCAATTTTAGAAATTATGAACTCTTCATAATTCTAACTTCGTTTTATCTTTGAAACTTCGATTGCGATCAAGTTTGGGAAACACAATCTCGATGAACGTAGATTAGCCCTCCAAACCTTGAACCAATCTAGGAATCACAAGACTAAAACAAATAGGAAAATCAAACCCCAAAATCCACACACAAACCAACTACCCAAAACCCATTCCAGATCAGCAGGTCTGGACTGGTTCTGTTACTGGCTTTGTTGAATTTTTCGAAAAATTCCAGATTCTGTTTTTGACCAAAATCAGACTTTCTGATCCCTTTGTGCGGCCGCCCAAGAAGACCTGTGCGGTCGCCCAAAAAGTGTGCGGCCGCCCAGAATCTTCTGTGCGGTCGCCCATGGCAATCAGAAGGTGCAGAATTTTCAAAGTTCGAAATTTTTGTCTCAAAATTGTTTTTCCTCGATTATTAAAACTTTGATCCAATAAAAAAATTAATAACCAACAATTCTGAATCCACCATAATTTATTTATTGCGATTGAATCGTGCGATTAAAGTTGCAAAACAATAAACCACATAAAATCATATAACACATAAACATCATATATTCCAACATTCATATCATGTAAGGCACATAAACAATTTATATACACATAACATGATCTAGGTATTGAAATAATCAACATGAACGGGGCTCTGATACCACTGTTGGGTTTCGATGTAACATGCGCAGCGGAAATTAGCAATTAAAATTTATGAAACCCAAAGCTCATAGATCCGTTCATATGATTAAATCAAATACAACAGTATGAATAGAGGAGAAACTAACCCTTGATGACTTTGAATTCTAGCTTTGATCTTGGTGGAGATTTGAAGCTTGATCACGAAGAAAGTAAGAACACGAACTTTGAAGATGATGAGCATCACCCTCTAGCGGTATCCACACCACGAACGAATATCAAGGAGCTTCTTGATCTTGGTTGCTAGACCAAATTGTGAAACACGTTTTCACAATGAATATGAACTATATGGAATTTTGTTTGTGTATTATTTTGTTCTTCAATCTAAGATGTCTTAGAACAAAATAAATCTCTCTCAAACCCTTTGGAGACTTGCACAAAAGCTATGTTATGTTCTGGCCCGAATTTGGGTGTTTATATACAAGTTAAACCTATTCCTAATAGGAAACTTATGTCTAAACCCGTCCAAAATTCGTTTCCTAATCAAATTAGGAATCTGCCCCCGACAGCACTGTGCGGCCGCCCAGAATACACTGTGCGGTCGCACAACTATCTGAAACAAACTGGTACAAAAATGAGCTAAGTGTGCGGCCGCCCACTTCCCCAGAATGTCCAAAATTTCCAAAATTCCAATTTAGTCCTTTTAAAGATTCGTTCTATTGTGTGTGACCCTCTAGGATTATACTAAGTTGGCAATGGGTTCAAACATGAAACCATAAGATATGATTAGGTTCTAGCAAACCGTCACACCTACCCAAATAGTATAACTAGATACAAGTTCGCATTCCTTTAGAATATGTCATAATTCCTTTGTCCACGATGTCATTGAACACAAGTCATGGTCAACCAGTCAACTTGTTTTGTTCAATACTTTCTCGATTCCGAATATGTTGATAATCCAAATGACATTGATCTAATCAATTCATTTGAGTCCGGCCGAACATTTCATCAACATCATTCCTACGAGAGGCCCAAGCTTGACATCTCTCCGAAGAGGGACAAATCCATTTAGCTTATTATTCTTCCCTACGTGAATCCGATTATGCCAATCATACCCTTTATAACTACCCGGTTAAAAGTAGCGTTTGAATATGTCAAACATAATGTTCATCAAGTGGAAGACTATAATAACTTTATGTCTAAGGATTCGAACGACATAACTAATATGAGATATATGTTCGACATAGACCATGACATAAATCTCATACAGCGGGTCATGTCTAGTACCTTGTTCCAAACAAGTACCCATAAATCTAACATGATCATCCCATGATCACTTAGCCTTTATACTAGTGCTTAATAAGTACTAGGGACGGAGATTATTATAAGTAAACATGAACAATAATAATAATCAAAACATTTCTTTATTGATATGAAATAAAAGATAACAATTACAACGTTTATTAAACGTGCCTAGGGCACCACTACCAACAGTATAATGTGGCGTTCATTTCGTACTCGGCTAGCGGTGGCAACTTATGCATTCCAGTGACTGTACCAGCAGGAGTAGGACCACCGATAAACACAGTTGTGTTGGGACAAGTGACAAACCATTTTATATTGGTATGATACTTTAATTCGTTAAATTTAATAATATTACTTAAATTCGTTATACTTAACTGTCTCATCTATATTAGTTATATTTAATTGTGTTACTTAAATTCGTTGTATTTAACTGTTATTACTTTTGCAGTTGCACATGTCAGGCAATGATTACCCAATACCACCACCACCGAACACTTAGAGGGAAAACTATGATCCAAGCGCAAGTCAACTGATCCTCCAATACCGAGATAGGATAGCCGCATTCAATGAACTCTATGATCAGGATAACGATGCAAGAATAGAAAGATTACGTAGGGGATAGTATATGTGAAATGGTTTTTGAATTATCAAGTTTGTATGAATTATCAAATTTGGCGATAGTATATGTGTAATGGTCTATTGGTCCCTCCCACTGCTTTGTGGAGATGTGCTATCATTTTAACAATCAAATTTCAGATCTACTTCTGTTTCTTGTTGCTTTTGCTGTTGCTGTTGTGAAAATGCAGGTTCAGACACCATGTCGTGTACCTTTACACGAGATTGCCTCTATAATCTCGTGTGTTTGTACACGAGATATCTCGTGTGCAAACACGATTCATCACGTGTAAAGTTACACGAGATTATAGAGGCAATGTCGTGTAAAGGTACACGAAACGGGCAATGGCAGATTTGGAATATTTCGTTCCCTATATATAATATTCCCTGTATTTAGTATTTGCCTTCCTATACGGTCGATGCATCATTTTTTGTTGCATGTAGTAATTTGTTTGCATAATCATTTTCCTTAAATAATACTGAGCATCCTTTCAAATATTTGAAGAAATATAATGATGCTATTAAAAATTTTAAACTTGTTATTGTATCAAGATTAATAATAAACTAAATAACTATTTTTAGATTTTCATTAAGATAATTATTTTTGTTCAAATCGTTGGTCAAAGTATAAATTGTTTGACCAAGAATCCAAAGTCGGGCGGGACAGATAGGGTGTAATACTGAACCTGATTTCCTCAAAAAAAAAAAAAACTGATAGACCTAAAGGAGCGGGAATAACGTCTTCAAAACCCGGACCGGACCCGCCTGATTTAGGCCTTTAGGGTTCCGTTTTTCACTGGAGGTTTTAGGGGCAGGGCTTCTCTCTGCAACCGAAGAGAAAAATCAGTAATTAGGGTTTGGACGAGGAGAGAGAAATGAGGGGAATAGAGCTGTCATTGAATCAAACGCAAAAGTTAAGACTTAAAACAGCACTGGAAAAGCTTGAATCACTATCCTCCAAGACCAATCCCAACGCTTCCGTCACCGTCGCCGATACCATTCCCGTCAACCACGAAGACGGCGTTCTCAAGTATCATTATTTACTCTCTATCTATCTCAAAATTTCGTAATTTCATACTATTTTCATGATGTTATAATGAAGCTATTCCTAATTGCGTAATCCGATATGTGAAATTGTGATTATTCTCAATTTCAACTTTCAAAAGGGATTACTCCTACACTAAACGTGTCAAAGAGAATGTCAAATTCAATTTTGTGAAGTCAAAATGCTACTGTTGTTTCTTTTGGGGAGGATATGTGTTGTGAATGGTATACTTCTATCAGTTTCTGCATTGATAGTTAACGGTGTTTGATCGGAATTAGGGGGCATGGGACGACGGAGCTCGAGGGTGAAGTGGTGGCAACTGTTTGCGGTGTGGTTGAACGTGTGAATAAGCTCGTCTATGTTCGCACTTTGAGAGCCAGGCAAGCCAATTACCTCATCTTGTTTGATATTGCAGTTCTCTTTATGATGATTGGTAATATGTTAATGCTGGATTACAAACCATTTCAGGTATAAGCCTGAAGTTGGTGACATTATTGTAGGTCGTGTTATTGAGGTAAACCACGAATTGCTTGCCAACTCTTTTTGACCTTTTAAGACTACTGAAATTATAACTTTGACACATCCCTCGTGGTTAGCAAGAGAAATATTTTAGCAGCTCATTTCCATCAGGGAACAATTATATGTAGTCCTTAACTATCTAGGAACATCAAAACTAACTTTCTTTAACAGATATATCTAGTTAAGAGCTCTTTGTATTTCAATGTATGTAAAGGTTGCCCCGAAACGCTGGAGATTGGAAATTAATTTTAGCCAGGATGCAGTATTGATGCTTTCTTCAATGAATTTGCCTGATGGCATCCAGGTATTTGTCTCTCCATGCTGCATTGTCCTGTTTATTGTTATTGTTGTTCAAGAAACTGGAATCGCAAAAGTCTTAGTGAAATCTAGTATTGCTAACAAGTTTATAGCTTAGTATCTTTTGGATCCATATTCTCATTGCTAAGTTCTGTATGTGTCTTGATTTCAAGGGTTATTGTAAATGGTAATATATCTTGGTGACTGCATTCTCTTTCCTGTTATACATGTTTAGTTCTTGAATATTCTGGGTTACAGCATTTGTTATAAGCTAAGAGGCCCTAGCCTGTGTGATCAAAAAGTTTTAGGGTCTCTGCTGGCATCATGTAGTATGGGCTAGACATTTGGCAAGCGAAGATACCTCACCATTGTTCGCTTACTAAGCTTATACTCCCTCTGTCCCAGTCTCCCAGAATGATAGTCCCTCTTTCCATTTTTGTTTGTCCCACAAAGTTAGTCTCATATCTAAAATTGAACGTTAAATATCACTTAACTTCCTATACTACCCACAACAAATAATACTCCTCACTTCACTTGCGTCATTTTTGTTGTTAGAGGAACCATGGTGGTAATGTGATTGTTGAACACTACCAAGGACAATTATGGAAAGAGGAGTAAATCACTAAAATGGTTGAATAGTCAAAAGAGACTATCATTCTAGGACGGAGGGAGTATGATTTAGTTTCTTCTGATAAACTGCAAATGATTTTATTTCCATTTTACTCTTTAGTATGTCCAAGTTGAATCAGTATACTGATATGCTCAACCTATGGGAAGGTAGCACAAGATTAGCTGTCTGCATAAGTTGGCTTGGATATGAGTAAAGCTATCCTAGCTTTCTTCTGATTAACCACTCGTCTTAGGAGGCTGACTAGTCAGAGCACTTACGTTAAGACAGTTGAGATTGAAGTCATAAGTCTTTATCGTGCCGACTTCGTGTGTTAGTAGTTATACATGGGAAATGAACCCTCAAATTTTTGTAGCAAAATCAACACAAAGCATTGGTTTTAGTTATTTTTTATTTAGTTATTTGCGAAATCAGTTTATTTGCAATAATGCTCATAGAAACTCTAGTTAAATATTTTGATAAAAACTACAGCATTTACTCTTTATCTTTCATTTGATTCATTTGGAATGCTTTTCTCATCTCATAATTTCAATTGACAGAGGCGAAGAACTGCTCTTGACGAGCTCAACATGCGCAGCATATTTGAAGAAAATGACGTTATTTGTGTAAGTCAAGTAACCCGTTGCCTTTCTTGAAACAGTATGGCCTGGCTCCATTGCTTTTGGCTGCTTTTGTGGTGGCTATATGAGCATGCTTATTCCATATCCATTACAATCATGTAAGATGCACGTACTACTGGGGCTGCATCTGAAATGACACATTATGAATTACAGGATCATAGTTGTCCTATCCATGTATCACTGTTTCTCACTTTCCTTTTTTTTCATCTTCCTTCTTGGTGATTCAGAGGATTGAATATAATATGCACTGAAATTTGGAGCGAGAAACGTATAATAATAATAATACTCCCCTTTATTGTTTGTGTTTAGGCTGAGGTTCGTGATTTCATGCGTGATGGGAGTCTCCAACTACAAGCAAGAAGCCAAAAATATGGGAAGGTACGAGTTGCTTAACTCAGTCATCGTGTCCTTATCCCCACCTCTTCCCGTACACATATGCACCACCATCACCACATCATTCAATTGCATATATTTCTAATAATGGAAAAAAAAATAAAAAAAAATGAATAAGTCTGGGAGCGTCTGCAATTGAATATATGTACTCCCATCCCTAAAAGATTGTCCTATTTGACAAGTCAAGGCATTTATGGTTAATGATTTACTTTCTTGTATCTTCTTGAAATTGCAGTATAATTGTTGAACTTTTATGAAATAGGACTATTTTTTCTTAGGGACAAACTTTTGGTGTGGAGGGAGTATATTTTCTCTCAAAAGCAGATAATGTCAAGTGAATACCAACTAGGTTATTCTAATGTAACTTTTGCCTCTTTTTTTTTATTTTTTTTTTGTTGAATTAAATCTCATCTCCAAATATTTGGGTCACTCTTATTCTAACAGACACTGCATTACCAGCATGATATGATTACAAGCCATTTTATTCAGGAATCTGCATTTTCACCCAGATACATTTAATGATCAGACATGTTGAGGCCCGTTGTTTTCTTTTTCGTTTTTTGTTTACTTTGTCTAAGACACCACATGTTATTACAGCTTGAAAAGGGTCAAATGCTCACGATCCCTCCTTATCTAGTGAAGAGACGTAAACAGCATTTCCACCACCTAGAAGAGTACGGGATTGACTTGATACTTGGCTGTAACGGATTCATCTGGGTTGGTGAACACGTTGAACCGAAAGATGATATGGTAATAGATGATCAATTAAAAGGTTCCGAGCAAAAAATAGAGAAATTACAGAGTTTTACAAGTCTTACTGAACAAGAACAAACTTACACTCCACTGGAGACTAGGCATAACATTTGCCGGATTGCAAATGCTATAAGGGTTTTATCCACTTTAAGCTTTAGTATTACTGTGGATATGATAATGGAGACGGTTAACTTGAGCAAATCACTGAATCCTGACATACACGAGATGCTTGGAGCAGAGTTCATTGTTTTGGTTGCTGAGAAGGAAGCTGAACGTCGAAGCTTGCCATTAAAAAGGAGGGGCTAACCTTTAGACTGTTGTTTTGTTTTTTCAGTCCGTCCTATATTTTTCACTTTTGGCCAGGGTAAAACTGTATTAGAGAATGTGTCGTGCTGTGCGCATAAATGTACTAGTATTATGTTGGAATCATCATATTAATGCGAAAAATTTGATAGTTTCTTGAACTGGTTGTGCAGTACTCCCTCCGTCCCATTACAATGAGCATAAACTTCCTTTTTGCGTCCCATTGATAAGTTACACTTTCATTAAATGAAAATTTTATATATTTCTTTAATAATAAACCCACTTGTCATACTCAAAACAACTATCCACTACTATTCCCTAATCTACTCTCTCTTACTTCATTTTTCACTCACAAGTCACAACATATCAACAACTACCAACTACTATTCACCCCTTAATTCCCGCGCACACCCCGTTTTGTGCACATTTTTATGGGATTATCTATACATCTGTTATTCTTGAAGGAATTGGTGTAAAGATATTGATCTTGCAAATGGTTATGCACAAAGTGGCATACTGAAAAGATGAAAGCATTACAAACTCAACAAAAAGATTAAGATGGGAAAAAAATATACATGGACAAGGCAGATTATGTTTTGTGACGGAAATTCCGCAAACCCCTTTTGTATTACAGTTACAAAAATGTATATGATGGCCTCCAAAATTAATCCTTTGCTTCTATGTAGAGAAAGAAAAATGTTAGTCAATAACAAATGTAAACAAACATTGTATATTTCCCAATACATACGACAAAAATCAAGAAAGGGCGGATAGTATCATGATTTCAATGAACATCAACATGAATAGAAGACGGACTGTTGCTTTACAACAAAACTGCATTACAATAGTAAGTTAGATCTATAATGGCAGGAGAGGAATGTCAAAGACTCAAAGTTCATCATGATGAGAAGGGGGTGCTTGATAACATTCTTCATCCCAATAGTAAGGAAACTTCAATTTGGCTGCTGCGTGTGGCATTGACCAGTCGCTGTATATGAACCTGAAAAAACAAATCTGGATTTTAAGATCTTGTTATCTCTATATCACAAGATTGTGCACTAATTTCTTCAACTGCAGACGGAACGAAAAAAGAAGTTGTTTGATGATATTGTTTATGGATATCAAGTTTAACCTGCATAGTGCACTTCTGGTAACAAGTGTGTGTGGGGGTGTGTGTGGGAGGGGGGGGGGGGGGGGGGAAGAGTTGATGAAAGTTCCAAAAGGAGTCTCATTGAAAAGTGAAGCATCATAATCTCGTACTTCTACTTCTCTACATCTACTTTCTAATGGAGTACTAAAGTTAATACTCCAACCGTCACCCACAATAATCCTGTTTCAACTTTTTTTTTGGTCATCTTGATATATGACTAACAGATTTTTAATACTGTATTACTCTCTCCTTCCCGAAATGATTTTTCATTTGCCATTTCTCATTGTCCCAAAAAGTTCTTCCCATTTCTTCAATTTGGGCTTAAAAGTGCAAAAACAGAACATGTGTAGTGAAGCAAGTGTTCATATTCTTAAAAAGTTTGAATAGTCAAATGGGACGATCATTTTGGGAAAGAGGGAGTATGTATTAGGCCCTTCTATAGCTTGCTATCAATAGTCCTTGTAATGTCATTCCAGATATTGAGAATTTTATATCCTAAAACAAGGTAAACTTAGGTGATCTAGTTTGGTCCCAGGTTAACTTCCAATACAGAAAGTGGACTACTTTTTTTTTTTTTTTTCTTGGGACAGAGGGAGCATTAATCTTGGTAAGACTCACAAGTTGGATATAACCGATTCATGATACAACAATAAATAATTTCAAATTTTTACAATCATCAAAGTAGCCAGCAATCAGATAGTCATCCATATGGCTGACTATCACTTTCCTTTGCATGTACCGGGTAAGGAGAACTGGCATTATAAGTGGTGTATTTCATTGTCATCTTAAAATCACGCAACTACGCAAGACAAGCAAAAAGTGTTACTTACGCTTTAATTGGTGGACGAGATATAATGACCAGAACTTGCAAATCCTCGTGTTCATTTGTATTCCAAACCTGTAATTTGAAGAAAATAAGCAAACAGACGTTTCAAACAACCATAAACTGAAAGTATATAACCTAAACTAAGTATGCTCGCCACATATCAGAAAAATGGACAGAAAGCAGATGAAGATCATGAGAGATTAGAAGAGACTATCCTGGAAAAAGGAAAAAGGAATACACTCCAAAGTGCATGTACTGAAGGTAATAAACGACCCACAAATGTGATCCATGTATCCTCTACGATATCCTTTCAGCAAAGGTAAAGCTCGATTTTCCCAATGTATGATATCTCATGTTCGTACCCTTCCCCCAACTCCAACCCTTAAATAAGACAATCTCATAGGCACATTCAAGTTCTTTCTATTCAATATTTAGTTCATCCAATACCAAGATAATCCACTAAAAACTTACAAGTTCTTAAAAATCTGCCATAACGAGAAGTCACTATCAGAATATTAGAAGGCAAACAACGGCAAGAAGGCTTTAAGGAAACCCATGCTCTTCTTACCGTCTTATTAGAAAGAACAGGGTCAAATTTTTCAATAGGAATCAATCCTGTGAAGCGCAAATGTCAAGGGGTAAAACTCACCATGAATTCACAAATTCCAAGAGGACTTCCCCTATAGCTTGTGCAGTTGTGTACATTACAATGCCAATAACTACTATACAGAAACCAGTAAATCCGTAACCTTGTTTGATAAATAAATTGATATCACTAAAATTTGAATCAACAATGTCGAAAGCCAATCCTCACCCAGAAAGTAAAAAAAGGAGCTATAGAGAAACCAAGTTCACTACACATAAAAAGGCGCGAAAGACAGTCATTCACCTGGTGAGCGTCATTAAAAGGGATATGAAATGTGCTGTTTAAAGAAATGGGAAACTCCTGAGGCTTGCCAGGGTATTTTGAATGAGAATGTGCAGCAAGATAGAGAGTGCCACTCCCTTTCAGAACAACAAACACTTCTTCACATGAGTGCCTATGGATTGGGGTATGTGCTCCAGGAGCAAATGTTTGAAGCCACAACTCAACCTGTGAAGAGAAGATTTAGGGTGAGTACAAATCAAAAAGCAGGAAAACATATAACTTTCTACAATTATAGGCTATAGACAAACACACCATAACAACAGTACAAGAATAATGAGAGATTGAGAGGCTATAAACAAACATTTGTTGGCCCGTGAAAATTTCAGATCATAAGATTATGTTGAATAAAACTTAAAAGAGAAAACAATACACTAAATATGGAGGAGAAACTGATGTACCCGTATTTGAAATGGAACTACTCATCCTATCCACCCGAGGTGGACCCCTCGCCACGCCCAATCGCCATATGAATCGAGGGTGGCAGCCTGACGATCCAGTCCGCGTAAGGAGAGGCCGGCAGAGCGATGCAAACCGGATAGAGGGAGAAGGGCGGACAGGTAAGGCAGTTGGCGGACTGGAGAATGAGTCTGCATGAAAGGATTAGGCGGGCTGGGTGGTCAACTCTCGCATGGGTTTAGGCGGACTGCTCGGTCAAACCGAGCGACAAGGTGGTGGGTCAAGTGGTCAGTTCGATAGGCTCAACGATGGGTGCCTTGTTGGAAGTTTAGGCGAGGTGAGGTAGGAGTCCGCATATGGAGAATGAGTTGAGAAGTCTGTGAGAAAGATGGCAGACTGAGTGAGGAGTCCGCCGTGGCTTGGCATGGAAATATGAGAGGCGATAGCGGACTGAGTGAGCAGTCAGCGACTGAGTGAGCAGTTGACTAGGAGATGGGGCGGACTGAGTGAGCAGTTGGCTAGGAGATGGGGCAGACTGAGTGAGCAGTCGGCTAGGAGTTGATTGAGAGTGTTAGGTGGACTGTGGATCCACTCACCGATACCGGCGTGTGAGTAACGAGCTGCCTAAGAGGTCGGACTCACGATCCTGTCGAATGGACATAAGGTCCAACTATATGAGTTGACTCTCGAAAATAAGTTGACGTGAGAATGAGATAAGTAATTGGCTAACGCGTGTGATACACGAGAACTGAACACGCCGCTTGCTTGGTGGACAAGATAACGGATTCACAACCTCTGACACTTCGGGTCAGATCTCTGGCTTAAAGGATAGGTCCAGCTTTTTACGTCCCACTAAGCATGCACCACCCAGAGTAGTGGTAACAGATAAAGTAGTGCTCCCAAATGAGTGGGTGACACATGGCATTTTTGGTCTCTTTGGTCAAGGCTATATAAGCCGTTCATCAACACAAGCTTTGTAAGCTCATTTTTCTCTCAGCCTTGAACTCTCTCGTTTTCTTGTTCTTGTTGATCTCAGTCACCGGAATACTTATTCTCACGCCGGAGGGTTTTTTTGGGGGAAAACCTTCCCCCACCCCTAACAGTGTTTGTTTTCTCAGGTGAACAGGTGGGCAAGGAGGGAAATCCGAGTGTTAGTTGACCTTTGACTAGAACCTTTGAAGAAAGATAGTGCAGCCACATTTCTTGGTAGCATCAGAAACTTTACTATGTAAATCTGATTTAAGGCTTACAAGACATAAAAGAACATAAACTAGAATATGAAAATACTTATACTTGAATCTAGACTAATGTATCTTGACTCTTGGTATTGTAAACGATGCACCAAGATCAAGTACAACCATAAACAAAACACTTTCTTCAATATTCTAGAATAATCAGGGTTAACCTTCAACAAATTACTGTTATCTTCCACTTGAGAAAGGGTTTTCAAAGAAAAAATATAACAGAACATATATCCATGACTTGAGAGTTCACAACAAACTGAAGATAAATTAATTAACATTTACCTCCTGTAGTCCGTGCATCAGTGAGCCTGCCACGGTAATGTGAGACAAGCCAGGCCTTTCATAGTCGCTTTGAGGAAGTTCATTGATATTCCTTACTATTGGTAATTCTGCATCACAAACAAAACTCACATTTCCTAACAAGGAACATTGACGCAGACTAAACTTTCTTCTACATTCACTAAGCACATGAAAGAGTTAATAACAAATTCCAATATCAAAACACACACACATTGTAATAATATGATACTCTACTATCACAGTTCTCGTTTCTCTTATATTGAACCAGTGAAACTCGTCGTCAAGTGTTACTAAATGAATAATATTCCCTCTGTCCCAAAATTATCTTCACCTTTTTTTCGCCGTTACTACGAATGAACTTTGAGGAATAATTTTAGATTGATTTAATTATCCTAGTGACAATCTAAAACTTGTTACTTATAGTATTGTTGATGGTATATCAAGTTATTGATTTTCATTAGTGTGATTGAATCAATCTAAAATTATCGCTCGCTCAAAGTTCCTTCGTGGTAAAAGCAAAAAAAAGCGTGAAGATCATTTTGGGACGGAGGGGGTATAATCATATACTACATAACTGAGTTCATTACTTGTTTTCGTTTAATTCATTTTCCTTTTCCTTTCTGAAATCACGATTTGTTGTGACATTAATTATCTCGATTTTAGCGAAAATCGAAAGATTGAATAATTTATTTCGAGGCAAAAATGAAATTATCATAACAATCACTATAGGTCAGCAATTGAATGAAAAACAGAACAAATTTCTAGGGTTTGTGCAAAAATTGGAGGCAAAACTGACCAGTTACTGAACAGAGTGATGCTGCAGTTGTGAAGTCGAACAGATAAACTGTAATTACAATGAAAATGATGGAAATCTTTCTCATCTCCGCCGTTGTTCCGCGATCTCTCTGTGTTTCCCCGGTAGTGTTGTGATCGGCGAAGAAGCCCGGAAGCGTACGAGCTTGGGCTCTTTGGGCCGGACCTGATTTATCTGGGTCATCATCGCTGCTTTTCAGGAAAAGCCCAGAAGGTCCATGCGCTTTTGTAAATTGCAAATTAACTCATCCACTTATCATTTTAAAATACAGTTATTGAATGTAAAAAGGCAACTTTTTTTCTTTCTCTTATATATATAAAATTTTTCATTAATTTCAATATAAAATTTATTGAATGTAACTATATTTATTACTCTTATACACAAAATACTCCTAGTTATGGATTATTTTTAAAGAAAAGTAATATTGATTAGACATTTAATATTAACATATACTCATTTTTTTCTCTCGAAAAGTTTTTCTCATTTTGATTTTTTATGTTCAATATAAATAAATTATTTTTGAGTAAATATTAGTATCAATTTAATGATCATAATGAAATTCTAAAAACGTTGTTATATCACTTAATGATTATGTCTCAAATTAATTAAGGGGAAATGACAATTTAGGGTCCAAAGTTTGGGGGTGTGTGCCAATAGGGGTCTGATGTATCAATTTTGTCAATTTAGGGTCCAAAGTTACAAAAGTTGTGCAGGTTAGGGTTTTTTAACGATTCTGTTAACGGAATCCAGTTAAGTCACACGTGTTTTGACATGGACTTAACTGGAGTTTGTTTTGATTATTTGCATGAGCATATTGTCATTTCAGATGAAGAAAATTAATAAAAAAAATGAAATATTAAATTTTACTACTTTTTTATATTAAATTAACTAATAATTAAGATGTCATTTACCTAAAATATTTTTTAAGAAATACAGTAAAAATATTTATTTCATTAGAACCACTATAAAATAAAAAGTATAATTTTTAAAAAGGAAAAAGTGTAAAAAATTATATTCCAAAAAAAAAAACCCCACTTTATTTTTTTTAGAAAAAAGAAAGTGGGGATTTGGACAAAAATTTTCTGTGGTGGTGGTTAGTATTGTTTCATTATTAATATTAGTATTCCAATTATTTTATTTTATTCATAAAATTATTTTTTATTTTTATTATTAATTTTCCTTGTTTATAACTTCATTATTTGCGGTTTTAAAAAAAAACCACTTTAATATTTTATATGCTTATTATTTTATTTATTATTATTTTTGAATTAATTAAAATTATTCGAAAATATAATAATAAAAGTGAAAGAAAATTTAGGCTCAATTGTATAAGCGGTGTGTGAAATGACAGCCCAGACAAACATCCAAAACTAACTTCAGTTAACTTTTTCTGTTATTTAACTGGATTTTCTTTGCAACTTAGTCCAAAAACCCTTAATTGACTAACGTTGTTAACTTTGGACCATAAATTGACAAAATTGATACATCAGACCCCTATTGGCACACACTCCCCAAACTTTGGACCCTAAATTGTCATTTTCCCATTAATTAATGTTTACTCCCTCCGTCCCAATTTAAACTTAAAAAAACTTTTGAGTTCAAAATTTGAGAAAAATTTGATATGTTGTGAACGTAAATGGTTTGGTAGGAGAGAGAAAGTGTACTAGGTAACATTTTTGTTATAAAAGTAAGTAATTTTTCTTATTACTCACTCCGTCCCAAAATGATCTTTCTATTTGTCATTTTTGGTAATTGATCGAGTGCGCTTTCCTTTCTCAATGGCACAGCAAAAGCTTAATATTTCAGGTTGGGATATCATAGGAACATGGGGCTCATTGTTCAAAAAGTTCTTCTCATTTCCACAATTTAGGCTTAAAAGTTTATAAACATAACATGGATCGTGTAGCAAGTGTTTACTCCCTCCGTTTCCCTCACTTGAGACTTATTTCTATTTTGGTTCGTCCCACTTCACTTGAGACTTCCCAAAATGATAATATTTTTATAATTTTATATTCAATCTACCCCACCCACTCATTCTCTCTCTTCATTTTCCACCATACAATTCATTTTCTACCACACATTTTCTTTATTTCATTCTTTTTCCTTAGTTATTGTGCCTACATCTTAGAAGTGAGGTGGGACGAAAGGAGTACTCCCTCCGTCCCGGTTCAATTGAGACTAGAGGAGTGGGCACAAAAATTAAGATAAAGTAGTGAATGTGTGGTAGAAAATGAAGAGAGAGAATGAGTGGGGTAAATAGTAGTGTTGGTTGAATAAAATGAGTGGTGGAAAATGAAGAGAGAGAATGAGTGGGAATATAAAAATAATAAAACCCTTTCCATTTTGGGTAGTCTCACTTGATGTGGGACGGCCCAAAAAGGAAAGAAGTCTCACTCTCTATGGGACGGAGGGAGTATATCCTTAAAAAGTTTGAATAATCATTTTGGGACGGAGGAAGTATAATTGAAATGCAGGAAAGAGAGTTGGGTGAGTTCTAGATATCACAGATCCTAAGGGGGGCAATGAAGAAGAGAAGAAAAGTACGGGGGGCGTAAAATATACTATTTCAAAGTGGAAACGATAAGGTGAAAATCAACCATTTTACAAACAATTTCAATTTTTCAAGAAAGAAAAATCTCGCGGCCGATAACAGGCCTCCGGCGACCAACAATTTCGCTCCGTCGAACAGGTAATTCTTCGAATTGCGGGATATTGATAAAATTATATCATTTCCCCCATTTATATCGCTTTCTCTTTTTTATTTGCTTAGTAGATCCATGTCATATTGAACTCTGTGTGTGTGTGTGTGTGTGTGTGTCCATCTGTTCATTTTCTCCATGGGTGTGTGCTATTTGTGTGTATTTCATAATCATTTACCTTACCTTTGCTGTAAAGAAGCTGTCTTTGGTTTCTTTTGGGAAGAATGAAAAATAATGTACAAAGCTATAGTGGAAAGTGCTGAATTGTTATCTCTTAAGGAAATTCCAATATATTTTCACTGATTTTCTAAGTAATCTCAAGTGGGTGTCGGCTTGTATAATAAAGTAACTGTGAAGCATTATACTCCCTCCGTCCTTGTTTAGTTTATAAATTTTGGGTTGGGCACATTATTTAAGGAAAAAGTGAAAAAGTTGATGTGTTGTGAGTGTAGATAGTTGAGTGAGAAAGAGAAAGTGAGGTAGAGAATAGTAAGTGGATAGTTGTTGTGAGTATGACAAGTGGGTCCCATTATTTTAAAAGTATTGTAAAACATTTCCTTTTTGGGACTTTGTAGATTAAATTGGGATAACCAAAATGGAAAATTTTGCAGATTAAAGAGGGACGGAGGGAGTATGCTGAAGCTTTTACTTGTTGTTCTTGGTCATTCTAGCTAAGTAGTTGGTGGTTAATGAAACTTATACTCCCTCTCTCTCAAAATGATAGTCTCATTTGACTTTTCAAACATTTTTTAAGGTTGTTACATTATAAGTTTTGACAATTTAGTGATTTTAAAGCCTTAATTTTGGAAATGGGACTTACTTTCTAGGACAGACAAAAAGAAAAAACGAGACTACATTATTTTGGGACGGAGGGATTATTAATTTGTTGAAGCTTGAGAGTGCTGATTGTTCGTTGACTGATTGTTGGAATTTCAGGTTCTTTATGAGTGCAGCACGGTTAAACATGAAAATTATAAGCAATGTAGGTATCATGAAGCCCAGTTTTATGCTCGTGCATCATGAGTTATCTTCCCTATCACTCTGTAAACCCCAAATAATTCCTGCATCTAGTCTATGGATTTCAAGTGATTATGAGAAGAGAATCAGACTGATGAGGAAATCGCATTGCCCAGTTTTCAGTAAACAGTTTTCATCTAGTTCTGTACACTCATCTGCAACCAAGTTAAATGCAGTTCATACCCGTCGAAAACATAATGATGCCTCATCTTTGTTTAGTCATCCTAGCTTATTGGAGATCAAGAACGATAAGATTGAAATGCGTGCTCGTGTATACGAGTTCTTGAGGGGAATTGGTATTCAACCAGATGAGCTGGATGGGCTGGAGCTTCCTGTGACAGTTGAGGTTATGCGGGAACGAGTTGACTTTCTTCACAAATTAGGCCTGACTATTGAAGACATCAATAATTATCCTCTCGTTCTTGGTTGTAGTGTGAAGAAAAACATGATCCCCGTGCTTGACTATCTAGGGAAATTGGGTGTTAGAAAGTCAACTTTCACGCAGTTCTTGAGACGGTACCCACAAGTTCTCCATTCCAGTGTTGTAGTTGACCTTGCACCAGTTGTTAAATATCTACAAGGAATGGATATCAAACCAAATGATGTTCCAAAGGTACTCGAGAAGTATCCGGAAGTATTGGGGTTCAAGCTTGAAGGGACCATGAGCACATCTGTAGCTTATTTGGTCGGGATTGGGGTTGCAAGAAGAGAAATTGGTGGAATTCTCACTAGATACCCAGAAATACTGGGGATGCGAGTTGGACGAGTGATCAAACCTTTTGTTGAATATTTGGAAAGTTTAGGAATACCGAGACTAGCTGTGGCCAGACTGATTGAAAAGGGGCCTCACATTTTAGGGTTCAGACTAGAAGAAACAGTGAAGCCAAATGTCAACTCCCTTTTAGAGTTTCACATAAAGCAGGGGTCAATTGGTTCTGTGATTGCGCAGTATCCTGAAACTATGGGAGTTGATCTTGGGTCAAAGCTTCTTAGTCAACGGAGTTTCCTCAATTCGATAATCGATGTGGGTCCCGAAGATTTCGCAAGAGTTGTCGAGAAGATGCCACAGGTTGTCAGCCTGAGTAGTAAACCTATTGTGAAGCGTGTCGATTTTCTCAAGGATTGTGGATTCTCTATAGAACAAGTGAGAATGATGGTTGTGGGTTGTCCTCAGTTGTTAGCTTTGAATCTTGACATTATGAAACTCAATTTTGACTATTTCCAGAGTGTTATGGGAAGGCCATTGGATGACTTGGTTTCTTTCCCGGCTTTCTTTACTTACGGTTTGGAGTCAACTATAAAACCAAGGCACAGAATGGTTGCAAGGAAGGGGTTGAAATGTTCTCTGGCATGGCTTCTCAACTGTTCCGATGAGAAATTCGAGCAACGAATGGACTATGATACTATTGAAATGGAGGAAATGGAACTTGATTCATCCTTTGACATGAAAACACTTATGCAACCGCGAGACGACGAATATTCTGATTATGAGGACAGTGATGATGATGATGATGATGATGATGAAGATGAGTATGTATAGACTGATATGTTTAAGATAAGCTAGTCTGATGTGGGAATCTTGGATTCTAAAACTGGAGTTTCTGTCAGAAAATTGCTGGACAAAGTTTATGGAGGTAATTTCTTATTACAAAGTCTTCCTCTTTGATTATTTGCTTCATATAAAAATCGCAAGACTTTCCGAAATGCTTCATACATTCTTAATTTCTCTGCAGTGCCCTTCAAATATACCTCCCATGAATCTCTTATTTGGAAAAATGTGTAACTAACCATCTCCCACTACAATGAGACATATATAACTACCATAAACATTGTACATAATTGTAAAGACACGCAGAGAAAGTTCGGCATAAGAAATTGTATATGAATTAAATTATGTTTATTCGAATACATATGGCGCGATTTTTTAGTTCTTATGAATGGTTCAGTTCAGTCCCTTGCTTTCATTTACACGACACAGACATGTTTCTAGAATTGACACTTGAAACAAACAGAACCATGAGCATTTGTGTTACTCCCTCTGTCCCGGAATAAATGTCCTACTTTCCATTTTCGTATGTCCCCAAATAAATGTCGTCTTACTAAAAATGAGGGTATGAAATTTAGCGATCTTCCTATACTACCCATTCTAATAGGCTAAGCATTGCAATGCTATGAGAAGTGTCACTCTACCCATATGAAGAGATTGGGGAAATCAAGGAAACATAAGTAAAAGCTTAAAAACATTGACTTGTCAACTATGACATTTATTCCGGGACAGAAGGAGTAATAAGACACACGAAGGCCAAAATTTTGCCCCTTTTCGCATTTCAAATAAGTGTCAAGCATTTGATAGTTTAGCCCGTGCTTAACGCATAGAGAAGGGGGGGGGGGGCAAAGTTGGGACCTTTTTAAAGAATCCATAGCATAACTCCTGGCGACATTGGATACTCATTATTTGGATTGGGACACTTTCCGATCATTCATACTCTTGAATTGGCAGGAACTTGCCTTGATAATCGGGCCGGTAATTGTTTAGTTCATTTTTACTGCCGAAAATTCGTTGAAACTACTTTAGTTTTAAAACGAACAACAAAAAATCAATCTATTTTTGTTGCAAATTTGCACTTTATAACTAGGATGATTACGTACTAACTTGAGTTCTCATGCGCTTTTCTGACGGTTTGTACACAAGAAACATGCATGTAACTTTGATGTTTGGCAGGGATGTCATCGTACAAATAGCGTGATCAATACAGAACTCTTGATTCTTCAGAACCCAGATAACGGGAGTGATATAGTCTTAAGCTTGCCAGCCAGCGAGCAAACAAGGCAACGGGTCCGTCTTTAACTAAACCACTATCCTGGTATACAGTACCTTTCATGTTGACTGAGTTGGTATACTCTCTCCGTCCCATAACAAAGTACCCTGTTTGACTTTTTTTGTCAACACAAGTGAACTTTGACCAGTCAATCTAGTCATACTAATAAAGTCAAAACGGGGTACTTTGTTATGGGACGGTGGGAGTATAAGATATGATATATTAACCAGCCATGTAAAAGAGGAACTAAAATTGGCCTGAAACAATCTTGAGGCCAGCAGAGGCGATGGGTAGTTTAGTAATTTGATATATGTAAGAGCATTGGCTCATTGTATGTGGATTTGTATTGCAATGGTGTAGAAAGTTTGAAACACAATGGTATATTTCGGAATTAAGCCATTTACAATTTTATCAGGTGTCAGGTGAGAATTACTTCCGTCCCATAACAAAGTGCACAAATTTCTGTTTTGGTGTCTCATTGATAAGTCACACTTTTCTAAAATGGAAAGTTTATCTCACTTGTTCTCTTTCCTAATTTACAATTTTTCTTTTTTCACCCAAAAAAGAAAATAGAATCTACGAGTTACGAACTTCTACAATAGGATGTATTTTCTACAATAATCCCCATTACAATTACTTGAGATGTCAATTTACACAAAAAAAATCAACAAGAAAATAATACATCCTAATTTTCTAACCCAATTTAACAAGAGGTGGTCTCTTGTGAGAACACCTAGATCCGTCTCATAGAAGAGACGGGTCGACCCATGACCCGTGTACAACATTCTCCGCGAAGCGTAGGATCCCAACCGATGCTCCACTAAAAATCTGCCATGTGGCAGCGACTCATTGGCCCAATTTTTTTTTCCCAAAAAAAAATCAATTTTTTTCTGATTTTTTTTTCTTTACTGTTTTTTTCGTTTGCCAAAAGTAATAATTGGTACAACTAAATATAACAATTGTGTTACTTATAAAGTAGCATTGTTTATAAGTAAACGTAACACCAGTTTTACAAAAAAAAAACATAGCTCATTTTTACTCATCTTTCAACTGTAATACTAACTATAAATACGTGTAACACTAACTAAATGTAATTATCGTTATACTGAAATATAATAGTGTTTTTCCATAATATTTTTTATTTTTGAGTATTTTGATAACATTTAAAAAATAACAACTTATATACATGAATGTAATTATTTGTACAAGTAAATGTAACATTTTAGTAGATGATATTGTAACAGATTTCTATAGATAATGTAATACTTTTACATGTATCATGATAAATTGAACCCATTGTAACTTATTATTTGAAAACATATAGATATACTATTATACAAGCAAACATAACTGTTTTACAATGTTATTGTACAAGTAAAATGTAACATTCGTTTATAAAAATTGTTACTTTTCTTATTTTTACAATGTTACTAACACAAGTGTTTTTAGTTCTAAAGTGTAAATAGTTGAATTATTACTTTTCTATACATATGTGTTACAATTATGTATAAACACTGTTACATATAAGTAACACGTTCGTTACATTTTAGTTGTAATAAGTATTACTTTTGTCAAACGAAGAAAACATAAAAAAAAAACACTGCAACTTTTCTGTATATATGTATTAATTTTATGTATGCAAACTGTTACATATAAGTAACACGTTTGTTACATTTAGTTATAGTAACTATTACTTTGACAAACGAAAAAAAAAAAAAAGCCAAAATAAATAAATAAATAAAATATATATATAGATTTTTTGGCGTGTGGGTCATGGGTCAAAAATGACCCGTCTCTACTATGAGACGGGTCATGATACCCTCATACAAGTTTTTATCATTAAAAAAATTTAACAATGTTTTGGTCGGATAGCCGACATCTATTTTTGCTGACGATAAAGAAAGATTTGCGATTATTGAGTAGTTGATTATCGTATTTGACTTTTAGTTCAAATCTGTTGACATTTTCAAACTTGCATTGTCACTTTGATAAATTATTCCAAAAATCAGAATAGTGGTATTAATTCCACATGTCTCAAAATGAATTCTCTTTTTAGTTTGAGAACACTAGAAAAAACATTATGACCTTTAGTTTTAATAGTACTCCCCCACTTTCCAATTTCCAATTTCCAAGATAGATATCACATTTTTTTCAATTCGTTCTAAATATTTTTTTTTTTAAAATTAAGTAAAAGTTAATGCAATTTACCATTATATATACAATATACAAAAATAAAGCATGTTTTCAATTGACAAATCACATGCGGTGTTTATTTCAAAACAGGGCTATTGAAAAAATTTGCTATTAAACTAGAATAATCAAATTTCCTATTGTATTAAACAAGAGCAAATTTGAAAAAATTTGATCGTTAAACGCATGTCTCATCTTCATCCCTTCAATTGTTCTCCATCAATGCACCACTCGCCTTCATCTCGCTTTTTCCTTTCTAAACTACTCCCTCTATACCAAGTTGAACTACCAATAAGAAATAAAAATCAAATTCACTCTCGAACAAGAACAAACTTGATTTTCTTCTTGTGTTTTATTTTGAGACGGAAACTAAACGTTAAACGACCAAACTTCCTCCCGAAGTTCATCCAAATTTTTATGTGTGAGCACGCATCTTCGTTTGAGTTTTTAGTTATGATATTCCGATGGACACTGCAATAACAAAATTTTGTCGGCGACTACAATAACGAAATTCTAATCACCTTCCACAAATTTTGGATGCCCCTTATCAGACTCACAACAACTTTCTATTACTCACTCTGTCCCGCTTTAAGGTTCTTACTTTCCTTTTTAGTTTGTCATAATTTAAGGTTGTTACTTTACTTTATTACCTAAAATGGAAAGTGGGTCTCACTTGTCATTCTCACAACAAAAACTCCCTACACACTTTCACTTTCCTACTTTACTTTTCATATTCACAACATTTACTTTTTCTTAATCTCCGTGTAAAGTCAAACTAAGAACATTAATTTGGGACGGAGGGAGTATTATTCTTTACCATATTTTTTTTTCTCTTACCTAACTTTTCATACTCACAACAAGCAATCTACTATCAGTTTTTTTTAAAATACTCAATATGTCCCTAAACGAATGTCTATTTTGAAGATTTTTTTAGTCCCAAATAAATGTCCTTTAAAATAAAATTTAGACATTTATTTAGTAGGAATCTTAGTGCAAAATATAAAATCCCAGCTCGATCCCACCAGGTAATACTCATTTAAAGTATCAAGCAAACAACTACTTCCATTGCCCTTAAATTCTCGATTGCATTATTCCAATCAATAATTTTATCAATCATGATTTTTTCGCTACTCTGATTTATTTTTTGACTGTCAGTTAGCGTCTTTTTAATTTATGTTGGTTTTTCCCCAACATTATTGGGGGGAAATTCAGTTCGTGAAAGAAGAATTTGGGGTTTGTCATTTTTCCATGGTAATTAGTAAACGATTGAACCTTGTGAATTGATCCTCTCTCAAAAGAAGGAAATTATGGGGGAATTTCTTACTGGATTTCTGTTACCCTTGCTGCTGTTTACTGGTATGGATTTAAATTTTATATTATACTGTGCTGTTTTCTCTTTGATTTTATTTGTTTTGTTTTTGGTCCATTTGCTTATTTGATAAAATCATATTCTACTACCATGAAACTGGATTTCATGAAACTAACTTCTTACTTGAAAACCAAAATTATATATCATGAAACTGGATTTCATAGTCCAGGTTGGAGTTTGGTACTTTGCAGGTATTCAGTTTTGTCGCATTCATGATTTTGGGGAAATGTTTATGAATATGAACTCCCTCGAAAATAAATAAATAACTTGCATTGCATGTCTGTTAGTGTAAAGGCATTCATTTTATTGTTGACCACATGAATTACTAAAGCAGTTTGATCCTTCACGATTATTGAAGGCACCTCAAGCATTTTAGGTTAAGCAGCTTTAGCCAGTGGAATGCCCTTATGGACGACTACTCTATAATTGTCGTTGTTCTAGAAAATCATCAGAGCTGATTGTCGGATATGTACCTGCACCCACTCCTTTTTGTCGAGTTCGGATAGCATAGATCTGGGGTCAAGGATAGATGTACTAGTGGGCTTACTTTTATGCAATCGGCATGAGGGTTACTTAGTAGCTAATGACAATGTTTAGGTATGAAGTTTGTAGTTGAGGCCCTCTATAGCGTGTTAGGGTTTTAAAATGAGCTGTTAGCTTAATATGGTATCACACCTATGGTTTAGAAAGATATTGGGTTCGAGTCACCCTGCTTGCATTTGTTTCTCAAGTATTTTTTGTGCATGTGCTCTCATTATGACTTGTTTTGATGCCCTGGTTGTGGCGTGCCTGTTTATCTTGCATGGATAGGACACCCATGAGGGGAATTTGAGTCATGATCCAACTATGTGCTAAACATGCCCTAAATATGGCAGTGAATCTGGGTGCCAGGTTCGGTAAGATTAGAAGATTTGTATTAATAGTGTAAAACGTATATGCGCTCACCGACACTCGTGTTGATGTGGATACCTTGTTAGAATGATAATTAGTAATGAGTGTTTTAATAAAGTACACTATTGCGAAGCTGTTCCCTTCAGCCATCTTTCTGTTCTCCTTCCCAGTTCCCACCCCACCCTCAGGCCCCAGCCTGTAAAAGTTCTTGAATAACGAGAACAGCCCCTGCATTCCAGGACAGTCTTTAGCAGGACCTCGAGTTACTGCAGCTCAATCTCTTTGCGAATGCGAGACCAATCTGGTAGAATTGCTTATATATGATGGTTTGGAGTTTCTTTGTTGATTCTTGTAGCCATTATATTATTGGTTGGAGCCCTCATTGTTAAACTTACTGCCAGTATCCTGGAGCTTTTTCATGGTCAATCTGGAATGTTATCTCCCCAGCACGAGAATATTCCAAAAAACAAAAACAAAAAACTAAGCTATATTTTTTGCTTTTGTACCGTGCAGATTTTATACGTGTATACTACATTTCTTTCACTAACACACCTTTGTTCAGACTTACCTTTCAATCTTGCTGCATGCATTATGAGAAATACAGATATCTGTGGATGCTTAAGAATTCTTATTCAATGTATGGGACCATTTTGTTTTTCAATCCTTCTTTACATCCACACCTTTCTTTCTTTCACAGCCGCTTTCCTGAATTGGAGCTTGATATCTCTTGTTGACTTGGTGGCGGCTCTGCTCATTCTATTCAGTGCTCCAAAACGACGTAAGCGACCATGTAATTCCACCTTTTATATTCAAATTTTCGTTCGTTGATATCTTATTAGCATTCATGCTAGAATGAAGTCTTGACATCTCATCATGATTTATGTCATCTTGTAATTTTTTTTTTTTTTTCAAATCATAATCGGGCTTCAATTAAGTATACTGTAGTTAACCCTTCTCTGCTGCTTTTGCATCATAATTTCCTGTTCACATCAGGTTACAACTCTATGCTTGGTTGATGAATGAAAACCTATGTTTATTGCTGCTAATTTTGCTTGACATTGAAGTCCTTGTTATGTATGCCTTTTGGAATAAATGGGTGAAGAATGGTCAATTTGACTTAATATTTTACTGGAGGATATCGTAGACTTACTTTCTTGCTTGCTGCCAATCGAGAGTAATTGTAATTGCTTTGGGGAATACTGAACTGTCTATTTTAACAATGAGTTAGCGGTTAGAAATTAATCAGCTTTGCACAGTCTATAGTGTGATCATAGACATAGGATACAATTAAATACAAACTTTGCTGGATATGTCATATATTATTAAGGGGCCAAGCTACAGAAGTTTGAGTTCACAAATTTTTGTAATAAGAGAAATGTGCCACTTTTAATCATGCAAACATTGAAACCAAGGACTGGGAACTATTTTTGTTGCTTCCGGTTCAGAGAGTTCATTTTCTCTTTTTTCGTATGTCCCATTCAGCGAGTCCCTTCTCTAAGTTTATATGCTTACAACTTTCACCGACTTCTAGAATTGACCAGCAAACTTCAACACAGTGTCAACGGGATGATACTTACATTAATATCGCGTAACGGAATATTACTTTTATGTTTCGAAAGCCCTTCAAAAGGGACAGTGTACTGAAGACCGATGGAAAGGGACGGATTCTATATTTGATAGTATTTGCTCCTTGAACTTATATGCCTAGTCTCGGAACTGTGGGATCCATTTCTGGAACATTAAATTCTTGAAAGGTCAGGAACTTGTGTGAGACAGCTTCATGAATGCAATAAAAATGTGAAATCATATAAGAGAGGATCAAAGGATTCCATTATAAATGAGTCCAGGCTTCTGAAAGAGGGAAAAAATATGAAACAAGTCTGGAGAGAACAAGATGACTAGGCAATACGGGTGGAAGAGAAAAGCATTTTGTAAACTTTTGTAGTTTTGCCGCCATTTTACAGAGTAGTGAGACTGCTTACTTTCTCTTTCCTCAACTTCCTTGATACCAATGAATGCATAAAACAATAGAAACTGTAGTCTGCATATTATTTTACTGCAACTATATAACGTAGAGGAGTTATGTTTTCTCAAATAGTTTACTAACCTTCCTTTCGCCCCTACAAAGCCTGGCCCAAACTATGTGCCGTTTGTGAAGATCCTGAAGAGTTTAAAAGGGGTTAGGATGTAGCTTGTTTGATTATCTTTGTATTGTATGATTGAGATCTCAATTGTATTTTCTATTCAGTAATATAACATGGTCGACTCAGACCTAACCTTTGCGCTAGTTGTAAATACTCTCTTGTCGTTCTAACACAAGGTTTAACTTTTGTAGGAATTCATTATGGAGGAGGCAATCTGCTTTTGTGGTTTATTATTGCCTTTTCTCCTCTTGTTATCCTCTCACAGGTGATTTTTCTTATCATATGCTCGATTGAAGGTGGTGAATGGAGGGCGGCAGATACTTGGTGGGTGAAGCTGATTGGATTCATGACGTAAGATTTGGATTTCTTTCTCTTTTCAGAACTTTAACTTTTTCTTATGTTTCCTATCATGATTTCTAGCTTATGCATATTAATGAAGTATGCTTTTGCAGAATCCAGTCTTGGAGATCTCCCCGGGTGATCTATTACTTGGCAATACAACTATTGGTGGCTCTTATTCCTTTTATTGAAATCCACAGAAACAGATTTGTTTGGCGTCCGCTGCCAGCTTCATTGTCCGAAAGTCTTCCATCAGTCCTTGAACGTATTGGTGGGCACCTTGTTTACATTTTGTTGTTTCCCTCACATTTTTATTCCTCACCCCAAATGGTATTTGATGTCGATTGCATCTTCATCAATCTAAGTCAACATGAACCGTACTAAACCATGCAAATGAATACTCCCTCCGCCCCACTCGAAATAAGACGTTTTGCCATTTTGGGAGTCCCATCCGAAATAGGACATCCTTAAATAGATAGTTTTTATTACTTTTTTATTAATAGGACCCACTTGTCATACTCACAACAACTTTTCATTTATTATTCCCTACCCACTTTCTCTCTTCTTCATACTCACAACACTTACTTTTCAAATCACTTTTTCCAATAAAATACTATTATTCGTTAATCCCCGTGTCGGGACCAAGAATCCTATTTTGGATGGGACGGAGGGAGTATATTTTATGATTGAATGTCTACAACTGTGGATATTATTACCTGGTTAGAATGATATCAAATGTTGGGAAAAGGGTGAGCCTATGGATAATCACATTTTTCTATGATGAATGTGCTTCAAGTTTATTGAATGTTTTAGAAATTTGTTAAATTATTAATCTGCAGTGTCAAGTTATCCTTCACCTTACATTTGTTGTTTGCTATCAAGTACGAACATATGATATTAGTAAAAAAAAAATCACAATTGATTTTTTTATAGTATTTTTTTTTTTTTGATAAGTAAATATGTGCATTAAAAATTCGCCAAGGGGGCGAACCCATACAAAAGAAGCAGAAGGCTTTACAAGATAAGAACCTACATCTGAAAAAAACAGAGAAACCAAGCTAAATACCCCAAAAAGAGTTAATTACCCAGCCTCATCTCCCCCAAAAAATCCACAAACGGGATGAGTGCACTGGGTAAGAACTCATACAGCCAAAAAAACAAAGTGCTAAGCATCAAAAAAGAAAGTTTATGAGTAGGCAATGCGGTTCCTTCGAAGCTTCTTAAATTCCTCTCTCGCCAAAGAGTCCACATAACACAATGTGGAATGGCTCCCCACAGTTTTTGCCCTTGGAATGCGAACGCCAAACCAGGCATCTAAAAAGCTCTTCACTGAAATAGGCATAGTCCACGAGATCCCAACTAAGGAAAACACAATACTCCATAAACCCCTAGCAATATCACAATGTAGCAGTAGATGATTAACTGTCTCATCGCTCTTCAGACACAAACAACAATGATTAACTAGCAATATTCCTCTTTTCCTCAAATTATCCCCAGTAAGAATTTTCTCCCAAGTCGCTGACCAAAGATAAAAAGACACTTTAGAAATATCTTGATAAAAAATATGAAGTTTATGATTTAGAAATATCTTGATATTTAATGTTTCTGTCACCAGTCACATGCTTAATCAGTCCAAGAACAAGAATCTATGTTTGAGATTCTAACTTGGTGGGAATTACGGACTATATGTGATATGCTTCATTAATCTTTTAACTTGTTGACACTAGGTCGGATATATCCTAAAAAAATTAGCATTTAAAGGCTATATGCTGCTACAAAATTTGGAGTTGACATCGTTGTTCTTTGGGTTTTGAAAAAAGCCCTTTTTTTTTCTCTGGGCAGGGGTGGGGAGACTATGAAATACAAATTGAATTATTTTGAGATAGTGTTATGCTATCTATATTTAGGTTAGGCTATGTAAAATTGAAACTTTAATCTTCTTTGCACATTTCTGAACCTTATTTTATTCAATATATGTTTGACTGGAAAAATTTCTTTTTTTTCCTTCTGGCTGTTTGTCACATGAAAGGTTCACATGTCAAGGTTGCTTTCTGCCTGTTGTTGCCTGCGATTCAGTTGGTTGCAGGAATCAGCAATTCTTCTTGGATTTCCTTACCAGTTTTTGTTTGTAGCTGTGTTGGCCTTGTCGATTGGTCCTTAACAAGCAACTTTCTCGGCCTCTTCAGGTTAGTACTCCCGTGTCTATAATACTTAACCTTATCCTCTCTTTCTCTCTCTCTCTCTCTCTCCTAATCTCGTATGGGTTAGCCCAGATGCTAATCCCTCACGACTCACATTTATCTACATTTCTGAAGGTGGTGGAGATATCTTTGGGTGTATGCAGGCTTCAATATATTATTTCTTTATGTGTATCAGCTTCCAGTTGGGTTCCCAAGGATGGTCAATGTTGTAGCTGAATTCCTTGGTTTGTACAAAATCTCCACAGCGTCGGAGGGGACAAAAATATGTTCTGGTCTTTTTCTGATTGCATTCTTCTTCATGGTATGCATTTTCATAACAGTTTTGATGCATTAAGGATTACATGCCAATTTAAATAAGAAATGCAATTTGTACAGCATTATGCTTTGATCCGGAATTTGGATTTTGTTTATCCACAGTTTGCTTGTTATATTTTCTCATTGTACTTTTTAGAAGTCATATTGCTCCCATATGTCCTTTGCACAGTGAGAAATAGAGAAAAGGAGAAAGAATAAAATGAAGATCTTGCTTCATATCTTGTTAGCTTTGGTTGTGAAAACTCTTAAATCCTTTGCGCATATGCTTGTTCCACCCTTTAAATTATTCCGCCAATGTTCCTTACACAACTGTTACAACTTTGTACATATGGTGAGATCACTAAGGGCATTTATGTGTATGGGACTATGGGCTACTAAAAATGCTTAAAAGTCAACTTTCTAAGATTATCCTGGAAGTAAAAAAATGGACACTCATTTAGGAAGAAGTTCGTGTGTTTCTTATAAGAATATCTTCTCAGCTTCCACCATGAAAATGAAAAGGCTAGATGATCAAAGAGCGTAAAATAATACTCCCTCTGTCCCTAAATGAGTGTCCATTTTCAAGAAATCTTTGTCCCTAAATGAGTGTCTTTTTTGAACATAACTTTCTCCCTAAACGTTTTTTTTCGAAATTTTTTTCACCGGTTTCTTTATACGTGCAAAACTAAAGGTTTAGAAAGGAGATTACAAGATTATATATGAATCGTTGTTACCAAATTGTTCAAAACGTTGAGATTTTCAGTGTCCCTTAAAATGAAATTTGGACACTCATTTAGGGACAGAGGGAGTACCATTTTCTGTTTTGTAATTGTTCCAACATCTAAGATCACTATTTTTCCTGATTAAATGAACCACGCTTTTGTTTCTCGTGGTCACTTGTTCCGGAATGCTATCTGATTGTACTGGATGATCCCAGGTATCTTGTGTCAAATGTGATCTGGAGGAAATGGATTCCATTATGTCCACAAGAGAAGGCTTGAATGAGCAGCTTCTTCCTGTAAAGCACTCTTTTTTTATTCGTGAATCAAGGTAAGCAATCTGGAATTTTAGAATCTAACAGGTCTTTCCTTTTTCATCGTAAGATATTTCATCAAAAATCCTTTCTCAGTATTGTTTTGCGATTTTTTGAAACATTACTGGTCAATGTGAAACCATGACTTGCTGCTCACAAGAGGTCTAAATTGGATTTCTGTTATTGGCAGGTCTGGTGTTAGGCATACCAATGTGTTACTAAGAGGTCCAGTTTTCCGGATATTTAGTATCAACTTTTTCACTTACGGTTTCCCGGTACATATCTTGAATTATACATTGTTTGTAATTTGTTTGGATTTACCTCATTGTTTGTGGCGATTAGTCATTTACCGTTGAACACTGCCTTTGTTCTTGACCTTTTTTTTTGGCATCTATTTGAAGAAGTTAATGAATATAAACTTGTGATTCTGGGAAAGTAGCTCTAACGACATTCAAATAATCTTATTTTTCTAATGTTCATTAGAGGAGTCAATTTTTTTTTTGTAATACTCCCTCTATCCCAAAACAAACTTCCCATGTCATTTTAGGAACGTGAATTACGGAAAGATGTTGGAAAAGTAGGTGGTGTGAGTGGGAAGGAGACAGAAAGTGGGGTAGGGAATAGTAAGTGGATAGTTGTTGTGAGTGGGAAGGAGAGAGAAAGTGGAAGGAATCTTTTCCCTTTTGGGTAAGTGGGAGTTTCTAATGGGACGCCCAAAATCGCAAAATGGGAAGTTTGTTTTGGGACGGAGGGCGTATACATTATTGAAAGTGTGCAATATGAGGATATCATTATTTAAAACTTTGATTGTTGTTTGTTTCGTCTTTATGGAAAATGATGTTGATATTCGCTAGCGTTAAACTATGATAGTATATGCTTTTGGGCCTCACTTTAACACTTTAAGCTTTTAGATGTGTTGGTTACGTAACATGATACTAGAGCTTTGGTTTAACTGTCTCAAGTTTGAGTCTCCTATCCCCCCCCCCCCTGCGAGTAATATGTTAATCAACAAGTTGGCACCCTGATTAATCTGTTATGCACCTAAGGATGTATGTTTGTTTGTGTATCCACTGTGTGGCTGTTGCATGCGAGTGGCGTCTTTAATCATGGTATACAATCTCGAGTCCTCTCCAACATCCTAAGCTTCTACTCCTCCCGTCCCAAAAGGAATGACCATTATCCAAACAATTTTATCCTAAAGTATTGTCCATTTCTAGTGAAGTTACTGAAGGCATCTTATAAACTATCACGTTAAATCTTATCAAAAAATGGTGTAAATATATAAACAAACTACCACGTTCTAATCTGCACTTGCAATGACAATGTGCTTATTAAGAGTATTTATATGGTATACATATGAGTAAATTAAAAGTCAACATCCTTAATTCCTTGAATAAGGTGAAAATGGGGACTTATGATGAAGGGAGTATCTCAGGCGACATGAAGCTGTGGTTCTTGGTGTTTCGTGCACCACCTAAAATCGGACAAACTTGTGTTCAAATAACCAATACTGTTCAATGAGAACTTGGTTAGTTATCCAGTAAGATCTTGTTAGAAAGACTTTTTGGAATGTAACAACTCTCAGAACAATCCTTCAGTACTAGATTAAGATTTAGAGGCTTGATTTTGTTGATCGAAAGTGTAGAAACCCCCAATCATCCACAATGAGCTTACCGCTTTCTTAATGCTTTGCTGTAAATATCGTCTTTTAGACAATTTAATTGAGAAATTGAGATAAAGTAAGCTCTGTTTTCAAAGATGAACTATCTAAAGGTATATGTTTTCCGTTTATGTCGTAAATATGCAGAATTTGCCACCTTGGGGAAGGATAAAAAAGTAAAATGATGTTGATGCATTACATGATAGGGCTCCCTTAAGAAATAGCTTGTGATCAAAATTGATTACATCTAATTCTAGTTTAACTTTACATAGAGATCGTTTCCTTTGCGTGAATGCTATGGGTTTCAGTTTCATATAAGCCAAGTGTATCAATAGTCTTTGCTTATGTTTTTAATTTTCAGTGATTAAATTGACAGGTGTCCTTGTTTGCCCTCTCATATTGGAGCTTCCACTTTGCAAGCGTGTGTGCATTTGGATTGCTCGTATACGTTGGATACATTATATTTGCTTTCCCTTCCTTGTTTCGTTTGCACCGGCTGAACGGGCTTCTGCTTGTCTTCATTCTTTTGTGGGCCGTCAGTACATATATCTTCAATGTTGCTTTTTCATTATTGAATTTGAAACTTAGAAAGGTAGCTTCATCCTCTAAAAAAAGTCTTACTCTTTTCACTGCTAAAAAATAATCGCCGAGTTGATGTTTCCGTTTCTCTGAATGCATAAGCAGGACATGGAGATATGGGAGATGGCGGGGTTTTGGCATTATTCTATTCCTGGATTATTTATATTTGCACAGTTTGGTCTTGGAATTCTTGTTGCTCTTGGAAATCTTGTGAACAACTCTGTTTTCCTGTACATATCTGACGAGGACCAGCGATCTTCAACTGAAAATTCTACTGAGGAAGGTATTAGATGCTACTACCATTAACCATTCTTAATGCCTCCTCGGTCAATTAGTAGTAGAATATTCTACTGAAACTACTAATATTGAAATAATTGGAATACATGGTTAGCAAGAAATCTCTACTCTATTTTATTCTTTTTGAAGTAAATATGTTTTCCATCTCAAAATCGTTCACATCATTTTTCACTTCAGAGAGATCTATATGATTATATTACATATCCTTTTCGTGGCAGTTAAAGAAGAGACCAAAGTGCTAATAGTGGCTACGATTGCTTGGGGACTACGTAAATGTTCTCGACCTATCATGCTGGTGCTGATCTTTCTAATTGCAATGAAACCTGGTCTCATCCATGCTGTATACAGTATGTTAACTTGAACATAATAAAATGAGTATTTATTTGATTTTGTGTTATGGCAATCTCTTATTTGTGCTTACTCATGTCTTTTGCTTCAGTGATATTCTTTTTCATTTATCTTTTGGGCCACCACATCAGCAAAAGAATACGTCAGGCACTAATTCTTTTATGTGAGGTTCATTTCGCCATGTTATATGCACTTCAGATCAATCTTATATCCCAGGCTTTGGAGCAAAAAGGCTCTTTAAGTTTTGAAATTCTATCTCAATTAGGTATGGTCTGTTTTTAAGTTGCTTCATTTGAAACGTCATTTTAGGAGGGAAAATAATCAATCTGCATCTGCTTTTATATTTTCCGTTCTAGTCTTCATTTCCTTTTTGTTACAATGATCTTTATGTTTGTGCAGGTCTAGTTGATGGTGGTAGTTCTTGGGATTTCTCGGAAATAGCTGTGCTTGCTTGCTTTTGTGCCATTCACAACCATGGTTATGAAATGCTATTTTCATTCTCAGCAGTTGTGCAACACACCCCCTGCCCTCCAGTTGGATTTAGTGTTTTGAAAGCTGGTTTGAGCAAATCAGTACTGTTGTCTGTTTATGCCTCCCCAACTACCAGAAACATCAATGACTATTCATCTCAAGGTATAATGTATCCAAGTTTAGGTTTTTACTGGGATTACGTTCATTCTTTTATTGCTAGTAGCCATGTAAAAAATCAATATTTGATTCTAAAATTGGCATTGTCAAATTGTAAATATGAAAGCATGCCTAGATATTACATTTGGACATTTTTTGCAAACAATATTGTTTTGTAAAATTACCGTCTACTCACTCCGTCGCACTTTAATCTACAAAGTCAAAGCAAAAATAGTCAACTTCATTGTAGTTTGACTAAAACCTTAAAAAAAAAATCATGATCCTAAAAATAGAATTAAAAATTATTATTGATTCACCATTAATAATATACTTCCTCCGTCCCAAAACAATGTGCAAAAAAGTGAGTGCGGATATTAAGGAGGAAATAGTAATGGGTAGTTGTTGTAAGTATGAAAAGTGAAGTAGGAGAGAGAAAGTGGGGTAGGGAATAGTAATTGGTAGTTGTTGTGAGTATGACAAGTGGGTTCCAGTGAATAAAGAAGCAAGTATAAAATTTCCATTTTAGGAAAGTGTGACTTATCAATGGGACGCCCAAAAGGGAAATTTGTGCACATTGTTATGGGACGGAGGGAGTACTCGCTAATAATTTTTAGTTTTTCAAAAGGATAGTCAATTTTTTTGCAAATTCTTGGTCAAAGTGCGATGAAGTTGACAATTTTTTCTTTGACCTTGTAGATTAAAGTGGGACAGAGGGAGTATCTTATAGTAGCTCATTACTCTTTTCATATTTGAAAATGAGAAAGATAAAAGTTTCTGACAATAATCTAAACCTTCATCTGGAAAATGGAAAGTAACTTTGAAAGATTTATAATTTTAAACACTTTGCATAAATACCATGTGTAATAGGTAGCTCAGCTTAAAGGTTAAGGTCTTGGGAAAGATCACTGTTTGACCCTTTCTGTTTACTAGCATTATTTGTATTCTATATGATTACTCTCATTACTTAAATCCTTTATTTTTTAATCTTCTTTCAGAGAGACTAATTGCTTCTTACCTCAGTGCTGTAAGCCAGAAGTTTCTCTCCCTTTATCGCTCATTTGGAACTTATATTGCGTTCCTAACCATACTTGTCACGGTGTACATGGTGAGGCCTAACTATGTATCATTTGGATACATATTTCTTCTTCTTTTCTGGATCACGGGAAGACAACTTGTTGAGAAGACAAAGCGGCGGTTATGGTATCCTCTTAAAGCATATTCGGTTGTGGTGTTCATCCTTATCTATAGTTTGAGCATTTTCCCCCGTTTTAAGGCCTGGGTATCCACAAGGTTCAATCTTTATCCAAACTTTGGGTATAAACCCGATGCTTCATTGTTAGAGAATATTTGGGAATCTCTGGCAATTATGATTGTAATGCAACTTTATAGCTATGAGCGGAGACAAAGCAAGTTTAAAGGATCAGATGACCCAAATTCATTGCAACTTGGAGTACTGGGATTTATCAGGCGGCTTCTGATATGGCACAGTCAGAAAATTCTTTTTGTTGCTCTGTTCTACGCATCATTATCTCCAGTAAGCGCATTTGGCTTTTTGTATCTTTTTGGTCTTGTCATCTGTTCAGTTTTACCAAAAGGTTCTAGGATCCCATCAAAAACATTTCTAGTTTACACAGGATTTCTGGTTACTACCGAATATTTATTTCAGATGTTGGGTAAGCATGCTAAGATGTTTCCAGGGCAAAAGCACTATGACTTGTCCGTATATCTGGGGTTTAAGGTTTATAAGTCTGGAATTTGGGGACTAGAAGCAGGTTTGAGGGATAAAGTTCTGGTCGTTGCTGCTTGTACGCTGCAGTACAATGTCTTTCATTGGTTGGAGAAGATGCCCAGCTCTTTTTCTGATGCTAATATCTGGGAAGAGCCTTGCCCATTGTTTGTCTCAGCAGAAGGTCTGTTACCAGTTGTTTCTGTTTCAAATGGGGAAAATGAACCCTCGTCAGATACAGAGCATTTGTCTGACAAGAAAACGGGGGTGAAAAGCAGCAGTTCTTGGCCATTTTTCAATCCAGGCTCAAATGACGTGTCCTCTAGATCAGGAGGATCCGAGGGTAGTAGAACTAGTAAATATTCATTTGGATATATCTGGGGAAGCATTAAGGAAAACAAAAAATGGGACATGAAGCGGGTACTTTCATTGAGAAGGGAAAGATTTGAAATGCAGAAGGCTTCCTTGAAAGTATATCTGAAGTTTTGGATAGAGAATCTATTCAACCTTTTTGGCCTTGAGATCAACATGATTGCATTTCTTGTTGCCAGTTTTTCTCTGCTGAATGTCATTTCTATAATATATATCGGGTCACTTGCTGCTTGCATTCTTCTACGCCGTCCTATCATACGTAAATCATGGCCTATATTTGTTTTCTTGTTTGCTTCCATTCTCGTGCTCGAGTACTTCGCTCTATGGAAGAATGCAATGCCCTCGAGTCAACAAATTCCAAGTGGGGATAACATGCATTGTCATGATTGCTGGGAGATTTCAAATGTATACTTCAGTTACTGCCGAGATTGTTGGCTAGGTACTCTTTACTTATCTATTTCATTGCAGGTTATTTGCCTATACCACCGATACATTTCTTATTCACTCTAAAACTTATTTAACCATTTCTTCTTCATAAAAAGCTACCAAATACTCCCTCCGTCCCAGCACAAGTGACACTTATTTCCTTTTCGATCCGTCCCAGCATAAGTGACACTGCCTAAAATGGAAATGTTTTAATATATTTATATTCAACCAACCCCACCATTTAACCCCACTCATTCTCTCTCTTCATTTTCTACCACTCATTTTATTCAACCAACATTACTATTTACCCCACTCGTTCTCTCTCTTCATTTTCTACCACACATATACTACTTTTTCTTAATCTCCGTGTCCCCAAAATTGGTGTCACTTGTGCCGGGACGGAGGGAGTATATATGAGTGCATTCACTCAAGTTGATACTTCTCCAAGCTGATAAGAGTTTCATTTTTTATTCGAAGTCTGAGGTTGAGTTCAAAGAACTACTTAACAATTTTCATTGAATTTCAAATTTTTCTTGTTATGAATGTGTAGGACTTAATGTTGATGATTCTCGGGTGCTGCTCAGTTATTTTCTGGTCTTCATGCTTTCATGTTTCAAGCTTCGAGCTGACCATTCATCCAGAATCTCAGGGGTATATACATATCGTGAAATGATTTCTCAGCGTAAAAATGCTTTTGTCTGGCGAGATCTCTCCTTTGAAACCAAAAGCATGTGGACGATTTTTGATTACTTGAGGGTTTATTGCTATTGTCATCTACTGGATCTTGTGCTTGCCTTGATCTTGATTACGGGAACATTTGAGTACGACATTCTTCACCTTGGATATCTTGCATTCGCTCTAATTTTCTTTAGAATGAGATTTACAATACTGAAGAAAAAGAACAAGATCTTTACGTGGTTGCGTGCATACAACTTCCTGGTTATTGTCCTCTCCTTGGCCTATCAGTCTCCTTTTGTGGGTGATGTCACCTCTGGGAAGTGTCAAACTGTAGATTATATTTATGAAGTGATTGGATTTCACAAGTTTGATTATGGGTTTCGGATAACCTCTAGATCTGCTCTAGTCGAGATTATCATCTTTGTTCTTGTATCATTGCAGTCATATATGTTTTCCTCTCAAGAGTTTGATTATGTATTTCGATATCTTGAAGCTGAGCAAGTTGGTGCCATCGTACGTGAACAAGAGAAGAAAGCTGCATGGAAAACAGCCCAATTGCAGCATGTTCGAGAAGCTGAAGAGAAGAAGAGGCAACGTAACATGCAAGTGGAAAAGATAAAAGCAGAAATGCTCAACCTACAAACCCAGCTTCACGGTATAAATTCCACTCCTGCCCTCGATGTCGGTTCTCCTGGTAGTGAAGGCTTAAGAAGAAGGAGAAGTGTTTCTCGTAATATCGAGGCCGATATTGTAAATCTTGAGAATGAGGAGCGTACTCCTAGGAGACAAGAGCCGGATGGACATGCTGACTCACCATTGCCTTTCGAATTGCATGAATCTCTAAACGCCTTTAGAAGTGGGAGTTTGTCATTGCCTTTCTGCGAGATCACTGAACTTGAAGAGGATGCTTCCGGAAGTTCTTTTACTGTTTCAGACAAAGCAAAGAAAGATGAGGGCCAAACAACTGAACACCCGTTAATTTCTGCTGCTCAGTTGCTAGGTGATGGTGTTTCTCGGGCCAAGTCAATTGGGAATCAGGCAGTAACCAACCTAGCAAACTACCTCAACATTCCTCAAGAAGATTCAGATACAAATGAGCCCTTGTCTTCAAAAGACGGAATTCATAAAGATACAGATACACAGAACAGTAGTTATATGCCATATAATCGCTCGGCATCCTTACAGTCTGTGAAAAGTACTACTGTGTCTGATACGGCAAGTGTCCAGATCAGGAAGATTTTCCGTCATATATTGTCACAGATGAGATCGAATAACGATGTTGTGTGCTATTGTTGCTTTCTTCTAGTGTTTCTTTGGAATTTCAGTTTGCTTTCAATGGTATATTTGGCTGCTCTATTCTTGTATGCTCTTTGTGTAAATACGGGCCCCAGTTACATCTTCTGGGTAGTTGTGCTAATGTACACTGAACTTTATATCTTGCTTCAGTACCTATATCAGATCATCATCCAGCATTGTGGTTCTACCGTCCGGCCCAGCGTACTGTACGAGTTGGGATTTCCAACAAAAAGAATGACATCATCATTTGTAATCAGCTTGTTACCCCTTTTCCTCGTATACTTATTCACCCTCATTCAGAGTTCTATAACTGTCAAGGATAGTGAATGGGTTTCCTCCACTGAAAATGGCAGGTTTACGGGACGATCTGTATACAGGAATAATAATTTTATGAATTACAGCTGGAATGAGCGTGCAAAAAAGCTGCTTCAATCTACAATAGATGGGGGTAAAATGGTCATTAGAAACTGCATTAGGTACTGGAAGTCGCTGACGCAGGAAGCAGAATCTCCTCCATACTTTGTCCAGCTATCTATGGATGTTCACTTGTGGCCTGAGGATGGGATTCAACCTGAGAAAATTGAATCTGGAATAAATCAACTCCTTAGAATTGTGCATGATGAGAGATGCAAGGAAAAGAACCCTAGTGTTTGCCCTTGTTCGAGTAGGGTTCAAGTTCAAAGCATAGAGAAGAGTATGGAAAACCCGAATGTGGCCTTGGCTGTTCTTGAAGTGGTCTTTGCCTCACCGTGGACAGAATGTACACCAAAAGAAAGGTACAAATCTCTGACTCCGGCTGCTGATGTGGCAAAGGAGATTGTCATAGCACAGCATGGCTGTCATGTTGAAGAGGTTGGGTTCCCGTACCCTATTCTCTCTGTAATCGGAGGAGGCAAAAGGGAAGTCGATCTCTATGCCTTCATGTTTGGTGCAGATCTATCTGTTTTCTTCTTGGTTCTCATGTTTTACCAATCTGTTATAAAGAACAAAAGCGAATTTCTGGAGGTTTATCAGCTGGAAGATCAATTTCCGAAAGAGTTTGTATTCATTTTAATGGTAAGTGTTATCTCTTTCATTCTTTATGATGTTATCTTTAATGGTGAATAATTTTCAACCTAGAATTGACCTAACAACTAATCGGCTTCTCGGTTTTGTCCCATGATCTTTATATACTGCTAGCCAAGGTTTTTTATTTATCCAATATGGATTTTTAGCCTCAACATACCTCTCACGTGTCGCACTGTTGCTAGATACGAGGCTTGCAATGTAAACTTATGACATAGACCGACAAAGAGGCAAAAGTTGAACCTTTAGGCATGTTGATGTGAAAGAATGTGCTCTGATGCCACCTTTAGGCATGTCAATGCATAAGAATGTGCTTTGATGCAATATCGAATGGGCTTCTCAAAACCAGTTGTGTTGTGAAATCTTTTGTAGACCTTCGTTGACGATTTCATATGATGATCATGTTAGCCGACCCCAAATCATTCTGGGACTAAGGCTTTGTTGTTGTTGTTGTGTTGTTGTGTTGTTGTTTGCCCCTCTCTCTCGAACAACCTAAGCTATAACACAAACCAATCCAATTTGAGGTCGAAACTTGTATATGTATGTTTCAGTAGTTATGCATGTATTAATTATTCTTTTCAAAATATATTTCATCGTTGTCCTTACATCTGTCATTGCAAGTCACAATTCTATCGGCTTCGTATCACTATTTTATTTTATTTTTGGGGATTTTGACCCTCTTTAATGTTCCCTATGCAGGTCATCTTCTTCTTAATTGTGCTTGATCGCATTATTTATCTATGCTCGTTTGCAACCGGAAAAGTGATCGTCTACCTCTTCAACCTCATCCTCTTCACATATTCTGTCACTCAGTATACTTGGAGCATGGATCATGAACAAGAAAATGCTGCAGGATTAGCCATTCGTGCTATATATCTTACAAAATCAATTTCTTTGGTCTTGCAAGCGATGCAAATACGATATGGAGTTCCTCACAAAAGCACTTTGTATCGGCAATTTCTGACCAGCAATGTCTCTCGAGTTGATTATTTAGGCTATCGACTCTATCGTGCTCTGCCTTTCCTTTATGAACTGCGATGTGTGCTTGATTGGTCCTGCACCACCACATCTTTAACAATGTATGACTGGCTCAAGGTTGGTTCTCCTTCCATTTGCTTGTATACTCGGACTTGTACTGGTTCTGGTTTATAGGGGCGTGTTCAAAGCACTTCTTCTCTCCAATTAAAAACTCTTCTGTTCTTGTCGATGCTTAAAAAAGTAAGCAATAGTAGTTAATCTACTGCATATAGATTGTCCCCATCCATGTGGCACAAAGGGTATGAACTTCTTGCAGATTTTAGGGTTCTGGCCTTCTAGGTTAAAAAGGCGTATTCAAATATATGTTCTTCTTTAGATCCTAGAAAGAAGAAATCTGTTCGGATTCGTCGATTCAGAATATATACCCATTTCTAGCATAACACCACGAGACTGATACAGTCTATGATCGAAGCTTCATGACCTAATGAAAAGGACAAACAAAAAAGAAACTGAAAACCATAAGTTGTCCGAGATTTGTTTCAGAGGTTGAAAGGATTGTGGTATTGATAGAAGTAAGTGAACTAACAAGGCGTAGGAGAATGATAAAGTCTACTACTTAGGGATAAATATTTTGTGACTTCCAAGACTAAAATACTTGCAATCTGTCGTTTTCCCCTAATTAATTATAGGGTTAATTGCAATTTAGACCCTGAAGTAGGTTACCACCCTTCCAATCGAGCCCTGACTGTCTTTTTTCATCAGATCAGACCTTGGGGTAATTCATTTTCGCCAGTTAGGGTCTTTTTAACGGAATTCGTTAAAAACTCAGTTAAAAAGCATGTGCCATGCACGTGACTAACTGAATTGGGTTGTTTGAAGTTGATGTTTCTTTTAAGGGGCTTAGTGAAAATTCCAAACTTAGAAGGGCTGAAAATTAAAATAATTATTAAAATAGTAAATAAAAGGGTTTTTAAAGTTATTTTCAAAATATTAATAAAAAATAAAATTAAATAAGAATTTTATTTTAAAAAAAAAAAAATTTAACATTTACCAAAAAAAAAAACACATCCAATAAATATTCAACATTTTATAATTTATAATAGAAAAAAAAATTAAGACATTATTTACTTTTTTTCACCCACATAATTTAATGTTTTTTATTCAATCCTTATTATTTATCATATTAACAATCTCAAAATTAATAAAAATAGAATATTTTTGACAAAAATATATTAAATTATTAAATAGGAAATCAAGCATTACTAGTAGTATTTTTTTATAAATTAGCTCAACCAAACAAAAAAAGAAAAAAAAAACAAAGGAAGAAGAAAAAGAAAATATTCACCCTTCTTCCCCAGTTTCCTCCCCCACCCCATGTTCATCCCCCTCAAACAAAAAAATGGAATCACCAGTAGCAATGGACACGTCTCTGCTTCTCCTTTCTCCGGCGGAGATGAAGGGAGTTTGCCCGATTTGATGCGTTTGGTCGGAGAAGAAGCTCTAACCGGTGTTGATTCAGCGGAGAAGGATCTAGAGAGAGAGAGAGAGATCTGGAGAGAGAGGCGAATCTGGAGCACTCTGGATGAGGTTTTCGAACAGATCTGGGGGGGGGGGAGCATTTTCGCCGGAGACGGAGCTTTGTCAGAGAAGACGTGGAGCCGCCGGCGACGGGGCACTTTTGGCGCCAGAGAAAGGAGAAGCAGAGAGGCGTTGCCGGCGACGCCGACGGGGCAGATGGGGTTCCGGAGAAAGGAGAAGCTGAGAGGAGTTGATCTCCATTGCTACTGGTGATGCCATTTTTTTTGTTTGAGGAGGATGAACATGGGGTGATGATGTATATGGGGTGGGGGAGGAAACTGGGGAAGAAGGGTTGACTATTTTCTCTTTTTTTTTTCTTTTTCTTCTTCCTTTTTTTTTTTTTTGGTTGAGCTAATTTATAAATAAAAAAATACTACTAGTAATGCTTAATTTCCTATTTAATAATTTTTTTTGTCATTTTTTTTTAATTTTGATATTGCTAATATGATAAATAATAAGGATTGAATATAAAACATTAAATTATGTGGGTGAATAAAAAGTAAATATATTAATGTCTTAATTTTTTTAATTTTCTATTATAAATTATAAAATGTTGCATATTTATTGGATGAAGATTTTTTTTTGGTAAATGTAAAATTTGATTTATTTTGTTTATAAAATAAAATTCTTATTTAATTTTCTTTTTTATTAATATTTTGAAAATAACTTTAAAAACCCTTTTATTTACTATTTTATTAATTATTTTTATTTTCAGCCCTATTAAGTTTTGAATTTTCATTAAGCCCCTTAAAAGAAACATCAACTTCAAACAACCCAATTCAGTTAGTCACGTGCACGGCACATGCTTTTTAACTGAGTTTTTAACGAATTCCGTCAAAAAGGCCTTAACTGGCGAAAATGAATTACCCCAAGGTCTGATCTGATGAAAAAAGACAGTCAGGGCTCGATTGGAAGGGTGGTAACATACTTCAGGGTCTAAATTGCAATTTTATATTGACGCTTTAGCTAAGTAGCATATATTTTCCAGCGACATCTCTAAGGCTGAAGGTTTTTATGGACTTCATCTGAAATTATATAATGACCGATGAAAGGGAAAAGGCAATCACTATCATAGATTGTCTTAAACCTGTAGCTTGCGATAACATATACTCCCTCCGTCTAGCCAAAAGATGCACTCTTTACCCAAAAGGGTGTCGCACTAAAAAATGCATTTTCCCGAAATGGAAACTTTAAATACTTCTATATTCAATGAGACCTACTTGCACACTCACAACAACTGACTATTCCCTATCCCAACTTCTCTCTCCTATTTCACTTTTCATACTCACAACCGTTACACCACTTACACATTTTCTTAATTTCTGTGCCTAAAATAAAAGTGCCATCTTTTAGTGGGACATAGGGAGTATTGTAGGCTTAGAGTGGTGCTTCTGAATATCTATTGCGACTGTCTGATTGTGTATTGAGTCAACGACCATAGCGTTCTTAATTTTCTTTTTGTGCATTGGTTTTCCGGGACTTATATTTACCTCCTTTGTAGTTGGAGGACATAAATGCAAGCTTGTACCTGGTCAAATGTGATGCAGTTCTGAATAGGGCTGATCATAGAACAGGAGACAAGCAGACAAAAATGACTAAATTTTGCAATGGCATATGTTTGTTCTTCATATTAATCTGTGTGATCTGGGCTCCTATGCTGGTAAGAAACTTGATAGATAAAATTTACTGTCCTTGTGTGTGTGTGCGTGTATACATAAACTAGTAATACTATTGTGGTGCTGTATCTGTTATGTCGTTTTATGGTCTTTCATTGAAATTTAATTTATAATGGCATATAGACAACATTCAGTAGCTGAAGCCTTGGTGATTTGTCACTGATATTCTCCGTTCTAGCATTTTAGCCCTTCAAGGTATCAGAAGGTGTGTGATATTATAACTTTCAATGTGCCATCCTGGATTAATATTTTATATGTTTACCAAGTCCCCTTCCCCCAAAGTTTTTTTTAAAACTTATTTTTATGATAGGAAAAGAGAATTGTATTAAAAGAAAGCTGAAGTACAAAAGACGGACAAGAAATCTATCCATAAGGAACAAAACAAATACTCCCTCTGTCCCTAAATGAGTGTCCATTTTCAAGAAATCTTTGTCCCAAAATGAGTGTCTTTTTTTAGCATAACTTTGTCCCTAAATGTTTTTTTTTGAATTTTTTTCACCGGTCTCTTTATACGTGCAAAATTAAATGTTTGGAAAGGAGATTACAAGATTATATATGAATCTTTGCCACCAAAGTGTACAAAAAGTTGACATTTTCAGATGTACCTTCAAATGAAATTTGGACACTCATTTAGGGACAGAGGTAGTACATGAATTCTACATTAGGAAATAGCAGCAACCCATCTCTTTTCATTAATCCTCTGAAACCACCATTCACATATGTCCAAAGCGAAGCTAAAAAAACAGTTTATCCCACAAAAGATGCCTCAAAGTACTGATTTTTTTTAAAAAAAATCTCGCATTCCATTCCAACCGAATACACAAACAAACTGCAAAAAAAAAAAAAAAAACACTCTCCCTCGAGTCTTCCCCTTTATGAAAACCTCCGTGCTGAATTTGAAATAGATAAGAAACATGATCTGGACTCGCCCAAACTTCACCGGCCATCTCAAATAACCAATTCCATAGATAACGAGCAAGGCTGCAATGGAGGAAGAGATGATCATGTGTTTCATCAGATTCCTAGCAGTTTGCTGATAAACATTTATAGGGTTGTCAAAGCTCCAATTTTATATTAGTATTGAGTTTATGAAGCACTAGAAACCACATAAATGCCCGAATCTTGAAAGGAGTTTTATATTTCCAAACTCGAGATGCAAGAGGAAAAGACACGCTGGATTGGAACTCCGAATCAATATTTAAGAAAAGATTTACTAGAATAATTTCCTGAGCCCTATCCAAACCCTATCATCTCATTTGCAATAAAACTTCCCTTTTAGGGTCTCACATACAAACCGTTTCTATTTTCTTTTACTGTCCCTACTCCACCCTCGTCCAAAAGACAAAGTAGAAAATAAAAATAAATAAATGATTGTATTTTATTCACGAGTGCCTAATTTGAGTTATTTCTGTAAGGCGAAACTCACTTGCGCCCCTTAAGGCACAACAGGTACTCATTTCACAAGTCTCAGAACATTTGATAGTTTTGTATCTTTTTCTTGTCAATCAATTAAAATGAAACTGCGACAAACTTGACTGATTATATATACATATATATATACGTGTGTGTTAACGTTGTATTAAATTGCCATCCTTATCCCTACCAATAAATGGTCATGGGTCCGACTCTTTGGATTTCCTTCACTGTCTTAAATGGATGTTGTTTTTGTGAAGCAGAGAGTGAACATAAAGACTGATACTTGATTTGCGGATATCTGTCTGGTATTAACAAATTCAGGCTTTTGTGCATTTTGTTCAATCTAGGACGTCACTGATACACCTTTAAGTGCATATACAAGCTTCCTTGATCTTGCATGCTCCATGTGAACTATAACTTGCTAATACATGTTGCTTGAAAAACGACACCAAAGCTTATGATGGTGTCACGTGAGAGGAAACATACGTTTTTGGAAAAATTCACCAAAGTTTATATTGTATGAGAATGGACATGAACTCCTAAAGATGTTTTTTCCCTCTCTTAGAAGTGTAATGTTATTGGACAATTTTCTGTACAGATCTACAGCAGTGGTAATCCTACAAACATAGAAAACCCCATCAAGGACGCTAGCGTCCAGTTTGATATCAAGACGAAGGGCGGAAGATTGACACTGTACGAGTCTACTCTCTGTGAGATCACCTCATGGATTAATATTGAAAATGTTGATGCTTTTGATCCCCATGGCTATCTGGATTCATATAATGTGAATGATATCCAATTGATATGCTGCCAAGCCGATGCTAGTAATTTGTGGATTGTCCCTGATGTGATTCAGAGAAGATTTATGATGTCCCTTAATAACACTATGGATATGAAATTTTCATGGGTACTTAAGCGGGACAGGCCAAAAGACAAGGAAGTTGTAAGATATGATAATCAAGTAGATCCTTCAGATCTTCCTACACCATCAGAAGTGAAGGATGTGTTAAATGGTTCGAGCAATAGCTTTAGGATAAATAACACCTACCTGAGATTTTTTCGAGTCACTGGTTCTGGTGATGTCAGACCTTTCGAACAGGAGGTATGCCTCTCTCTATATGTGTGTGTGTGTGCACCCGTGTATGTGTGTTTGCATCTGCTTGTGTATGTGCTTGTATCTATTAAAATTTGGAAAGTATAGTTGAAAGCAAACATATCCAGTTGCAAATATATTTCAGGTAAGTGCGGATCTTGTGCTGAATCATGGGAGTTCCATGTGGTGGTCCTTCTATGATATTAGTTTGCTGAATTCAAGTAAGTGTGGAGATCTGACGGGGGCCATGGCCATCATTGTATCGGAGGAAACACCACGTAAGTTTTATATCCTCTCCCTCCATCCCAAAAAATGTCCAAAAAAAATTCAAATTTAAATTTGTTCTTGATCAAGAACAAATTTGAGATTTTTTTGGACATTCTTTCCGAAGCCAATTGATTAACCAATATTTCTTTGAATCCATGTCAGAGGGCCTTCTTGGGGAGACACTGAGCAAATTCAGTATCTGGGGAATCTACATAACATTTGTGCTTGCAGTCGGTCGCTTTATCCGGCTGCAGTGCTCTGACTTAAGAATGAGAATCCCTTTTGAGAACCTTCCTTCTTGCGACAGGTAACATTCTTATTTGTTACTCTTTTAAATACATTTATTTTCTATAATCAGTTATTGGGAAAAGGAAACTGGCAGGCTAACTTTACAAACTATGTGAAACGTTCTGGAGTGACAATGATGTTTAAGCTTAAGATAACCTTGGTTTCTCATATATCAACCCAATTTTTTTTTTCTTTTTCAGATTAATTGCCATATGCGAGGATATATACGCAGCAAGAGCTGAGGGTGAACTTGGTGTTGAGGAGATCTTATACTGGACATTGGTGAAGATTTACAGGTCTCCGCACATGCTACTCGAGTACACCAAGGTTGACTAGATAACAAAGAGGAGTTCGTTGGCATAGTTTACGGGAAGTGCTGATACTATTTATTCAGCTGACACTCAGTTCAATTTACATAGGATAGATTACTAACCATAACAACAATCATGGTTAGGACAAATAGAGCGGTACATCTGTAGCTAAATGAGGTTAGAATTTACCTTATTTGTTTCAAGTAGAAATACACAGTTGTAGATAGATATCAGCTTCATAGCGTTGTATAGTTCTGTATATAGTTCAATATCTGCCCTTTAGGGAATCTGCACAATTTTAGTTTTTGATCATAGTTCATCGAAAAATTTAAGTCCATAGAATAAAACTGATGTTAAAGAGTATAATGTGTCGTGAATTTATTCTATAACTTCTGTAATTTTCGTTTATCATGGTAAAACTGCACTACAATGCTTGTGTAGCGCAATTGCAATTCGCTTACTAGTGTTTTGCTCATTTGTGCAATTCGGTTCCCGAAATTGAAAAAGTTACAACCTGATTCCTAAGATTTACATTTTGTTGCAAATTGATATAAAAACTAACTAAATATTAGGTTTTTGACGAAAACATAGGTTATTTAATTGCAAAAATATATGTGAATGCTAGAACTAGGTTGCAACATTTTTAATTCGGGAAACCGAATCTCAAATATGAGCAAAACACGGATAAGCGAATTGCAATTTACCCTTGCTTGTATCATTGCAAAACTGCATTGAGACTATTTTTCGTTTAGAAATGTGACATTTATATATGGACAAACCAAAAAAAAAAATAAAAAAAAAAAGTAACAATAATCCAACATCCAGTTGTGAGGTGAAGATCAATAAAACAATCAAGTCTACTTCAAACCGAAAAGGGGAGTACAGTTTAAGCTACAGCAAAAGATTAAACATGAAACCAAAACACAACACTAAACAATTAGGCATCATCCTTTGGTGCCTTCTTCAACTTCTTGTCTTTGGTTCCACTGGAAAAGCCCTTTTTTTCAAGGTAACCCGGTACTGTCTCATCAGCTACATAAGGAGAATCAAAACTGAAATCGGAAAGAGATAAATTCCACTCGGGATATTCCTTGAGGAGATTCGATACATCTGAAAATGTTCTAAGCTTCGTCCCGCCTGGACTCACATAGTGAACATCCACCTCAGAGAAATCTTTTCTCATAATACATTTCCTCTGAAAACCAAATGGGGTTTTGGGGATGTTGGGTTTATCTATAGCCCAGGGTAGTGAAGAATCATTGTATTCTAAATCAGCAGGGTCCTCACAAGAAACGTTGGGTTTCTTTTTACAGACAAATGGTTCTTCTGTTGCTTTGCTTCTTATCTCCTCGTATTTTTGTTTGGAAACTCTTCTCCATTTTGAGCAGGTTTCACACTGCACTGCATGTGTAACTGATCTCTGCGTCGAAAGTTGAGAACTAAATAAGTATGAGTATATAATAGGCCCAGCTGAAGAGAGAGAAAAGGAAGATCAGGACACTAATTATGAACAAGCAAGGGCCTCCTATTTATTTAACCTTTTACTTTGAGGGAAATGGGAGTCGTGATAAAGAGGTACTTTAAGCAATTATGCAACAAGTTATGTTCATTGTGCCAACTTATACTGTAAAACTTTAATCAGCTTTAGTTTTATTCCTCTAAACGCAATGACTGGATCAAGCACAAAATCCATTACCATCTCACTGAACCATGACCACCATCTGCTCAAACTACCAGGACAGCAAAAGGAACATGCTCGTGTAGGTCTAGCAGATTCCAACCAAAAGACAAATGTTACTTGAGAAATATGCAGGACTGAATACATTTAAATTTATCTTCCATTATATTAAATTTTACTCCCTCCTTCCATATTTAAATATCATAATTTGTTTTAAAACGTTTAAAAAATAATCAACTTTCAAACACCCTTTTAATTATAATGAATAGTTGCAGAGATGAAGAGTTGTGAGTATAATTGGAAAAGCATGACAAAAGTGTTATATACAGAATAGGACATTTGTTTGGAACACCCAATAACAAAATTAGGACTTTTAATTTTGGACAGAGGGAGTAATTAGTAAATACAGACAGCCCGTTATAGGAACTTAAAATAATTGTGGTAATTGAGTGGGATATGGATAGAGCATAACAGTTACTGGAAACGCTCCTTCCCCTCGTCCCACATACCGGAACACGAGTCCCGGATCGCAGGGTGTTTCCTTCCTGGGTCGGATAGGAAAGAGACCCAAGTCACTCAAATCATTGTGCCAGAAATTAAGATGTCAGGGCAGAAACTAACCTTCAATTTGTAGTCGGAATTGGAGCCATCCCTGGAAAAGTGGACTTCCTTGTTTGCTTTGGACTTGGAAGCAGTGGATTGATTCGGATTCATGGTTGATCTGGACAAGGAATGAGAAGAGATGGGAGGTTTCTTATCGTTGCTAATTGTAATAGAAGTGGATATGGCCTTCACGAAGGAGAAGAGAAGTGGATTTGGACTCTGGAGGAAGACTGGATTTATAGGAAGGAGCTCGATGGATCCAGAAAGATCTGGAAAGAACATTATTAGGACGTGGAACGCTGCTACAGAAATCCGCTCCTGCACTCCAACGTGGCGTGACGACTTTACCACGTTTCTAACTTTTTTAATCAATGTTTGATATTATTTTGATAAAAGTGGGTGCCATATTAGCAATAGGTTAAAATACATTTACCCCCCTCAAACATACTACCTATCCCACTATGCACCCCGTTTGAAAAATCGGTATGTTAGGCACTTTAATTTAAAACCGTCCCACTTTGTACCCACTGTCAAATGACCGTTGAAAGAAATAACAGATTTTGTCATGTGTTTGTCACATGATGTGTATTTATGTCACTTAATTAAAAAAAATAGGGGCTTAAAAGTCATTAAACCTTGAATTCAACCCCAAGTCTTCTTGAAAACTTCCTCCACCAGTCCACCACCACTGATGCCGCCGCTACCACCATTGAACCACCATGCAAAACCAAAATCCTTCATACCTAACTTCATCAAAGATCAAAAACCAAAAAATCAAAATCAAGATTTGGGCAAAATAAATATTGGTTTCCATACCAGGATCAACATTAAAATATGATTTAAATTGGTTTCCAAAGTCTAAGAAAAATCGAATTCAAATTCAAAACCAAATCCGGGTTTCAGAAAGTATGAAATTCAAACCAGATTTGGGCTTCCAAATAAAAACGAACCGACATCCTTCATATCCAAAAACAACAATAATAATAATATCAAAATCTAGACTTAGTACGAGAAAATCTGGGTTTCCTCTCTTCCGTCTGCAATTTGGAGTGATGATTACGACAAATCGACGTTGTTTGGCCGGAATCAGTAGTGGATTTGAGAGACGGGTTGAGTGCTCAGACGGAAGGGGTATCGTTGGAGTTGCTCAAGGTTAAACAATGACAGGGAAGGGGTAGGAAGTGTGGGGTGAGGCAGTGGCCTATCCAGAAATTTCAGTGAGGGGGGGGGTCAAATTTTAAGATTATGGGAGAAATAAAAATCATACTGTTGAAAACACAAAACTTAAATATTGCGTATATAATCTATTTTTCATAGTCATGAGTTCAAAGAATTACAACAATACTCTAAAGTTTATCTAGGTCACATGTCACAAAAATATAATGATAAAACTTAACTAGGCTACAAAAGTATACTCCATCCGTCCCATTTTAAAAGTCAAAAAATTCTCAAATGGGTGTCCCAACTTAAAGAGTCAAAATCCATAAAAGGAAAGTTTTTTATAATTCTTTACTTGGTGGGCCCTACATGTCATACACACAACAATTATCCACTAATTATTCCCTACCCCACTATCTATATTTTATAATAAAAAGATCCTTTCCTTAGTTCTTGTGCCATTCTATTTTTTGACTCTTAAAATGGGACGGAGGGAGTATGTCGGAATATATATATATATATATATATATATATATATATATATATAACATACCTACTTTATGCTTTAAATGTTGTAAAATATAATATTTGACACATTAGAGTGGGTGTACTTAAAATTTTTGAGGGTGTTAATAGCAGCACTCTTACTACATCTGTGCTTGGTCATTGTTTATTCTTTCAACTAAGTTTGAGTGCCTTTATACTTATGAGAGCAACTATTTGCACACATACAGTCATTTTTTGAACTTTCAACCGAGTTTGAGACTTTGAGTGCCTTTAATACTTATCAAAGCAACTATTTGCACACGTAAATTTACTAAATATACATGTATCAGCATTTCATTACTTTATTAACCTCATATATTATATTACAGACACTCGCAAATGATTTATTTGTTTTTCATCCTTCTATTTCTAAACACACCTGCCCTAACTAATTCACTCACCAACCCCTCATTTAATTCTCCCACCTTTCCAATCTATTCACATTCATACTTACCACATTCAATAAACTTTTACAATTCTCTCAAAAGTGAAAAAACTTCATTTAATCCCAACAATCATACCCACTACATTGTGTTAAAAGCTAAAGTATATACAAAATGGCACTCGAAGAGAACCTAAGGTAAGGTTCTTTACTTTTGATGGTAAATAACTGTCTTTTTATTTATTTTTTGGTTCAACCGTAGTTATTAAAGGCCCAAGGCGCAAAAGCTGTGCCCGGAGCCTAGGCACAAGGCGGGCGCGCGCCCGAGTGACGAAGCCTGCAAAAATGCCTTAAAATACTAAAAATATTAGTCAATCATTGTTGTATGTGTTTGAAGAGTGACGAGACAGTCAACCATATGCTGCTACACTGCGATATCACTAGGGGTTTATGGAGTATTGCGCTCCCCCTGTTTGGGATTTCGTGGACTATGCCAAACTCAGTGAAGAGTTTTCTAGATGCTTGGTATGGTGTTCGGGTTCCAAAGGAAAAAAGAAATATTTGGGAAGCTGTCCCCCATTGTGTTATGTGGTCTCTTTGGCGAGAGCGGAATAGGAGAAGTTTTGATGGAATTGCGCTGCCTTCTCATAAGCTCTCTTTTTTTATGCTTAGTTCTTTGTTTTTTTGGATGAATGAGTACTCACCCAGTGCTCCTACCCCTTTTGTGGATTTTTTGGGGGAGATGGGGCTAGGTAATTAACTCTTTTTTGGGCTCTTTAGTGTGCATTCTCTTCTTCTCTCAGCTCTTGGCCTCCTTAGTTTGTAAGGCCTTTTGCTTCTTTTGTAAGGGTTCGCCCCCTTGGCGATTTTTCAATGCACATATTTACTTATCAAAAAAAAAAAAAAAAAGATAAGCAATAAATCAAATGCAAGTAGTAAATCAAATTTGCACTTGATCAAGAGTAAATTTGAAAACTTTTGGATATTCATTTTGGGATGGGGGAGTAATGTGGTTGGTGTCTGGCTCAATGGACTAACATCTTTGACTTGAACTTGGAAGCAGCGGATCGATTCGGATTCATGTTCGATGTGGACGAGGAATGAGAAGTGATGGGAGGTTTTTGATGTTGCGAATGATAATAGAAGTGGATATTGGATTTCGCAAAGGAGAAGAGAAGTGGACTTGGACTCTGGAGAAAGAGTGGATTTATAGGAAGGAGTTCGGTGAATCCAGAAAGATCCGGAAAGAACAAAAGAAGGAAAGAAATTTTGCTTGGAGTCTGTGCGTAGATAACTCGGAACCGCTCCTGCAGGATTACGCTCTTGCAGGATTCTGCTCCTGCGCTCCAATTTTGCCACATTTTCTCACTATATTAATCAGTGGTTGATATTATTTTGACAAAAGTTGGTTCCACAAAAATGAAATCCATCTTGACCGTTCCCCCCAAATCAAGGGGTTTGTTTGCATCTAACCAGCCTGCAAGAGCACTGGAGCATAGCTCCTGCAAGAGTGGTTCCAAATCACACTAGTAATAGACCAAATACATTTACCCCCACAAGTATACTGCCAATCCCACTTTCCACCCCCATTTGAAAAGTCAGACTGCTCGGTACTGATTTAAAATCGTCCCACTTTGCACCATCCGTCAAATAGTTGTTAACAAAACTATCAAATTTGGTCATGTGTTCGTCACATGATGGGTATTTATTTCATTTAACTCAAAAAATAAGGGCTTAAACGTTATTCAACATTAAATTTAACCCCAAGTCTTCATCAAGCTTCCACTACCATGCCACCGCCACCACCACCGAACCACCAAGCAAAATAAAAATTCATACCCAAATTCATACAAAATCAAAGATCAAAGGTCAAACACCAAAAGTCAATTCAAAATTTGTGCAAAATAAATCATGGTTTCCATATCAAAACATCAGTCATAAATATGTCATAAATATATAGCTACATCTCTCCACCCCACATAACACCCGTTCTCAAAACATCAGTCAGCTTTTCATTATAAAACTATCTGCCAAAACATGGCATTTCACCATTGCCTATAGTTTTCTTGTGTATGATCATAGTACTTAATTTCTGAAACTATTTCTACAGTTGGTGGAGACTAGAGACTAACTTGGGACTAAACAAGGAACATAATTTTTTGAAAGCCTGCTGCTTGCCTGCGTTTGAAATCAAAGATGCAAGCAACATGTGGACTGTGGAGGTTTACATACTTTGATGAGTGTCAATGTGTTCTGTTATGTATTTACACTTTGTTGCCAACTCGCACGACGGGTTAGTAAATCAGGTTTAGACCGTACAACAACCATAAAAAACGTGACTTAGTTTGGGAAATAATTAAAAATAACAATAATTTAAAGTTTTAAATAAAAATATCTTGGTAAAAAAAAAAAAAAAAAATCAAAATCTTTGTTACGGTAGATATTCTACAGGGATATGCATACACAATCATGCACTTTCTGACCTAGAGAGAGTTCCTAAGAAGAAACAGCTATAGATCACCTATCCAGCTTAGTCCCCCACAGTGAATATCTAGCATGTTTGATGACAAGCACTTGTCGCTGGCAGGGGTTAGCTGGTTAAATACTTCAAAATCACCGACACGATTAGTTACAAATTTTTGACAAGCATTTGCTGCAACAGGTCGGACACGAAGAAGAAGGCAGGCAGCGGGAAAAAAAGAAGAGCAAAGATTCCCGACCCAAAGCTGTTACCTACCGCCTGCTAGGTGATCGAAATCGCTCAGGCTAGTGAGGACTCACTCACCTACTAACCTCCATCCCATTGGAAAAAAATATACTCCCTCCATCCCATTTGAATGCTCCCACTTTCCTACTTTGGGTGTCCCATTGAAAGTCATGCTCCCCAAAATAGAAACTTTATAATTCTTCTTTATTCAATAGGACCCACTAGTCATACTCACAACAACTATCCACTTACTATTTCCCACCTCAGTTAGTTCTCACTTCTATACTCACAATACTATCCTTCATCCCCATGCCTAATAAGAAATGGAAACTTTTAAATGGGATGGAGGTAGTACACGTATTAAGCCTGACCAAAATCGGCGGTGTGTGCACTCTGAAACCCGGTCTTTCAAACTTAGCCACAAGTACTAAAACAACCATATTCTAAAGCTATAATTGCATCTTGGAAAGCACAATTCAAGAGGAAGGCGTTGAAAGCAAAGGAGTAACCAAAAGCTGCTAGGCTTCATTATCCTTTAAAAAGTTCCCTTTCATTTATTTATTTATAGTTCCTGTACTAAGTATTATGTAATAATCATAATATGCGACTATGCCTATCTAAAACCTTATCATATATCAAAGGCCCCCAAACACTACATTCTAAATAATAATCCCACACTTCAGATAACTACTGAAGTCCAGAACCTAAGAGTTAAGTCCCTCCCGCAAACCGAAACTGACAACATCCGAAAACAACCAATAATATAAAACCTCTTTTCCTAGTTATTACAAATCAAACGAGCAATAAAACTATTAGGCTTCACCCAATCATTTGATAATGAAGTGAGGCTTCAAATCCGGCACTAAGAAGAAACTTCACCTGAACTTAATCTGAAGTGAAGTGATTCAGTCACTGATTTATACAACAAATCGCATTAAAATATATAGCAATTAAACAGTAGGCATGCAACAAACAAACACAATATGCAGCAGCAGCATAAATAAGTAACTAAAACACGAAATACAGATCAAATTAAAGAGAAATTTGCATATGGCTGGTAGGGGTTAACACCTTAAACGCTCGATTACTCCCATAAAACATACTCCCTCCATCCCAATGCAAAAAAATACTCCCTCTCTCCCATTCGAAAGTTCCCAATTTGCTATTTTGGGTGTCCCATTAAAAGTCATGTTTCCCAAAATGGAATTTTGTACTCCCTCTGTCCCTAAATGTGTGTCCATTTTCAAGAAATTTTTGTCCCAAAATGAGTGTCCATTTTGATCATAACTTTGTCCCTAAATGTTTTTTTTCGAATTTTTTTTCACCGGTCTCTTTATACTTGCAAAAACTAAATGTTTGTAAAAAGGATTACAAGATTATATAAGAATTTTGCCACCAAATTGTACAAAAAGTTGCGTCCCTTAAAATAAAATTTGGACACTCATTTAGGGACATATGTAGTAATAAATTTGTATTCAATAGGACTCACTTGTCATACTCACAATATTATAAACCTTTTCCTTGATCCACGTGCCCAAAAAGAAATGGAAACTTTCAAATGGGACGGAGGGAGTACACGTGTTAAGCCTGACCAGAAAATTGGAGCTCGGCGGCCGGCGCAGTGTGCACTCATAAACCTTGCCTTTCAAACTTACCCACAAGCACTAGAACAGACATAAAGCTATAATTGCATCTCGGAAAGCTCAACATAAGAGGAAGACGTTGAAGGCAAAGGTGTAATCAACTGCTGCTAGGTTTCAATATCCTTTAAATAGTTCTCTTTCATTCATTTATTTTCCTTTCCTGTTCTACCTTGTAATAATCATAATATGCCTAACTGAAACCTTATGTCCTTGTCATATATCGAAGGCCCCCAAACACTACATTCCCACTAATAATCCCACACTATTGAAGACCAAAACTTAAAAGTCAAAGTCCCTCCTGCAAACTGAAAATCCAAATGCCTAGTAGACAACTCAAAGAATAGGCGTTACTGACCACATCCAAAAACAGCCAATAATATAAAACCTCTTTTCGTTTATCACAAATCAAACGAGCAATAAAACTATTAGGCTTCAACCAATCATTTAATTACACCACAAAAGGTTCAAAATGAAGCGAGGTTTCAAATCCTACCCTAAGAAGAAACTTCAACTGAACTTAATCTGAAGTGAAGTGATTAAGTCACTGATTTATACAACAAATCGCATGAAAATATATAACAATTAAACAGTAGACATGCAACAAACACACACAATACGCAGCAGCGTAGATAAGTGGCTAAAAAACGAAACGCAGATCAAATTAAACAGAAATTTGAATATATTGAAATATGAAATGCGTATAAGCCCTAGAAATTGCACGAACCTTTGATGTTCTTGCATTCCGATATATTTTGGACCGTTCTTTTCCATTACCGGTGGCAAAATCTCTCTATCTTACAAACTTAAACTCTCGCCGTCTCCGTCTCCGTCTCCGTCTCTAGCTCTATCTCTATCTCTATCTCTACCTTTATCTCTTTCCACTATCTGTACCAAACTGTTTGTAGTAACTCGAGAGAATTTGGATTTTTTTCTCAAATAATTTCTTTTTAAAATAATAATTATCTAAATAACAAACCTCTCAAACTATTTGCCAAAAGAGTTGGTTTTGGGGAAACTAGTTCCTCCATAAGTTATAAAAAGTATATTTTTTAACCCTATAACCCTAAGCCTTAAACCCTAAAGGGCCCTAAACCTTAAACCCTAAACTTACCCTATAAAAACAGGACTTTTTATAACTTATGGAGAAACTAGTTTCCCCCAAAATTTTCTCTTTGCCAAAATGACCATTTTTTAAGGAACTCACTTGTGGTGATGGCGAGTTTATTTATTTTTCGGTGAAACTCTCTTTTGGTACAAGCGAGTATAATTTATTTTTCCCTAATTTTGTAAAATTTATATTATTACAGAAAAACGCCATAAATTATTTAAATTTACTTAAATTCGCTACTGTCAAAAGCGAGTTTGACCAAAGGTTGACTAAAATCGCTACTGCCAGTAGCGAGTTTGACCAGAATAAAGTCAACTGCAGACTATTTTTGCTGTTATGCCCGCCTGTTTCAAAAACAACAATAACAGCGGATTGAATAATACTTGGGGCACAAAAAACTCATAAAAAATTTCTCACAAAATCCTAGGCGTAATGATATTATTGATGTTTTTAATTAGGGTGTGGCGGGTCCATTATCGATGCAACCAATTTTGGGGGCAATTAAAAATGTCAAATGAAAATATCATTTTGGGATAGAGAGAGTATAATTTTAATTAGGCATTAGGACAAAAAGTGAGGAACTCAAGAAAATGTTTGTCATAGTGTCATATGATGAGAGATAACTAATCGTGATTTTATTCACAGAAAAAATAAAAACTAACTTATCAAATGCCTCACTAAATGAGAAATTTACATGTATTGAAGGACATATTTAATCGGGCGTTATATGAACCATTTTACATCATTCATATTTTGTTCTCAAATAAACAATAATAATACCCGATGCAACAAATATGTGCGGATTAACAACATCCAACACTATTTATGTACACAAACTTTAACCTTTTGGTCTTTTTATTTTTATTTTACAAAGTATTAAAATGAAATTATTTCAAATGCACGCGTTGTTTACAATGTATAGGTGTCACGTGTTGACGTCATACATTAGTTTAGTTCAAGCTATTAATTACCTTCTTTTTTTTTTTTTTTTTGGTTAACAGTAATTCATAGACTGGTGTCGCATTGTTTTTAACGTCCACTTCTTGTGTATTTATAAAAAGTACTTTATAACATGTGACCTGCTATAATTGATTTTTAGGGTTTTCAAATGTCTATGCTTAAAGCGGCGCGGCTGCATCAAGAGGCAAAAAAAATTGATCTACCATGATCGTGTTTCACCTTCGATGATGAATAAAATTCATCACTCATCTCGATTTCAAGCTTTGGTGAGGTTCTTGTCCTGCTTAAATGAGAATGTCTCGAAAAATTGATGTTTAATCTTATGGTTTAAAGTTGTTAATACATTGTATGGAATGAATTCTAGTCATTTTGTTTTGGAAATGACCATTTTTATTCAATTAGGCCATAAAAGCTACATGTGATTTGTGATAGAATTAGTAAAAAGAAAAAGCTTTTATTTCATATCTAAATTTATTTTTTTGTTTGATAAGGTTTTCCAATTTAAAGTGTAAGAGGGATTTTCAAACATTTCTATTGAACCATTAAAAGGTATACAAAGATTGTTATAAATTTGTTTTCAGAAAAGGAAAAATAAATAAATTGTTATACTCTTACACTTTTAAGGGAGTAATATTTTTCAAACCCAAACGCTGCTAACCATGATTTCACATGTGTGGTACATCGGCTTTGCACATTTACACGACATAAATTTGCTAATTTAAAATGTACCTATTTCATCATACAATAAATGTATTATTTTTTCCAAAAATAAATATAAATATTCATTTTAAGATGAAAATAATCAGACACTAGGTACAAGCAAAATAAAATATAGATCTAGTGTTGCAATTTAAATTGGATAATATTTTTCTATACTAGGACATCAGTTAAATATTAAATTATTTGTTGGCCTTATTATGAGTCTAAATCTTCTGTAACACTTCATGTGCCACAAGTGATCTAATGGCTCACAGTTATTGAGATTGGTATTATTGTAATATTATGCAAACATGTGAACGGTTGGATTACAAGTGGTACATGGAGTGGCACACAAAAGTGGTACAGGAGATCTCAACTCCCTTATTATGTGAATGTTATTTGTGTTGTGTACCTATGAAATGTTAGGACTGTTCATGACTTCGTGATTATATCAGGAGTACAAATATTCGTGATTCACATAAATATATATATATATATTATATATACACACACACACACACACACATGTTTAATTTATGAAAAATATTATTTTAGTACTTTAAAATTTTGGAAAACGGCAATAAATATATGATTTTTTTTTCTATTTTAAACCTTTTGAATTTTTTATTAAACTGACACTATTAAAAAATTTGTTTTAAGATATCATTTTGACTTGTTTTCTAATTTTTTATATAATACATATAATTTTCCTCTTAGCAATTTCGACCTTCTTCACAAAAAATCATGGCTTTGCCATTGAATACATGAGACTAAAACTTATCATGCCATCCATGTTTATTCTTTTCTCATGTGCAATAAATTAAAATGAAATGTTTTACAATTAAATAAATACCAGCACTGCAAAACTTATATTGGGTTATGTTTATTTTTTATTTACAGTATAATTATGCGAAGGATAGAAGGTGCGTTAATGATCTTATGTCATTGAGTTTGCTGGACAAAGCAGTTGTGAATCCTTACGCACATAAATTTGAGGTATGTCATTTTATGATAATATCCTTCAAGAGCATGCACAAAATAAATTAACTGATTTAATTTGTACTTAGTCTATTTCAAAATGAATGTCCTTTTGTTATTGATGACATTTAAGAAACTCAGCTTTTTGTAATTTTTAGTAACAAAGGTTTATAAATTTGTTTGCTATATGTTTCCGAAATTTTGAATTTAGCAAGCATATAATGGATATATATATATATATATATATATATATATATATATATATATATATTTTGGCAAAAAAACATTCACGGACAATTTTTTTTCGAAAAAAAAATATTTAGAGACAAATTTCCAAAAAATAATTATTCATTTTGAGATAAAGGGAGAAAAACATTTTATTTGAATTGTTCTTGTAAACCATTTTGCACTTGCATGATCTCTCACAATTTATTTAGCATTTAACTAGACTTTTATTTTATCATTTTCACAAGTGGTACACGAATTAATGTATGTGGTTTGGTTTTGTTTTGTGAAAAATCAAATCACATATACACGCCCTCCATGTCAAAATTATATTTTCACTTTTTTTATGTTATTACAATGAACATTAAGCAATAATTTAGTTAATTTAATTACTCTAATAAAAACTTAAATATTAATAGTATTGTTGGTGGTTATGAATAATGAAATGATGTAAGCCTACTCGACAATCCATTGTTCTTTTGTTGGAAAAATAACGTTTTTCTTGAAAATGACCAAAAATAAACTAAAATGGGGACGTAAAGTCAAGGCTTGTGTTAGACACAATCTCCGTAAAAAGCAATTGCCCTACACTAGTGCTACGGTTCTTGGCAATCTTCTCATAAGATGCAACGACTTTAACTGTCGTTATTTAAAGCACTTCAAACTAATGACTTCGGCAAACAAATCTGAATGTTTAAAACTTTTGGACTTGAAGGGAAATTTATGCTTCAATATACTCCCTCTCTAATTGGCTATTGAATGCTTAATCACCGAATGATTTGAATATTTGAAATTTTCAAACCTGGGGTCTGTTTATATTTATAGTTTTTCAAGAGTTATATGTGCCTATCTGGAAATAGGCACAATTCCATCTGGATGAATCCAAATCGTCAGATCGCACCCGATCGATGAACATTATTCAAGGAACCGCCCCAACCGAATGGGTGCTCTACCCATCCGAACTGACTCATGCCTAATTGAACGGACTCGCTTCGACCCCTGAGTTGAGTTAGGTGAGCTCACCAAAACTTTAAAACTCCTCAGCGACCGACGCAAAGTGCCCCTAAACCGCCCTTCGTGAGTTATGGGTCAATTTGAGCTAGACCAAAATCCGCCCAGTTACCCACTTCACCACTTGGTTGCATGGTTGGCCCAATGTTCAACTAAGTTGCATGGTATGAGGATGGCACTTGATTGTTATTCCACACAAGCTGATGAGTTCAAATACTCTCTAACTTTGTGCTTTCTAGGCAATGTGAGATATTGTTGGGTTTTGAGGCACCATGCGCAGCGAAAACGACTTTAGAAAATTCAACAAAGACTCTCAAGGAATACCTCAAAAATTGTACTCACAGTAATTTCAAGGTTTTAGTATAAGGACACAAAAACACTTATTAAGCTGAGAATATCATCCAATCTTTCCAAGAGCTGGAAAACTCTTTGGAACCTTTCAATGGAACCAAAATTATGTTCTTTATATGGCGTGCCCTAAGTCATACCCTCCCCACCCAGAAAGCCTTCAGTCACAGGAAATGCTCAGACTTAACTTATTGCAATAGATGTGGCAGCCAAGACGAATCAGAATTCCACCTCTTCATATCTTGCCGCCTAGCCAATATGACCTGGACCCAAGCCCCTCTAGCTCACCCAAACCACTCGCCAAATCTCACTTCACAGAGTCTCTTAGATTGGTTCTCAACTTGGATCTCTAAACCCATCCCTACTTTAGATATTTGCCTAACCTTTCTCATTTTTTGGGAGATTTGGTTAAACCGAAACAACATTATCTTCAACAATGATTACCCCTCCATAAATGAAATTTTACCCCTAGCTCTCCGAAGCCTCCAAAAAATAAAAACAAGCCTTACAACCAACAAACCCCCCCCCATCCAAAACCCTACAAGTCCGAAATAAGTAATCCCCCATTGAGTCTTGATTCGTGAAATGGAAAGACTCTCAAGGAATACCTCAAAAGTTGTACTCACATTAATTTCAAGGTTTTGATCACGGACGGTGCTTGGAAACAAAACGCCAAATGGGCTGGCATTGGCTGGGAATTATGGGATCCAAAAGCGGGTAGACTTACAACAGGTAGCAGCTCCTGCCGAGCGTACTCAAGCATCCAAGCCGAATGCCTTGCAATATGGAAAGGTCTTGATTGGGCGGTTCACAACTCCTATACTGATATTTTTGTTCTGACAGACTCAACGATAGCGCAAGACTACATCAGGGATTCAACATGCAAAGATGTTTCCTCGGAAGCAATCATTTTGGATATTCAATATTTGTTTTCCCAACGTAATTGAGCTTTTGTTACTAAAGTCGATAGAAGTGTAATTCAATTAGCGCATAAGAATGCGCAGTTTGCTAGGAAAATGTACTACTTTATAGGCCCTGAGCCTACTTTCTTAATACTCCCTCCGGTCCAAAATAACTGTCTCTTTTAGACTAAAAGTTTGGTCCAAAATAATTGTCACTTTTGAGCTAAATGTCTCTAATAGCCTTGCATTGAAACTTGTTTTCTTTTATTAATTGTCTTTGTGTGAGACATTAATGTAAGAAAGTTGCACACTTAATAGGGGTAAAGTTGAAACTTTTGTCATTAAACTATGATAATAATTGGATTTCTTAAGAGTTGTGCAAATGTAAAAAGAGACAATTATTTTGGACCAGAGGGAGTAATATAGTAGCGTAAATGTTCAAAAAATAAATAAAAATTCAACCCCATTTTTTTAACTACACCCACTTCCATATTTTAAAATGTGGGTGTACATAAATACAAGGGGAGTGTAAATAGCGACAGTCAGACTTAAACCAAGAGTGCTCGGTTCCTCCCCTTATATAATGAATTCGAACAACTGTGGTTGAAGCAAGCGACTGAGAGAGACAACAATGGTGGTTTAGCCTTACGTAATTCCCCCCCCCCCTCTCTCTCTCTCTCTCTCCCTTACCAACGTTTGTAAGCGTTTCTTTCGTCCCTGCATTCAACTTTATTCTTGTTCTGAGTTCGTTTCTGATTCCTTTTTTTAGCGTGTGTGTGTGTGTTGGAATTCTATTGTGGGGGTGATTTTCTTGCTTCTTGTTTCTTGTCTACCCTGATAAAAACTTCTTATCTTTCAATTTTGTGAACTGGGTTCTTGCATTCTTGGTTATTTCTGGTGTCATTTCTGTTTTCTTGCTTATTTCTGGCGGAATTTTTGGGGGGTTTGTTCTAATTGCTTTTTTTTTGGGGGGGGGGGGGGGGTTGTTCTGTTGATGATCATTTTACTAGTTTAGCCCAGTGGGCATCTCATCAATTCTTTAATTTAATCTAATCTAATAGTGATTGTTGAGTGAGTTCTTTTTATGTGTCTGAGTGTGCTTATTTTGATTGTTTTCAGCAGGATACTAATTTGGAGTTGGAGATAAGTAAGGGTAAGTTCTCAATTTGATTCTTGAAAAATGTTGTTTTGCTGTTTATTCTATCTACTTTATTTCTGATTCTATGTACTTTGCACTGATCATGACTCATCAGTGTTTAAGCCATGGATTAGAAAAGATATCTTTCTTGTGGTTTGTTGTCTGTTCATGCTATTTTTATTAGGTACATTTCCTTAGATTTTACATTTAAATTGATATTGAGATTGCTATGAATCTTATAGATATATATTCGAGGGGTAGGGACATTGCAGAGCAAATTTTTGTCAAGCGTAATTCGGGAAGAATGTCAAGTACAGGTGACAACAATGATAGCAAACATGGGTTACCTATGTCCTCGAGCCAAGACGAAGGAAATAAGATTAAGGAGGAATTAAATTTGTCAAAGTTTCTTGAATGGAACGATCCTATGATACCCCAGATTGAGGAACTCCTCATAAAAAGCTTGTCTACAACTTATCGCTTAGCAGTTAAGAAAATTGCTGAGCGTGGATACAGCGAGGAGATTGCTGAATGCGCTGTATTGAGGAGTGGGCCCCACTTTGGCAGGAAAGACATTGTTTCAAACATTGTGGATAGTGCTCTAGGTTATTTGGGCACAGAGAAAGAGTTAGATACCTCGAGATCTCGTATGTTTGAGGATCTTGAGAACTTGGTAGAGTATACGACGTTGGAGATGACTTATGTTCTTAGGGAAGTAAAACCCTCTCTATCCGTCGCGGATGCAATGTGGTGCCTTTTGATTTTCGACTTGAATTTGCCAATTGCTTGTGCGATGGAAGGGGACCCCCTTAAATTTTTGGTTGATAAAGAAGTTCAAGGAGAAAGCTCATCTGGTTCTACCTTAGACAAACAAGTCAATTCAGAGCCTCAAAAGTCTGATTGGCATTTGCTTAGTAGTCAGCTTCTTTGTGAACTGCAAAAGACTGAGAAAGAAAGCGGGGTTTCTGTCCAAGTCACGAGACAAAGATCTGTACAGGAAATTCTTATGGAGGGGGCTGGTAAAAAGAAATATGTACACCATTCGAAAAAAGATTTGCTTCGAAAGAAGACATTTCAGTTTGAGAAAAGTAACAAAGGGCCCATGTCAAAAGGGGTTTTCAAAACAAAGCTCACAAGTTTGGGGGGTCTGACATTGGACAAGAAACCTAAGCCTCAATCGGATGGTGGTGTAAATTTAAAGAATTCCTCAATGTCACATGAAGCTAATCCTAAAACCTCAATGCGGGTGCCCCAAGAAAAAGCAAAAACTACTCAAAAGACCCAAACCAACACTCCGTCCCCACCTAAGACTGCTGATTACTACTGTGCTGGAATCCCATATGATGAGTCTCAGGGTAAGTATGTTGCGCAAGATGATAAGGATGAGATAATACTGGCATTAGTGTCTCGAATGCAGGTTCTACAGAAAGAGGGGGAGAGTTGGGATGATTGGGCCCATCAGAAGGTTATGCAGGCTACTCGTAGGCTTAGTTTGGACCAAACTGAGCTTAAGATACTGAGGTTAGAGAAGGAAGAAACTGAGAAGTTTATAAATGAACAGCAATGTTTGGAGGTTAGTACTGTGAAGAGGATGATTGAAATGGAGCATGCATTGACTTCATCCGCGGAGGATATCATGCGCCTCGAGGCGGAGAATTCTGTTTTGAAAAAGAAGGCGGAGGATGCTAAAGAGAAGGGTTTACAAGAAGCTGCAAAATTGGAGAAAGCTGTGTTGAGTGAACAGGAAGCTTTGAAGAAGTGTCAATCAATTGAATCTGAGAAGGGTTTGTTGCAGGATGAGCTTAAGGCATTGAATTTCAAGACAGGTTCGTTGCAGCAGGGGGTGGATAAGTCAAAAGCTGTCATTAACCAACTTGAGGTAAATTTCTTTTCACCTTCTTGATCGATGATTATAAAAGAGTTGACCATTTTCTGATCCCCTGATAAACATTTTTGATAAAGTTTCTTACGTCTGGTTTTTATCATTTAACAGAATACAATCTTTCCGATATGATGAAAGTTTATATTGTATTCGCATCATAGTAGAAGTTTATTTGGAACTAACTAAGCAATCATTTAAACTTATAACTTCTTTCTCACTGTTCATTCTTCGTTCTTGTCTTGAGATTCGAACTAATGCTCCACTTATTTCTGAGAAAAATGTTTCTTATTCCTGGCTTAATCAGCTATCATAAAAGATAAATGTGTTAAGTATGATTTGCACTAAAGAAGAAAAATATAATGATGCATCCCTTTTTCTTCAATCGATGTAAGGATGTTGGCACATGAAAATTAAGTTAGTAATGATGTTCTAGTTTTTTACTCCCTCCATCCCAAAATGAATGTACAAAAAATTTCAAATTGCTCTTGATCATGAGCAAATTTGAAATTGTTTTGGACATTCATTTTGGGGTGGAGGTAGTAGTATTTTACACTAATTTTTATGATATTATGGAAAAACTCAGGTCCTAAGAGCGCATGAGGAAAGGGAGAAGATGAAAATCTTAGAGCAAGCCGAGAATATAAGAAAGGAGAAAGAACACATAAAAGCTGTGGCAAAGGTTGAAAAGGAAAGAATTGAGGAAAAGGCGAAGAAAGAGTTGCAGAAACGTAAAAACGTGATGACTAAGATGGAAGAAATGATATCTGTGTTGAAATTAGGTGGGACCTTGAAGCAAGAGGACGAGTGTGTGATGTGCTTATCTGAGGAGAAGTCTGTGCTTTTCCTGCCTTGTGCACATCAGGTTCTATGTGTGGATTGCAATGTGATTCACGAGAAGAAAGGGATGAAGGATTGTCCTTCTTGCAGGACTCCAATTCAGAAGAGGGTCAATGCTCGTTTCTATCGTTGACTTATTTCTTTCAGCCTTGAAGTAGGTAAGAGGACATGAATGTGGAATATCATCGGAAATCATACAGAAAAAGAAAGAGAGATAGAAAGGAAAAGGGGAAAATTAATAGAGTATAGAAGATTAGAATGACTATATTCAGAATAGGTATAGCTAGTAAGCGGACAGAGTTAAGGCTGGGCAAAGAACTTATATTTGTAGACAGTTGAAAAGTATGGAATGGTTCTCCGTATTTGAGTTCTCATGTTTTTCGACTTATCTGTCTGTGTTCTTTACATAGAACTGTGTGTGTTTGTGGGTTTCTCCGAAATGGTTTGTTGGGTTTATATTCATGTTCTTTTATGTCTTCAAATATACCATCAAATGGCGGACCGGTGTTTTTCTTTCTTTGTTGCTAAAAAGGAAATAAATAAAAAATCACCAATCTCTATTAAAAAAAAAAATAAAAAATCACCAGTTCACTATTGGCACGATGCGTCGGTCTGTTATGTTTTTGCAGGTTATGTATAAGACACTGTAACTGATAATCATCAAAGGAGTGGACTTATAAGGTAGTCTGTGTGTTGAGAAAGGTCAATATTTCTGGAGATGGTATGCAAACAAGAATGCTGCAATAGCTTTCAAGAAGCTAGAATAGATAAATAGGACCACAAGACGGATTGAGATTTTCTGCATTCATATTGCATAACAGTCTCGGCATCCTACAATGGGGAACTGCTCATCACCACATTGATGACTCCTGTTGATGGGGGGAAAGATGATCGTGCCATTGACATTGGATTAGACTGTCACATACCTTGCACCTGTTGGAAGTCACAGTAAGATTTAAGATTAATTCTATTTGTTTCCAGCTTTTAATCAGCCGTCGATATGTCCGAGTGGTTAAGGAGACAGACTTGAAATCTGTTGGGCTTCGCCCGCGCAGGTTCGAACCCTGCTGTCGACGCTCTTTTTATTTGCTATTTTCTCTATTCCCGCCCTCTTTTTGCCACAATATTTTTCTTCACATTTCTTATTTTTTTCGCATTTACTTTTCTATTCCCGCCCTCCTTTTCCAAAACAGAAGCCAATACGCCCCCATTACTGCTTCTTCAATTTCAAGGTTTGATGTTTAATTTTGATAAATCTTCATCGCATTTGTTATTTCGAAATTTCATCGACTTGAACAGTGATTTGTGTTTGGTTAACCTGTTTATCGTATTTCCAAGTTCGTGGCATTTTAAGGATATGAACACTTGATTCACTAGTCATGTTTTGTTTGGGCATTTCTAAGTCTAAGTTGTAGAAATGTGAAATTTTTTTTGGGACAATGAAAAATGCCAAACGAGAAGATCATTTTGGGATGGAGGGAGTATAATATTTCTTGTATAATCTTCTCTCGTTTGTTTGCCGTTGATGTTGACCTTGTAATCAGTTAACAAATATTATGTTGACGTGCTTGACCAAAGGCAAAATTTTAATAAGTTGTCTACAAACTTCAGGGATCAATCTTATTAAGACTGATCATGCCTCCATGAAAATTTTGATTGATCCAAGTTTGATTCCACTATTTTACTCAATTAGGGTTCTCTTCCAAAACAGTAGATTCAGTTACCAACAGCCAGCCATTCCTTTTCTGAATCTGGATGCAAACTTTTTGCCTAATGTACCAATCACGCAAGAAACCTGGAAAGGGGATTGATGCTGAACACATGCATCTTATACCCCTCAATCAGAAATTCATACTTCTTTGGTTGACACTCCAATCGTGCAACACATTCTTTACCCTAATTCAATCCTTTATGGACATACGCCCTCCGTCCCATAACAATGTGCACACTTTTGTTTGGGGTATGCACGGGAATTAAGGAGTGAATAGTAGTGGGTAGTTGTTGTTAGTATAAATAGTGAGGTAGGAGAGAGAAAGTTGGTAGAAAATAGTAGTGGATTGTTGTTGCGAGCATGACAAGTGGGTCAATACAAAATTACATAAAATTTCTATTTTTTGGAAAGTGTGACTTATCAATATAACGCTCAAAAAGGAAGTTTGTGCACATTATTATGAGAGAAAGGAGTATGTATTTAGATATCCCTTTTCTTTCAGTAACAACAAATGGAATTATTGGTTCAAAAACAGCAATTACTATATTCTCAGCTCTTGTTTTGGTTAAGGCAAGAGCAGAGGATGGAAACCCTGGTGGAGATGAGCTACTATGGTGGTAGCGAGATGGGGGATTATAAATTTGCATGGCAGGTCAACCTCTTCATTGCGAGAAAATATTGATTTGACCATTAACATTGAATCGAGAAAATTAAAACCAACATAAAATCTTTATCCATAGGAATCTTTTGCGGTCCCATGAGTATGTACTACACATAACAACATATCAAGTCGAAGGCCGTGAGAAAGATTGAATTAATGCTTGGTAATATGTGGTCCTTTTTTTTTTTGGCTCATTTAGTGGTTCACATTTGTATTGAATTGGCTTCTTCATCAGAGCTGGGGCTGTTACTTTACAATTAAATTGAGCCAGCTACTATGTTCGTTATGTCTTGGTATATCTCCCAACAAACTGAATATCTCACAGCTCAACCATTAATTTTCTCTCGCGTTTTAGGATGACAATCGACTCACGTACCTTTTGCTTTGCTGGAATTCACATTGATTAGATGAAGGCGCAATGGTCTGGTCTAGAAGACTTGCTTCCAACAGGTACAATGTTTATATATGTATATATACACACACACACACACATATGCATATACATATATATATATATACACACACACACATTTATTTTTTTGGTGGCAAACTAATGAAAACTGCCATTTTCCATTTCATAATTATTGGTGTTGATTGATTAAATGGTGTACTGTGAATTAATATTTTTTCAAGAAAGAATCTTAGTTGAAGTTGTCCTGGTTGTTTAGTATGGAAGTCTCTGGTTGAGAATAATACAGTTAAATAACAACCCATTTGTGTTGTTTAAGATTTAAGTAAATGCAATATTCAATTCATCTGTTTAGGTGGACAAACAGAAGAACCAAATTGCCCTCTCTTGTCAGAGTTAGACCCATGTTTTCTACTCTCTTATCACTAATAAAAACCAATCCCTTTCTCCCCATTTGAGGTTATTCTTTTCTTTTTCGATGTCCGAAAATACGAGTATAGTTTTAGTGTTTGGTATTTTTATATGAGGAGGTCTTGTGTGAGACAGATATCGATGAAAGAGGAAATGAGGTTGCCCCGCCTCGCCCAGGAGTAAACCATTACTCTCTCAACGAGTATGAGACTGTCTCACATGAACTTTTTGTCTTATTATATCGTCTCCATGTTTTTTTAATCGAAAAGTGTGTAGCCTATTAGATTTTCTCTCTCTTTATTATCCCTTCCCATAGAAACAGGGAATGTAGTTGTCAATTTAAGACAATGGGAAACAAATAAAAGGATGAGGACCTAGTTGTCAATTATTGTTACCTTCCACTCCCAAAAAGCTGATATTTTTTCCATTTGTTTATACAAGTTCTTTGTCAAACTTCACTAGAAATCTGCTCTGTTTGTTCTTCTTCATTTAACAACTTTTTGTCACTAATAGGTTTTATAAAACATTTTAATGTTGGTATTTTACTTGTTTATATTTATAGATTGCTTCCGTCCCAAATTCAATGTCCACTTTTGTGGTTAATGATTTCACCATATAACATTATTGGTACAAGAGTAAAACTAAAAATATTATGATTACCAAGGAGGGAGTACAAAGCACTAATATTGTTTCTAAATATGCAACACTCGTATGTTCCATTTTTATTTATATATTTTTATTTATTTTTTTAAAAAAACAGAGGATATAAGACAGTGCCTGGTGTTTTTAGGCCGGCCCATATAACATTTGTATAACATTTGTGCTTACGTTGGCTGATTCGTGTTTACATATGGTTCGTTGTGATTCATGACGTCATTCTCAGATTCCCTCTTACAAAAAAACACAGAAATATCAGCGAATAAATCTTTATTATTTGTATGGAGTAGATAGTTATTGACTATTGGTCTGGGTGATCTTAAATTAGTGAATACATAATGCATGTACTACTATACTCACTCCGTCCTAATTTAAGAGTCAATTTTTTTTAAAAAGGGCGTCCCAACTTAAAAGTTAAAATCCAAAAAATGAAAAGTAGGTCTTACATGTCATAATCACAACAATTATCCACTAACTATTCTCTACCCCACTTTCTCTCTCCTACTTAACTATCATCACTCACAACACACCACATTTTCCTTAATTCTTGAACCAAAAAGTTTTTTTTGACTCTTCTTAAGTTGGGACGGAGGGAGTATAGTTTAAACGTTGAAGCTTGTATAGGTTAATGTAAACTAAACTGTACCAAAGAGCTCTAGCTCAAGCGGATCCGGTGGTAGCTTCCCATGTGGAGGTCATGAGTTCAAATCCCGTCAGGGAATTTGTGTTAGCCTATTTATAGGTCTAGTTGTAGCCTTCATGGCATTATCAATTAATAATAATAATAAAAATAAAAAAAAGTAAACTAAACTGTAACGTTCTACTGGGTATGGATATGGCTGTTATACGAACCGAGCTGGCTCGGGCTCGGCTCGTGAAATCGAGCCGACCGTGTTCGACTCGTTTAGCCCGTTAAAAGCTCGAGTTCGGCTCTATAAGCTCATTGAACTTGAATTTTTGTTTTCGAACGGCTCGAACTCGACTCGATAAGCTCGTTAAGACCATATTTTTCTTAAAAAGAAGCTTAAGCTCGAGCTCGGCTCGTTAAAACTCGAGTTGTTCGCGAGTTCGATTCGACTCGAGCTCGAACAAGTAAGTGGGCTCAAGCTCGAGCTCGACACCCCAAAGCTCGACTCGGCTCGGCTCGTTTACAGCTCTAGGTATGGAGTCAGCTACTATTTTCTTTCCTACAATCAATACTCCCTCCGTCCCATCCGATTTAAGATTTTCTCTTCCGACACCAGGATTAAGAAATACTATTATAACAAGAAAAAAAAGAATGAGTGGAGGAAGTATTGTGATGAAAAGTAAAACAGGGGAGAGAATGAGTGGAAGGAATTTTAAGAGATTATTATTGTGAGTATGACAAGTGTATCCTATTGAATACTCCCTCTGTAGTCTGTCTCACACCAATGGGCACTTTTGGTCAAATCTATTTGAACTTTGACTTAATATTTTCTGCTAAATAATTTATCCCCATAAAAATTTGAAAATAGTTATTGATAATGAAATATTACTAATTTAGTAACTTTTTTTTTTAAATAGAAATTAATAATTTAGTATAAAAGTTAGTCAAAGTTTAAATTGGTTTGACAAAAAATACCCATTGGTATGTATGGGAAGAGGGAGTATAAAGTAATATAACTGTTCTATTTTGAGCCGCTATAAGTCGAGTGTGACGCTCAAAAATAGCGAAAACGTTCTAAGTTTGGCGGGGCAAATACTAATATTAAAAGCAAGGAAAATCAAGGGTGTGCCCCCATTCATTTGAGATCAGATCTCCTGTACCCATTCGGTGTGCCATTCATGTGCCCAAAGTGATCCGGCCGTTAATATGTTTGAATAATATTAATAAAATGGTAATCTTAAAAATTGTGAGCCGTTGGATCACTTTGGGCACATGAAGTGGCACACCGGATGAGTACATAAGATCTGCTCTCCATTCATTAGGTCATCTATTCTGAAACGTTTGTAATACTGGGTTGGGTATGGAGCCTGCTAGTGGGGACCACATTGGAGAGGGATACGGCGTGTCTCAGGTGACGTGGCGTTTTACGCTTGAATAGTGAATACCTGCTCTTTGCATGAAGCGGATGATTTGGGACCACCTAATGTGCTCCCTCGTCCCATACTTATTCGCTAGAGTGATTGTACTTACGTGAAATGTTCACTTTTCGCTCTCATAATCATTCACAACAACTATCTACTAACTTTTTTTTTTTTGCCCAGTGACGAGGCTAGGGCAAAGGGAAGGGGTCATTCGACCCCTTGAATTTTAAAATGTGTCAATTTTAGTACCTTCAAAATTTTAAAAAATGACATTTACTACAAAAAAAGATGAATTTATTCATTTTGACCCCCCTTAAATTTGAGAAAAAATTGCACTATTCGACCCCATTGTATGCTAAAGTTGTAAACCTCAACAATAATACTTATCCCCAAGCAATCTTGACCCCATTTTCAGAAAATCCTGGCTTCGCCACTGCTCTTACCCACTCACAATACATACTTTTCTAACATATTTTCTTAATTTCCTTATACTTTCAACAATAATACTTATCCCCAAGCAATCTTGACCCCCTTTTCAGAAAATCCTGGCTTCGCCACTGCTCTTACCCACTCACAATACATACTTTTCTAACATATTTTCTTAATTTCCTTATACTTTCATTTGGTAGCAATAAGTATGGGCCAGAGGGAGTATACTTTGATTGATCATCAATTGTGAGGTTTTGTTTTAGCTAAATAAATTAGTGATTTTGAGTTGAATGATTTTTTTTTAGCCTATTCTGATAGCCAACACGTCAATGGATGATCTATTTGACACTAGGAAGGAGAAAATTATAGACAAGTCAAATGCTACATTTGTTATGTGATCGAGGGAGTAAATCATAGTTAATTCTGATATAAAAGTAATTACTACTCCCGTTTCATTGAAAATTCTTATTTCGTCATTTTGATTGTCCTATTAAAAAGTCCGATTTTTCGAAAAAAGAAATTTCATACTCCCTCTGTCCCAGTTTATTGTTCTTAGTTTTTTGCTGTTTGTCTGAAGGATTTTTGAGCAATATTTAAAGGCTAATCTAACTATCCAAATGAAAATCTAAAACTTGTTATTGATAGTATATATGATGGTCTATCAATAACAAGTTTTAGATTTTCATTTAAATAGTTAGATTAACCTTCAATTATTGCTCAAAGATCCTTCAGACAAACATAAAAAAAAAACTAAGAACAATAAACTGGGACGGAGGTAGTAATATTTTTTTATTAATAGCACCCACATATCATACTCACAACAACTATTCACTTGCTTTTCATTATCACTTTTTTTTTTCTAGACTCACAACACTAACTTTAATTTTATTTTTCTTAATTATTTTTTTAAAAAAGTAATTACATTTTCTTAATTCTTATTTTTAAAAAAGTGAGAACTTTTTTAATGAAAACTTGTGTGTTACTTGCTTAAAATTGAAAGGAAAAAGAAAAATATTTTTTTTTACTTGCTTAAAAAATAAAAATAAAAACTAATCATTCAATTAATTAGATGTCAGAACCGTTTCTCTAACGGGACTAGAAAGGAAAATAGAATCCCACAAAATTATGACTGCCAAGTTTCTCTCCCTTTAAACGGGCAATTTGCAATTTGGTTCCTGACATTTACAAACTTTTGCAATGTTGCTCCCAACAATTGTTTTTCTTCAATTGATTCCCAATATTTACATTTTTTTGCAATGTGGCTATAAAAGTAAATGGAGGTTAGTTTTCTAACAGATTTTATGTCATGTGACTAGCACATTACGTTTTAAAGGACGTTTTAAAATATTCGTAAAGCTACACATATCCGATTGATATGATTCTTTTTTTAATATTGAAACTAATATTTAAATCTACAACATAATTTTTTTTTGGAAATTTGTTGGGTACCTAAATTATTTTTACATTTAATCTTAATTTTAAATATTAAAAAAATAAAAAAGCACGTGAAATATAATCTAAAAAAGATATCAGCCCAAGTATGTTTCATATGAAGTAATTTCTATATGTATCTTTCCTAAAGTTTATTTTTCTCCACCTCTCTGCCACTTTCCCGCAATACTCATTCCACATACACTTTTCCCCCGATTCATTGTTCTCTTCTTCTCCCTTTTTTTTCTATCAAACATTTTTACGAACTGATAATCTACATATAGAATTTACTTCATATGGAACATATTTGGGCTAATACTCCCTTCATCCCCATTTACATTACAAAAATGAGGTTTTGCACAAAAATTAAGAAAATTATTGTAAAGTTGATGTGTTGTGAGTGTAGATAGTTGAGTGAGAGAGAGAAAGTGGGGTAGAGAAAAGTAAGTGGATAGTTGTTGTGAGTATGACAAGTGAGTCCCACTATTTAAAAAGTAATAAAAACTTTCCTTTTTGAGATTTTGTAAAGTAAATGGGGACACCCAAAATGGCAATTTTTGTAAAGTAAATAGGGACGGAGGGAGTATCTTTTTTAAATTATATTTTACGTGTTTTCTATTTTTTAATATTTAAAATTAAGATTAAATGTAAAAATAATCCAACTGCCCAATAAATTTTCCAAAAAAAATATATGTTGTAGATTTAAATATTAGCTTCAATTTAAAAGAAGAATCATATTAATCGGATATGTGTAGCTTTAAGAATATCTTAAAACGTCATGTGCTATTCACATGACATAAAATCAGTTAGAAAACTAACGCCCAGTTACTTTTATAGCCACATTGCAAACAAATATAAATGTTGGGAACCAATTGGCGAAAAAAAACTATTGGGAGCAACATTGCAAAAGTTTATAAATGTCAGGAACCAAATTGCAAATTGCCCCCTTTAAACTAACTAATCCTTTTTCGGCAGTCACAATTTACTCATTCATTTCCCTTTTGTTCCCCAATCCACACTGAGCGCCCTCACACACAAACACACATTTTGTGTTGAAAACAACAAATCACTAATTCTCACACACCATCTTTCCCGATCAAAATCATGCTCAAAATCCTCAACATAAATCTCAGGCGCCTCTGTTCAAGACTCCGGTGGCCGGTCCGCCGCCGTCCAAAACCCAAAATCACCATCAAAAGACTCGGACGATCAAACTCAAAATCCCACCCTGAGCCCAGAGATTCATCAAACACAAATGGGTCAGCCACAATTCACCCAAACAATGGCTCAAACCAACCCAAACCGGTCCGAATCGCCACATTCAATGCTGCCCTGTTTTCCATGGCACCCGCCGTTCCGGACAACACCCATCATCAAGCTTCAAGCTTTCACTTTGAAAATGGTGATTTCTCAAAGGTAAATCACTTGTTTGACTCTAGTTTAAGGTCAAAGTCAATGACTGATCGTCCCAAGAGCATTCTTAAACAGTCTCCTCTGCATTCAAGCTCCATAAACATGTCGGAAAAACAGTCTGGACAGCCAAAATTCGCGAAATCAAAGTTGCGGGTTTCGATTAATTTGCCTGATAATGAGATTTCATTGAACAGAAGTGGGAAAGTGAGATTTATTGAAGATGATAACAAAGAAGAGGGTGCTTCTTCTTCTACTACTACCTCTTCTACTATTAGCAGGCTTTTGAAAGGGAAAGCTCCATTAAGAACAATAACTGAGTTTTCGAGTTCTTCGAATAGGGTGAATGAAGATAATAATGATGAGAGATTTTTGAGAAGTAATAAAACAGTTGTTGAGGTTTTAAGAGAACTGGATGCAGATATTTGGCTTTACAGGATGTCAAAGCAGAGGAGGAGAAGGATATGAAGCCTTTGTCTGATTTGGCTGCTGCTTTGGGGATGAATTATGTTTTTGCTGAAAGTTGGGCGCCTGAATATGGTAACGCTGTGCTTTCGAAATGGCCGATTAAACGTTGGAAGGTTCAGAAGATCTTCGATGACTCCGATTTCAGGTTCTTAATCATCTTCATCATATCCCAATATGTTAGTACTAATTTAGAAAGAAAAAAAGTTGTTTCCTCTGTTTTTTCTTGATGATATGTTAGAACTGTTTGTTTAGATAATTATAATTACTCATTACTTGTTTAGAAAATAAATCCATGGTCTGTGATCACTGGGTCATTCTGGGTTGATGTTTACTTTTGTTTGTCTAAAAAGTTCATTTTCAAAATTGAAGCTTCAAATCAAACCTTCAAGGTCTTTAAAAAAGAAAATCATTTTTGTGGATATGATATAATAATTTTCTCACAATCTGCATTACTTTGATATAAAATAACACTAGTGTGATATTAAAAAAGATTAAAAATATAAACTAGTAAATGTGACATTTTGGAGACAGGGGAGTATAAAACTGAAAAAGTGTTATGATAAGCTCCCATAGATATGTTGTGTGGTTATTTATTTGTGGTGTTTTTACTTTATTGAAGATGATATTATTGGAGTTCAATTATAGCTCTCTAAAACGGTCCTTTTAAAAATAATAATCTAAACAATAAAAAGAAATCTCAATGGGTGAACAAGTATTGAACATCTGATAAACACGTAGATTATTCAATACTTCTATATAAAGATGTATGAGAATCATGAAAGCAATTTTTTTTTTTTTAATAATCTAGAAGATTTTCCTAGCCTTAACCGCGTTATGCAAAGGTAGTAGTACAAGAATGGATGCCTCTGCCGACTGTTCTTATTGCACCCGAGCCTTTTAATTAACAAAAAAAAAAATGAACCAAGGCAATCAATTGCAGAAATGCTCTCAAGATCGCCTTTAACATATTAAGAACTTTTTTTGGAGGGTCAAGTTGGTATTATATCTACTTTTTGACTTATTCTTGATCAAACATTTTTTTGAGTTATCGAGTTGGTTTTTAGTGAATAGTTCTCGTAATACATATCGCATTTTGGCTACTAAACTTGCCATAGTTTTCGAATAGCTGTATGCTGAGCTGAAAAATTTCTACCTACTCTGTTATCATCTGGGCTGTTATTCTGACACATGTTCATAAATCATTTGCTAATAATTGCCATTTTCATTTTGAACCTTTTTTTCCAGAATGTTTACTATTATATACACCAAATATTTTAAGATTTTAGGGGTTTCAGTGCAATTTATTGAAACTTGCCCGGTTTGTGTAAAGAAAAAACGCACTAAGTTTTTTTTTTTTTTTTTTTTTACCCCTTTTAATTAGTGAATTTGTTTTTGACTTCCTTTCAAAAATTTCCTAGCCCCGGTATTGATACATGTGACAATTGAAATTACAGAGCTTGACATCATTTCTTGGAAAAGCATTCTTGTTTAAGAGATGATGCCGACGCCTGACTATAATTGCTGAATCCTAAAACAGATAAAAGCACTGAATTAGGCCTACCTGATTAACAACTTATGCTTGCTCTTGTTGGGCAAAATTACCCTAAAGTGAAGAAACATTATTACAGTTCATTGGCTCATTAATCTTTCCATCAATTGTTTAGATGAGGAAAATTTCGAATCTATGAAATTAAAGTAGCTTGAGAAGTGTAGATTAGTTAATTTTATACCATGGTCCATGCCTAGTTTCTTTCTAGTGCATGCTTTTTACGAAAAAATAGAAAATAAATTCTCATTTACGATCTAAAAATGGATGCAGGAACGTTTTGAAGGCAACAATTGATGTTCCACAGACAGGAGAAGTCGATTTTCAGTGCACCCTCCTAGATCATCTTGACGAAAACTGGCGAATGAAACAGATAAACTCCATAATTGAGTCTAATCATAAACCACACATCTTAGCTGGAGGACTGAATTCGCTTGATGAAACAGATTACTCACCTGAAAGATGGACAGATATCGTAAAGGTCAGTCCGCTTTTTTTATCATTGGATTTAAAATCAGACTTGCAGATATAAGAAGAAAAACATAACTTATTTATATTTATTTACAGTATTACGAAGAGATGGGAAAGCCAACACCAAAGGTTGAGGTGATGAAGTATTTAAAGAGTAAACAACAGTATACAGATGCCAAAGATTTTGCAGGGGAATGCGAGTCTGTGGTTATAATCGCCAAGGGACAAAGTATGATACCCTTTCTCGTAGTTCTTCTTTTAACCTGTTTTTATTCCTAAATCCATACAATAACTGAAGCAAAATGAAAATTGGTTCCTAAACCATCAAAGGTTGACTTTCTTCTTGCAAAAAGTCAACCCCATGTTGAAACTCACTCATTAAATATACTTCAGATGTCCAGGTATGTTGGCTTTAGAAAACCACCTAAATCACCTCAACCCTAAAGTCAACTTTTTATAATTCCCCAAAATTTGGTTATAATAAAAAGTTGACGTTCTTATTACGAAAAGTCAACTCTAAGTCGGCGTTTGTTCTTTCTAACTGCAGATGTGCAGGGGACATGCAAGTATGGAACGCGAGTAGACTATATTCTGGTATCACCAGATTCACCATACAAGTTTGTTCCGGGATCATACTCAGTATTGTCTTCAAAAGGTACATCTGATCATCACATAGTAAAAGTTGAAGTTACAAAGGTAGATACGAGTGTGCAGAATATTGCAAATAGGAAGCGGCGCCAACCGAAGCAAAAAGTTGTAAACATAACAAACTCTAATCCGTCAAAGGGTATATGGAAAATGCAAACTTTAGATAGATGAGTTGACTTTTTTTTTTCCTTTCGATTTGGTTGTGTTTTTTTGTTTCTTCTTTGAAGTGGGAGAGGGAGCAGAAGGTTTTCAAACTGTATCTTTCTCGATGACTTGTAAATTATACAAAAAATATATATATATATATATATATATATATATATATATATATATATATATGTTTGAAGAAAATATGAATGTATAACATTTGAGTTGTGAATTTACTTATAAATTGATGGGGGTAAGAAGAAGCGAGAGGCCCGAGTGTTAGCATGGGCTGGACTGGGCCGGCAATGGACTATGTTGGAGGTTCCACCTTAAAACCAATTGGTGATAAGGGGAGTAACTCTTCAAGTCTATATACCGGTCCATGTTTCTCTCTTTAAAAAATACGGGATAATTGTTTCTTACAAAGTGGTGGGGGTGATTGTTTTTGTTTAAAGTAAGAAAATACATATGTATGGGCTTGGGGTGTATGGACTGTCTAACGTTTGATTGCTCGATAGTTGAGTATTTACCTCCATCATCTAAATTTGACCTTTAAAAATTTTCAATTTTAATTTAAGAGTTTACTTCACAATAATCTCACAAAAGTTGTTATTGAAGACTTGTAATGCTCGATTTGACCGCTCAATATGAACCCTACAAGAAAGGGGGTCACATAAACCCATGACCTTCGCAAATTATTAATATTATTTTAATTTCTTATTATTTCACGAAAAGTACATTAAAATAAGCATCTTTTTGGAAAAGTCTGTATTGTGGTACTTATTTTGATATTCTTTTATGCCAAATTTGTAATTTTATCCCTCAAACTAATTTTGACCTGTTAATGACTAACGAATTTGATTCGCTCATGTAAAATATTTGATCATTGCTTCATGCATGTTTTATAATCAATCACACCTTTTTCTGTTATTTGTTAGTAGATGGACGGTCATAATTAATTCCATATACATAAAACCCACTTAAAATCAAGTTAATATCCACCACCGAATATATAAGGCTCAATTCATGTAAATCCAAGTCAATTAGGGCATGTTTGGTAAAGCTGAAAATTAAGCCCTGAAAATGTAGAGTTAAAATCATTTAGTTTCTGAATTTTGTAAGACTTTAATTTGTTTGGTACTGACAAACTACACACATCTGAATTTAATCAAAATTATAAATAAACACTCTAAAATTTAGTCTCATCTCTTTTACTTGATTATTCTTTTTGTTTATCCTCAAACAAAAATAGTCATATTTTTTAAAATAAATAATTATATTTCAAAAGTATTATTTGTCAAATTATATTTTATTTAGACCGATAATAATAATATTCCGTTTTTATTGGTATTTTCTTTTGTCCCACATTAATAAAGTTCATCTTCACTATCAATTTTACTAAACTTTGACAAAATAAATTGATAAAATTTAATTGTGATACTGAATTAAAATATTATAAAAATTTATAATATAAATATAATTTAATTTTAATTTTATCATATTTAATATGTATGAAAAATAAAATATTTCAACAAAAGAAAGTAATTAAATAAACAAATAAAATGTTGATAAGTGGGTTTGAACCCATCCTCTTTCTTTATCTTACCTCCTCTTACCAAGACTCGCCACACCACACTAGCTTAAAATTAAGAGCAATACTTGCTCACAAAATGAGGTGACGATATTTTATTGGTTGCATCGATAATGGACCCGCCACACTCTAATTAAAAACACCAATATAATTATTACACCTAAGATTTTGTGAGCAAGTTTTTTGTGATTTTTTTGTGCCCCTAGCATTATTCTAAAATTAATACTCTTGTTTGTTTTAAGATACTCTTAACAAGAGAAATAATAAAGTTACAAAAAATAGCTACAAAATATGGCTTACAAAATGAGGTGTCATAATTGTATTGGTGTTTTTAATTAGAGTGTGGCGGACCCACTATAGATGTAGCCAATACCAAACAACCTTAACCTGCCGTCGGCGATTCTGACAGTCATCGGGAAAAATCGAAATCTAGGAGATGGGATTGCCACGCGCCGCCAGCTCGAGAGACTCAGCGGTAGCGTAATTTTTTCTCCAGCCCTACCTTCAAGGCTCATTTTACATTCCGTCAAGCCCTAATTTGTTTGACAAATTCCTTGGTTAAATGATTGTACTCCCTCCGTTTCGTAATACTTGACGTTTTAACCTTCTTCACTTAGATTAAAAAAAATCAATTATTACATGTAAAAAAGACTCAAACACCCCTATAACAATTCATTTACTTAAGTAATTAAATGCATTTACAAAGGATGTGTTAATTATTAAATAAGGGTATAATTGGTAAGTAATGGCAAAAGTTCCTAGATAATTGAAAAGTGTCAAATATTTTGGAACAAAATTGAACACCTAAAACGACGTGTTTTGCGAAACGGAGGGAATAGTAATTATGAATGACTTAGAGTTCATCTTTCCAATGCTTCCGAGGTTAATGCCATGTGGATTTGCATCTCAAACTTCTTAATGATTATGTTACAAATTGTCCGAATCATGAATCATACAAGTTATCTTAATGGCTGTTACCTTTGACATTTGTTCTTTGGTTTATTACTGTTCGGTGGAATAATGGAAACGGTCTCCCACTTTTATTCTTCAATGGTTTCAAATATTTGTTGTCTTACATTGTTGCTAAATGGTACAACTGGTGAATGAATTTCATTAGACGCTGACAAGTTTTCTGAGGTAAATGCGATTTGCATCTTGCAAATTCTGTGCTGGAAATCTGGAATCGTTAAAAAATGAGTTACTAGAAGAAGTAATATATCCTCTAATGATCACGAGGAGGTATTTGTTGGGAGTGGAGTCCTAAAACCAAAAGGGGACAAGGAGGCAAAGGAGTTCAAACCAAACGGGGATTGTGGGAGATCAAAACGGATGAGGAAAAACTGCACAGCAGAGCATGAGGTAAAATTTTCATATTATTATTTCATGTGTTGAAATATTTTCTCCATATTAATGACTGCTAGTATGGGCTAGTGGATGCGGTGATCCCCCCAATTCCCCAATAGTATTCCCATCTCACAGCTTCATTGTGCGTTAATGGCAGTCTGTATTTGTTCCAAAGTTTTTCCTTTTGTTTCAGGTACCACCTTCATTACAAATAAGAACACAAGTAGATTTGCTCCAGCATAAAGAAGGAAAGTTCCTGAAACCACACAAACAACTGTAAGTTTGTGTTTTCGTTATTCATTTATAAGATTATTAGAAAGTATAAGACTGATATGACTGACTTATTCTGTTTTTCTTTATCGATTTCACTCTTCTGGTCATTTTTCAGTTAGGTTATACTACCCCTGTCCCTAAATGAGTGTCCAAATTTCATTTTAAGAGACACTGAAAATCTCAACTTTTTTGTACAATTTGGTAGCAAAGATTCATATATAATCTTGTAATCTCATTTCAAAACATTTAGTTTTGCACGTATAAAGAAACCGGTGGAAAAAAATTCAAAAAAAAAAAACATTTAGGGACAAAGTTATGTTAAAAAAAGACACTCATTTTGGGACAAAGATTTCTTGAAAATGGACACTCATTTAGGGACTGAGAGAGGGAGTAGTATATTACTTTTCCGGAACATATTCCTTTGTTTGTTACATTTACTTACCATAAGAACTCCATGTCATGAGAAAATTGAAATTGTAGGTTACCACCCAGGCAGAAGACCAGTTCACTAGCATTGCTAGGCTTCCAGCAGCTCCTTTGACATTTAAAGGGAATATCTAGAACCAAGACAATTATCAATAATATCAGATTGGTGAAACACAAAATAAAGATTTTTCTTCATACCTCGGACATCACGACCGATGGAACAGGTCCCATTCCAATCTCATAGAAACCTACAAATACCTGAATTAATAAGGTTAGAGATCAGAAGATGAAATGCTTGTTGATTTATTTTGGAAAGAGGGAATCTGATTGCTAGTCATGCACATACCAGTAGGCCGATCATAGCTAGTGATGGTGCTGCCTTAAGTGCAATTTGATAAGCCTGGTCCAAATGAGGATCATTTATGTTAAAACATTTAAATTCAAACAAGAGACTGTTGGAAAGATTTATGGCTAACTAAAATAATCATAACCATGAAATAGAACGAAACCGTTGTTAGTACGCAACCAAGAAAAACCCCTGATACAGAAACCTAGAAAGTAAATAAGAATCAGATTAAATCCAGACAGAATAGGTGATATGATTCAATTATCTTTTGTCATATGATTTACAAGTAGAAGTGGTTTTCTTCCAGCTTTGTCGATAAAGAGTGATCCGCTTGTAGTCACCATCACAATCTGTTGTACACATTGAAAACAAATATAAACTATAAAAGCAATCGTTTGAAAAAGTTGGTTGTATAAAGAATTTTCTTGAACTAGAAACAAGCGTTGGAGTGAGAACTGATCACCGGAAGAACAGAAAGAATTACAGTTCCGACTTTGGAAGGAAATCCTGGAAAAAAAAAGAAGATAAATTTAATTTGATTATGTGGTTCTATTGAGAACACGAAATGATATCGTTGATGTTCTGTGGTCTTTCAAAGACTCGCAAAGCAGTTGAATGACGAATTGGAATTCCATTTTTTTTCTCAAACCAAAGATCTTTGCCTGCAAATTCAAAAATGTTGCTGGCATAGTAAACGATTCCACCAATTCCCCCAAGTTGTTGAGCAAACATCAGCCCAATTCCAATCTGTTTCAGAAATAATCAACAAGCAGTGTTAGGTGAAACCTGTAAATTGCGAGGACATGATATCCGTAAGGCCAAATTACGTTTACACCCCCCCCCCGGGGCCCCAATCCCACTTCGCACCCCAGTTTGAAAAATGGGTTTGTTTGGTACTTTAATGTGTAAATCGCCCAATAACTCTAAATAAGGGGAAAAGAGAACGAAAACCAAACCCAATTTTTAAATCCAGTAACCCCCCCTATCCTGTTCATCCTCCCTAGGGATGGAATGGGTCGGGTTCGTGCGGGTTTCCCCTAAACTGAACCCGACCTGAACCAAAGAACTAACCCGAACACGAACCTGACCTGAACTAGGGATGACCAAACACGGTTCCGGTTCCGGAAAAGCTTGAACCGTAACCGAACCGTTCCTCTTCCGGTTACGGTTCGAAACCGCCCGTCCATAGTTTCCTTTTTTTAATAAAAATATTTTTTTTAACAGAAAAAACAATTATAATAATATTTTATTGCCGATTTTTTTTACAAAAAGATATAGAAAAAAATTAAAGAGATCCGTCCCTCTTTTCTTTTATATACTCAACAAATTATTATTAGTATTATTCACTGAATTTGGCTAAAAATTAATTCAAAACTCAACATTTCTTGTCAACGTTCCGTTAGTAACGGTTAATTCTGATGAAACCGTTAGAAATCTAACGATTTTGACGGTTTTCTAACAGTTTTGCTAACGGTTCCGGTTCGGTCTAGGCGGTTCGGAACCGCCGGTTCACGGTTTTCAGAGGGGATGAACCGGAACCGGCCCGTGTTACAAACGGTTCCGGTTTTCGTCAAGGTTCAAGGCGGTTCCAGACTTTTCGGTTCTGGTTCCGGTTTGGCCGTTCCGGTCCGGTTTGGCCATCCCTAACCTTAACCTGAACTGAACCCACATCGACCCTATCCGAGTTATTTTAAAATTCTAATTTTCTCAGCCCAAATTTGTTTGGGCCTAGTCTATGTTTAAGGCCAATTTTGAATGTGCTGTAGAAAATTGTCCTAAATCATCAAATCTCACCAACAAGCACAATTAAAGAAATACTACAATTCAACAAAACTTTAAATATGGTTAACTTGCATAGTATGTTGAATTTGTATATGGTGTACATGTCGGGTCGGATCACATGCGGGCCAACATCAGAAATCGGCCCTGACTCGAGTCTTCTCGGGTTATGAAAATTGCAATTCAAACAATACTTTTCGGGGCGGATCACCCTCGAGTTCGGATCGGTTCCGGGTAATTGTCATCCCAACCGCCCCCTCCCCCATGTGTTTAAACCACAATCTCTTCTCTCTCCCTTCCCATTCCCCTCTCTTCATCCCCACCCATTTATGATCTTGTTTGAAAACCCAGATTTTCTTCTTAAAAAAAACCCGAGTCGCCTTAATTTGATTTCGAAGAAGAAAAAGACTACCCAGATTCGAAGAAGAAATATTGTCTTAAAAACCCATATTTGTAAAATAACAAATTCAACCCAGAATTGATGCAATGAGGTGGAATTCGTTTTGATATGGAGTGCATTATGGGGCTTTGTTTTTTTCTTTAATTTCCATGGTGGTAATTGAGGTTTATTTGATTTTATGGACTAAAATTGGTGGTGGCGGCATTGTTGTGGTTATGGTGGCAGCATGACGGTGGCATGGTTTAGTAGAGTTAGATTCAGTCTGATGGTTGAATGACGTTTAAGCCCTCATTTTTTTTAAGTTAAATAACCAAACAACCCATCATGTGACGTGCACTTGTCCAATTTCGTTAGTTTTTCTAACCCCCGTTGGTGCCGGGGGGTAATGTGTGACCATTTACTAATTAAAGTACTAAACAAACCCATTTTTCAAACTGGGATGCAAAGTAGGATTGGTTGGATACTTTTTTTTTTTTTTGAGGGGAGGGGGGGGGGGGTTAAACGTAATTTGGCCTATCCATAAATATTGTACTTCCTCAGTACCAGAATGGGTGTTCATTTGTGAGGATACAAGGAAATTAAGGAAGTTTACAATGAAGCAATTATAATAGTAGATATACACAAGTACTCAGTTGTCCACCTATTATCATAAGCATAGTTGGCAAAGGTGGATTAAGTCACTTTATTAGGAAACATAACACTCAGTTTGCTAGAAAAATCTTTTAATATACAGAAAGGTAAGTCTGGGCACGAAGGTATACTTACAATGACAGGGCGCATGTATCTCCTTTGAAATAAATCAAGAATATTGGCTTTCGGAAGCTTCTCAAGAGTTTCTATGTAATCCTGTAAAAAAAAATCACATATTCCCACCATCCTCTTCATCTACCTATTATTATCAGTGAAGATAAGAGTCGAGAGCTTAGTGTTAAAATTTATGATGAACCTGGATTTCAGCTGCCTCCTCGGATATATCAGCATCTTTTCCGCGAAGTTTCCTCAGTGCAACTTCAAACCCTCTCTTATTTCCCGTCTTTGCCTGCGCAAGTTCAAACATTCATTTCTATGCCTTTATCTATAGAATTGGTATGTGAAAACATCAAATGCTTTTTCTCCACGCAGTCTTACCAGCCATCTAGGAGACTCTGGTATGAGAAAGAGACCGAAAAGCATAATGGTACACGGAATTAATCCTGCATCCACATCAGAGCTGACTCAGTCCATCTGCGAAATGTATATGTAACTGAATCCACAATTAGGTTGGTTTCAAACTTCACCTGTTAACGCTAAGGGCCTCCATGCTAGTAGTGTCCCTAATATGGTGGAAACAGAAACTCCAATGACGGTCATGAGCTGTGGAGTAGGCAAGTATTTCTTGAATGCGGAATGTAAACAAAACCATGTTAGTCTATACAGAGACGTTTCCTAGATTTGCTACCTCATGTGTGGCTGTTAATGTTCCTCGCACATTCTTGGGTGCGACTTCAGCTATAAACACAGGTACCTTGTCATCCGCAAATCAATCTTGTTAGTCTTGTTAAGTAGGAGTACATGTTTGCGTCATTACAGATCATATACTACTGCACACAGCAGACACGAGGTATGATGTACCGTGTATGAAAAGACTCCTAATCCATATCCATTTGCCAACCTTCCAATGTCCAGTGCAATGGGTCCCTTTTCAAAGTGTTGAGAAAAACATAAGGTGAATCACAATTGGCTGTTGAAATTAGAAGCTGGATTGAATAAGAGAAAGACAATACACACCTCAGCAGAGAAAATTGCTAGCCACCCCACTGCACAAAAAGCGCTCCCTACTCGCATCGCCTAACCACATGATACCACAGGATTTGGTAAGGGAAAAGACAATGGATTTTGATGGTTGCAACATATTGTAAAGTCATTACCCCTTTGCGACCAAAGAAGTCAGCCAAGTAGCCACTTGTAATTGCACCAATCATTCCGCCAAAATTCAGTATTGAACCAAACATTGAATACTACATATAAGTACACACACAAGAGTTCATTTCAGTTGTGGAGATACGTACTAAGTTTGATTGGGTCTTGTCATGGACTTAACTTACCTCAGCTATCGTCAGGCTTAGATCTTTCCTGATTGCAGTTTCAGTTGGTGATGAGTATCCCATCTGAAAATTTCATGAAACCCAAAAAAAAGAAAAAAATTGTTTATCACAGCGGACTGATGACAAGGTTTTTCATATGTGGGCGAGCATATAAATAAATTATTTTGATTTTAGTGTTAATACTTACGCAGGATCCATATGCGAAAGAACCGCATACTGCAACAAATGTGCTTGAGTAGACCATGGTGTTTGTGTGATGCACCTTGCTGCTGCGGTCATCTTCATCCTGAGGTATCACTATCAGCAAAGCTCTTATATCATTTTGTATACTATTTTCTGTGTTCTCTTTGATATTCATCAGGCCCGTCTCAATAACTTTAGGGGCCCTGTGCCAAAACGAATATGGGGACTTTTAAATTTAAAAAACTTACACAAGAACATCACCCAAATTATCATTTGGAACATGCACGTCATCAAGAGGCACACTATCATCAATACACATATTATAAACATTTTGATTTTCGGTCGAGATTTGCGGTTTTTTTGTAATAAACCTATTAATCGCTCATCTTTGAGACTCAATCAATTTTTCGACTCTTTTTTGATTCTTACGTTCTACACAACCAGAATCATATTTTCTAATTTTAGGAGGCATAAAAACCTGGAAAAAATGCAACTTTAAAGTCGAATACTCAGAATCTCCTACTACTCTTATCCACGGTTTGCTCATGAAGCGGAAACCCGGTAGAAGCAAAGATTTTTTTTTAAAAAAAAATCAGACCACAGATTAAAAATTTAAAAGAAACCAGACAACAAATTAAAGCAAAATCAGACCATAAATTTAAAAACAATGAAATTTGACCATAAAATGAACACAATCTTTTCTAAACTCAAAAACAACCACATCAATCAAGAACTTCAAAAATAAAATTAGGAACCAGTTGGATTCAATTTAAAAAAAAAAAGAATTAGGGCTTCAAGATTGAATTTCATATCTAAAATTGACAATAACTAAATCTTAAATTCCGAAAATCTGAGAGGTGAGAGTTACCGCTTTGGGAACCGGCAAGGAGCAGGAACTGAGGAACGACGATGATACAAATACTTGGACGATGGTGAATTGGTGATGGCGAGAACAAATGAAGTAGCCGAATTATTGAGATTCAGTACAAGATATTTTTATTTTTATTTTTTTTTAATTGCCGAGGAGGAGTTAACGGCGAGACATTGCCGGAGAAGCGGAGCTCTAGAGGAAGGAGAAGAGAAGCCACTGTAATCACTAATCACCGACACCACCAGTTCCAGTTTTCCCGTCGCCGTCGCCAGTCGATCGTCTTCGGCGTCCCTTCTTGCAGCGGCGAAGAAAAACAAAAGTTGTGAATTCCGTAAAAGTGCAGCGGCCTCCCTTCGTCAAATACTCAAATTGTATTATCTAATTGTAACACTTTGCACCCTTCTTCCTTTAAAAATTAACAATTTGCACCCCTAATATGGGCTGGGAAAAAATTGGTTTGGGGACTGTTCTGTTGTTCTTATGGAACGTTATTTATTGAACATGAGTTTTTTTTTTAATTAAGATTTCCCTGATGGCCTACAAATTATGCTATGTTAGTTGATTAAGTGGCGAACGTTCTTTATAGAAGAGGTGGTCTCCCATGATAACAAAGGGATCCGTCTCATGTATGAGACGGGTCCCCCCAGGATTCATGGGGCATGACCTGCCACGTGACAGCTTCCCATAGCCCCCCACAAAAAAAAAAAATTGGTTTTTTTTTTCTAGTTTTTATATTATTTTTTCGGCTTTTTCGACGTTTACCAAAAGTAATAGTTATCATAACTTAATGTAATGACTGTATACATATAAAGTAACATTGTTCATAAGTAAACGTAACCCCTGTTTTAAAAAAACAAAAGCTCGTTTTACCCATTTTTTCAAATGTAATACTAACTATAATTACATGTAACACAAACAATATCTAAATGTAATTATCATTTATACCGAAATGTAATAATGCTTTTGCAAAAATATAAAATATTGTGTATTTTGATTTAATTTTTTGAAAGAAAGTAACATTTGAAAAGTAACAACTCATATATATGAATGTAATTGTTTGTATAAGTAAATGTAACACTTTAATAAAAGAAATTATAACATATTTCTATAGATAATGTAATACTTTTACATGCAACACTAATCAAGTGTTTTTAGCTCTAAAAATGTTAATGGTTGAATTATTACTTTTTCTATACATATGTGTTTCAATTATGTATAAGCATTATTACATATAAGTAACACGTTCATTACATTTTAGTTATAATAAGTATTACTTTTGGCAAGCGAAAAAAACATAGAAAAAAACATTGTTACTTTTCTGTATATATGTATTACTTTTATGTATACAAACTGTTACTTTATATGTATACAGTCATTACATTAAGTTATAGTAACTATTACTTTTGACAAACCGAAAAAAAACACCAAAAAATAAATAAATATAAAAAGCAAAAAAAAAAAAAAAAAAAAAAATTGGCCTATGAGAGGCTGCCACGTAGCAGGGCCGCCCCCTGAGTCATGGAGCTGGTTCAATGGGCGGGCTTATGGGTCAAAAATGACCCGTCTCATCCATGAGACGGGTTATAGTGTTCTCACATAAGTATTTGTGTTTATATTTATAGAATAAGCATACATTCAAATTGGTACCGGGTGATTTTGATACACAAACTTACTCTAAAGAAAGATGCCACTTGGCATCTACTCCTTCCGTCCCGCTTGAAATTGCAAAACTTGCCATTTTGGGCGTCCTATAGAAATTGCAAAATCCATAAAATAGAAAGTTTTTACCCACTTGCACACTCACATCCACTAACCCACTAACTATTCTCTACCCCACTTTCTCTCTCCCACTCAACTATCAACACTCACAACACATCACCTTTTTCACTTTTTCCCTTGATTATTGTGCCATATTTTTATTTTTTTTTGCAATTTCTGGCGAGACGGAGGGAGTATAAAAAAAATAAAAAATGGGAGTAGTGGATGCAACAAGTTTCTTGGAATATTTTATAGAAACTTTAGGAGAAACTATAATAAACAACTAGTTTAAAAAGTAATTACTCCCTCCGCCTTAGACGATTAAGAGACCTACTTTCTCTTTTGGTTGGTCTCAGAGTAAGAGTCTCATTTTTAAAATGGCAAATGGTGTATATTGTTTTGGACAACTTTGTCCTTATAATGCTTGAGTAATTACAAAAAAGCCCGTCAACTCCTATTTTTTACCAACTTGCATTATGAATAGTATTTTGGACAATGATATCCTCGACCCATGTGAAATGTTTAGGCATCTTTTATTGTTTCTTTAATAAGCGTGCAAAACCCAAGTAGGACTCTTACTCTGGGACTGAGGGAGTATTATTTTTTGACAATTATATATAAAAAAATATATATATATAAAAGAGTGTATAATTAAAAAAAAAAAAAAATTGTACCCACATTACTTGTGATGTTTGACTAGTTTTATGTAAAAAGGTGTCTTACTTTTCAATAAACCATCATATAGGGATATATTAATAATTATCTCCATTTTTGCATTGCCATTTTTGATCGTTACATCTTATTACAACTTTTGAACTACTCATTTTTTAAAGTTAAGAAACTTAAACGTGTGCCTGGGAAAAAAAAAAATAAAAATGCAAAAATAAGATACTCGGTAATCAGATGATAACTTATTCCATTATTGACCAATACCCCTTTGGTCGAGTGGTACTGTGTTCGTCCCCGGTCATATAGTGGACGAGTTCAATTGATAGTCAGTCAACCCCCTTAATTTTGGAGCCATGACTTTCAAATTTAAAAATATAACATTTTCAAAAAAAAAAGTAATTTTAGGCAAATATACCACTATATCATTACTTTGACCCTGCTCTATAAAATTCTTAGCTTCGCCCGTTGGCGAGATGTCAAATGTAAAACATTAGACAAGGTTTCTGCTGCTCAAACTATTAAATGAATAGCAACAATTTTAATACTCCCTCCATCTCATTTTGTTTGGCCGCATTTGACTTTTACTGGTCAACACAAGTGAATTTTTTTGAATTTCATTAGGTTGATTAAATTGACATTAATGTTTGGTCAAAGTTCACTTGTGTTGATCATCAAAAGTAAAACGTGGCCAAACAAAATGAGACGGATTAGTTATGAATGTTTAACCGTACATCTTTCCCATACTTCAGTTCAGGGGTTAATGATGCATGATTATGTTACAAATTGTCTGAGTTATGCGAGTTATTCTTATTGCTGCTACCTGTGAACTTGTTCCTTGGTTTGTTTCTGTTGTGTTCTTTCAGTGGGAATGTCTCCCACTTTTTTCCTTCTGTGGATGCAAATATATTTGTGTTTTTTCATACATAATTTCAAACGTCAAAAAATAAATTACTAGCCGAAACAGCACACCATCTCACCAACTTCACTGTGTGTTAATAGCAATCTGTATTTGTTCCAAAGTTCTCCCTTTTGTTTCAGGTACCACCTTCATTACGAACAAGATCACAAGCATATTTACTCCAGCATAAAAAAGGAAAGTCCCTGAAACCAACAAAACAACTCTAAGTTTATTGCTTTTTTTTTTTCCTCTTCTCTTCCGATCATTTTTTCTGTTAGATCATATAATTCCGTTTCCAGAACACAGTTCTTGAAATTTATTTGTTACATTTGCTTACCATAAGAACTCCAGGCCATGAGAAAATTGAAACTGTAGGAAACTAGCCAGTTAGACAACCAGTAAGCTAGTGCTGCCAGGCTTCCAGCAGTTCCTTTAACATTTATAGGGAATATCTACAACATAGACAATTATCAGTAGTATCTTATTGGTGAAATCATACTCCCTCCGTCACAAAATGATCTTCACACTTTGTCGGTCATTACTACGAAAGAATGAACTTTGAGCAATAATTTAGGTTGATTTGACAATATTAACAGAAATCGAAAACTTGTTATTGATACACCATCAACAATACTATCAATAACAAGTTTCAGATTTTCATTAGGATAGTTAAATCAACCTAAAGTTATTTCTCAAAGTTCATTCGTAGTAACGGTCGTAAAAGTGTGAAGATCATTTTGGGACGGAGGGTGTACAATAAAGATTTTCACAGTTCTTTATACCTCTGACATTATGACCCATGGAACAGGACCTATTCCAATGTCGAAGAAACCTACATACACCTGAATTTAATATGGCCAGAAATCAGAACATGAAATGCCTAAAGATTTATTTTGGAAAAGGGGAATCTGATAATACCAATAGGCCGGTCAAAGCAAGTGCTGGTGCTGTCTTGAGTGCAATTTTATATGTCTGGTCCAAAAGAGGATCATATACATTAAATCATTTATATTCAAAGAAAGGACTGGCAGAAAGACTTACGGATAACTAGTTTGATCATAACTGTGAAATAGAATGAAAGTGCTGTTAGTAGGCAACCGATAACAAGCCCTGATCCTGAAACCTAGAAAGTAAAAAACATTCAGATTTATTCCAGGCAGAGTAGGCGAACATGATACATGTATGTTCTGGGATTTACCAGTAAAAGTGGTTTTCTTCCTGCTTGCTCGATAAAGAGCGATCCAGCCACAATAACCACCACAATCTGTTACACACATGAAAACAATAATCAACTACAAAAAGCACTGTTCGAGACAAGTTACTTGTGTAAAGAAATTTCTTCAACTAGACAGAATTGTTGGAATGGTGACTAATTACCGGAAGAATGGAAATTAATGTAACTCCGAGGTTGGATGGAAATCCTGGAAAAACACAAATTGAACTTGTTTAAGTGAAACAACGTAGCGTTCAGTGTTTATCATCTGATTTGTCTGTCGAGAACGTGAAATGAAATTGTTGATTGAGTTCTAGGGTCTTTTAGACACTCGCTGATCAGTTAGAAGATGGATATAAATTCAAAAATTTCTCAATCCAAAGATCTTTACCTGCCGAGTCAAAAATGCTACTGGCATAGTAAATGATTGCATTTATTCCCACTAACATTTGAGCCATCATCAGCCCTACTCCTATCTGTTGTATAAGTGATTAACAGGCAGAGTTAGACTAAAACATGGAAATGACGAGGTCAAGTTATCTGTGATTATTGTACTCCCGCCGTCCCAAAATGAGTAACATTTTAAAGGATTCTTGGAATTTTAGGGTGCTTACTTTAAGTACTGCACAGAATGGGATATAGTTGGGGAAGGTTAACCAAGTAACTTCATAGGAAATAGACGCTCATTCCGCGAGAAAAATCATTTAGAAAAACAAAACAAAAATTATTGGCAAGAAGAGTTTTACAATCACAGAGCGCAAGTATCTCCTCTGAAACAAATCCAGAACATTGGCTTTCGGGAGTCTCTCGATAGTGTCTATGTAATCCTGTTAACACAATAACATAATCTCACCATCCTCTTCATGCCAAGATATTGTCAGCCAAAATAGGAGTTTCGATTTAAGTGTAAAGAATAATGCACCTGGATTTCAGCTGCCTCCTCAGATATATCAGCATCTTTGCCACGAAGTTTCCTCAGTGCAACTTCAAACCCTTTCTTATTTCCCGTCTTTGCCTACATCAAGTTCTTAAGCTCATTTCCATCCCTTCATTTCTATTATCTGAAAACATCAAAGATTTTCTCTGCATGTGGTCTTACCAGCCATCTAGGAGACTCTGGTATAAGAAACAGACCAAAAAGCATAATTGCACACGGAATTAATCCTGAAAACACGTTAGAGCTGACTCAGTATCTCTCTGAAATATATTACTCCCTCCGTCCCAGACTAAGGTTCTTACTTTCCTTTTTGATTTGTCCCAGACTATGGTTCTTAGTTGTTTTATTACCTAAAATGGACTATGGGACCCACTTGTCATTCTCACAACAAAAACTCCATACCCACTTTATCTCTCCTACTTTCTCTTACTTTCTTTTTCATACTCACAACATTTACTTTTTCTTAATCTCCGTGTAAAGTCAAACTAAGAACCTTAGTCCGGGACGGAGGGAGTATAATTGAATCCACAATTAAATTGGTAATAAACATTACCTGTTATCGCTAAAGGTCTCCATGATAGCACTGTCCCTAAAATGTTGACAACAGCCACTCCAATGCAGCACATGAGCTGTAGAGTGGGCATGTAATTTTTGAATACGGAATGAAAGAAAACAAAGCTATGTTAAATATAAATAAATGTTTTATTGGATTCGTTACCTCATGTGTAGATGTTAATGCTCCTCGCAGATTTTTGGGTGAAATTTCAGCCACATACACAGGTACCTTGTCATTTGCATAACATTCTCGTTAGTCTTGTTATGTAGGAGTACATGTTTTGAATCATTACAGATCATATAGTACCGTGTAGGAAAAGATTCCCATTCCGTATCCCGTTGATATTCTTCCAATGTCCAGGGAGACGGGTCCCTTGTGAAAGTTTTAAGGAAAAACATCAGGTGAAAGATCTCATTGTGGACGATTGGGAGGATGAAAATACATACCTGGGCAAAGAAAATTGCTAGCCACCCTATTGCAAAGAAACTGCTCCCCACTCTCATTGCCTAACACATGAATTCATTTCGTAAAACGAAAGTATAACAGATTGTAACACATTATTATAAAGTCATTACCCCTTTGCGACCAAAGAAATCAGCCAAATGACCACTTGTGATTGCACCAATCATTCCGCCAAAGCACAGTACTGAGCCAAACCACGAAAACTACATAGAATTATACCCACACAAGACTTCAATTCGATTGGGGAGATGCTTACTAATTTGAGATTGGGTATTTTCTTGGACTTAACTCACCTCAGCCATCGTCAGACTTAAATCTTTTCTAATGGCAGTTTCAGTAGTTGACGAGTAGCCAGTCTGAAAATTCATGAAACCCATTAAAAGAAAAGAAAAGAAAGATGAATGCCGCCGAGCATTGACAAGGTTTTTCATATGTGAGTGAGTATTTATGGCAATTATTATTAGTATTTATTTATTTTTGATATTAAAAGGCTTACGCAGGTTCCATGTGCAAGAGAACCGCAGACTGCAACGAATGTGCTGAAATAGACCATGGTGTTGTTGGTCTGAAGCCCCTTGCTGATGCCTTCATCTTCATCCACATATGGTATGACTATCAATGGATCTCTCGTCTCATTTTGCACACTGTTTTCTGCCTCCTCTTTGATATTCATGTTCCTAATTCTGTGTACTATCAGTCTCAAATTAAACCAACCTAACTCGTGTGCAACGTCTTATATTTAATATACTCCGTACTAAACACCTTATGATTTTGGCCAAGTACTTTAGATGTGTTGCGTTCATTATTCTCTGAAAAAATGTGTGCTTATATTTTATACTTTGATGATATAGAAACACTTTTAGTTGCATAATTTACATTAATAATCTTATCGCATGAATGATTACATGTACTTTTAGAAAATTAAGCTTAGAGATGGAAAATAGCATTATACGCTAAAAAATTTATTCATCTGTGTAGGACAGTTATTTAACATTTGTAATCTCCTTCCAGCTCAAACAGACGATATCCTCTGGCTGTTCTTTTTAGGAATATCTGGGGGAGTAACGAAAACTCGCATACGTACAGGAGAATCTGAATGTCAACTATTTCTAGTAGCTGCTCGGCTCGACGGCTCCTCAGTATATTGGCGGGATTATTCATCTGTGTCAATTACTAGGTCTATGTGGAAATGAGCAGGAGTTACTTGGTCCAGAGGCCTATTGATGCAGCCTCAAAAAATGGCGGCAACCGGGTCCAAGCTCGTAGTCTAGGTTGGATAACGGCCTTCTTCTCCGTCATGATCTGCACAAACACAACCGTAAGCTAAGCCGGGGGCTTGTCAAAATGAAAGTTATCTAGAGGAAATGGGCAATGAGGGCTCAACCCATGGAATGGTCACATGCTTTCCACATGACAAAAGGGGCTATATAAGGGACATCCACAACCCTAATTGGTAAGTTCACAAGCACACTTACAGCCACCATTTTTTACAGACTGGGACTCTCCTTTGTTATTCTTGTACAGGCCGTTGCTTACTCTCACGCCGGAGGGGCGTTAGCCGGAGACGCCCCCGGCTTAGCTTACGGTTGTGTGTGTGCAGATCATGACGGAGAAGAAGGCCGTTATCCAACCTAGACTACGAGCTTGGACCCGGTTGCCGCCATTTTTTGAGGCTGCATCACCTATGTTTGCTTTGTTACCCCCTCCGCCCCGTAATGAATATCCAAATTTGTTGCTCGTGTTAAGACCAAAATTTGTACATCCATTTTAGGACAGAAGTAGTAAATATAATCATGATGACTTGGTTGTTTATAAATGATGAAAATTGGGCAATGCTAAAGGCACAAAAGACGCTCACAAAAAGATGGATATGAAATGAAGTAGTGATAATTTATTGATTGCATTAATTGTGGATCCGTCACACATTACTTAAAAGCACCAATAAAATCATGACACATAATTATGCAAATTATTTTTTTTTTTTTATAATTATACTGTATATATCATTGACGCACGCTCATGATTCTCCTACCCATGTGAGTTTCAATATATATTATCACTCATTTGTTCAAAAAATATATATATAATATATCATCACTCATTACTCAGAGTCATACTAAATTATTGCACATTTTTGTTTTGTGTGGTGGCTATGCGTTTGGTAATATTTATTCCAATTAATGTAGAGGTGAAAGGAACTTAGTTTAAGTAGAACTGAATTAAGTGAAACAGTGGCGGAGCTATACATGGAGCTCAAAGGGGGCAATTGCCCTCATTAATTTTTAAAATATAAAAATTTACTAGTGCAAAATTTATAAAAATTTGGGAGTTTAGTGCAATTTGTTGAAATTTGTCCCCTTTGGGATAAAAGTAATAATGCACTAGATTTTTTTTTGCCCCATTAATTAAAATACAGTTAAAATTTTTAGGTTGTGCAATCTTTACCCCACTAACAAAAGTCACGAGATCTCCTGTACCACTTTTATGTGGCACTTCATGTACCACATGTAATCCAACAGTTCACATGTTTGCATAGTATTACTATAAATACCAATCTCAATAACTGTGAGACGTTAGATCACTTGTGACACATTAAGTGGTACAATGGGTTTGGACTCCAAACAAAAATATCTGGCTCCTTTACTGAAGTGAAACCCAAATTGATTCTTATAGCATCTCGAACTGCAACTGAAAATGAGCTCTATGCGATGTGAACAATCTTATAAGAATGGATCAGGTCAGCATGTCACATATACAGTCACCGTTACAAAAATGACAAAAACTTGTGTGAGAACAATATAATCAGTCTCATAGTTGAGACGGATCATGGATCCGGGTTATTGGTGTGTTTTTGACTCATGACCCGCAGACATTTTTTTTTTTTTTAGAAAAAAGTTTTTATATTTGTTTTTTTGGTGTTTTTTGGGTTTGCCAAAAGTAATACTTCCTCCTTCCCAGAGTATATGTCCACCCTCCCATTTACAAAAAGATTAAGAAATGGTGGATGTGATGTAAGTGTTGAGAGTATAAAAGTAAAGTAGGAGAGAGAATGAGTAGGATGGAATAGTAACTTGATTGGTGTTGTGAGTGTAAAAGTAAGTAGGAGAGAGAATGAGTGTGAGGAATAGTAAAGATTATTTGCTATTTAAGGAAGTGGACATATACTCTGGGACAGACTAAAAAGGAAAGGTGGACATATACTTTAGGACGGAGGGAATACTTACTATAACTAAACGTAACAAACGTGTTACTTATATGTAATCGTTTGTATACATAAACGTACTCCCTCCGTCCTAGAGTATATATCCATCTTTCCTTTTTAGTCCATCCCAGAGTATATGTCCACTTCCAAAAATGGCAAAGAATCTTTAGTATTCCTCCCACTCATTCTCTCTCATTTACTTTTATACTCACAACACCAATCAACTTACTATTCTCTCCCACTCATTATCTCTCATACTTTACTTTTATACTCACAACACTTACATCACTTCCACCATTTCTTAATCTCCTTGTAAATGGGAGGGTGGACATATACTCTGGGACAGAGGGAGTATGTATATGTCCCTCTTTAATCTACAAAAATTACCCTTTTGGTTGTCACACTTTAATCTACAAAGACTCAAAATGGAAATGCTTTAATAATTTTAAAATAATGGGACTCACTTGTCATACTCACAACAACTATCCACTTACTATTCTTTACCCCACTTTCCCTCTCCTACCCAACTATCTATACTCACAACACATCAACTTTTTCTCTTTCCCCTTAACTAATGTGCCCAACCCAATTTTTGTAAGTTAAAGAGGGACGGAGGGAGTATATACAGAAAAGTAACAGTGTTTTTTTTATATGTTTTCTTCATTTAGCTCACTAGAACTGCTTCATTTGTTAGATAATTTTCTACAATGTTTTTTTTTATTTTTTAGCTTGATCATTTTTGTAACCTTCATTGATAATAATAGTAATATTGCGGCTTAAACTGTTAATTAGGTTTTGTGTCTGTAAAAACTGCTCACATTACAATGTGATTATGTTTTTTTTTTTCGACTTATGAGAATAATTTTACTTACTGTAAATTGTCGATTTCAGTGATTTTCAAATATTCATTGACTTCCCGAATTGCTGAATGGTACATGGAATGAATTTCATTACACATCACAATGCTTCTGAGGTTATGGATTTGGATCTTGCAACTTTTCTGCCGGAATCATCTCAAAAATAAAATAAAACCAAAAAAATAAAAAAGGCTGTGATGAAGCCTTCAGAACTTACGATTGAAATTCTTCTGACTACTATGCATTAATGTCAGACTGTATTTGTTCCAAAGTTGTCCCTTTTGTTTCAGGTACCACCTTGATCACGAACAGGATAGTAAGTACATACACTCCGGCATAAAGGATAAAAGTACCTGAAATCACATAAAGAAGTGTTAAGTTCAAACAGATAATACGGAGTATTTGATGAACCTTTTTTTTTTGTTTTCTGAATTCCGTTAATTGCTATTCCCTCTTCGTATTGCTTTCCACTTACTGCATATTAAGTTCTTTACAAAGCATTTTTTACTTTGTGATTCTGATTTTTTGGCTTACCGTAAGAACTCCAGCTCATGAGAAAGTTGAAAGTGTATGAAACCACCCAAGCAACGAACCAATTAACTAGTGTTGCGAGGCTTCCTGCAACTCCTTTAACATTTATAGGAAATATCTACAGAAGCAGCGACTATCAGACTGATGATATTATTTAAAGAATGGATTATCAAAATGTTGGCAAGAAAAAGTTGTTAGTACCTCGGACATTACGACCCATGGAACGGCTCCCATTCCTATTGAGAAGGAACCTATATACACCTGTGTTTGAAAAACTTGAGTTAGAATTCAAAAGAATATACTACCTCGGTCCCTAAATGAATGTCCAAAAATCTTTCAAATTTGCTCTTGACCAAGAGCAAATTAGAAAGTTTACTTTCATTTAGGGACGGAGGGAGTAAAACACAACAATTTATTTTGGAAAATGGAAATTGTTAGCCATTTGGTGAACTTAATATATACCAGAGTTTGAAAACTAGAGTCAGAGTATAAGAATATAAAAGGCCACAATTCAGTAGGGGAAATGGAAAATTGTTAGCTATTTGGTGAACTTAATTTATATTACCAGAATACCGGTTACAGCTAGTGCTGGTGCTGCCTTGAGTGCTATTTCATAGGTCTGGTGCAAAAGAGGATCATTAAATCACTGAAATATATATTAAAGAAAGAACAAGATAAGCAACACTGAAAGATTAGAGTGGAAATGTTTTTCTTATTACCTTAAAATAGAATGAAAGTGAGGTTAGTAGGCAACCAAGAATCAGTCCTGCTGATGAGACCTAGAAAAGGATAAGAATTAGTTTCGATTTACGTGGATTAGACTACAAGATTTTGCTATGTTAGCTTCTAGGATTTACCAGTAAAAGGGGCTTTCTTCCAGCTTTGTCAATAAAAAGTGCTCCTGCTGCAGTAAGAACCACCTGTCATGCATACACAAAAAAATAATATAAAGGCACCACTTGACTATACCCTACGCATAAAAAGAAATTTACGGACCTAGAAAGAAGCATAGGACTGAGAGATGATAACCTGAAGGACGGCATAAATAACAGTCCCAATGTCCGAAGGAAATCCTGAAAAGTTATTCATTGAACATATTGGTATGAAATAACTTAATAATATCTGGTTTTCAAATTTGTAAATTGCTTTGCTTCTGACTTTCTAAAAGTAACGGGGTTAAGCTAGGAGAAAAGTGTTGTTTTAGTGGTTAAATGGATGATAAACACAAATCAAATTTATTGATTTACCTGCTGATTCAAAAATACTGCTGGTATAGAAACAGACTCCATTGATTCCTCCTAATTGTTGAGCGACCATTAGTCCAACTCCTATCTGTTATAAAAGTAATTAACCGGAAGATCCATACTAAATATGAAAATAGCTAGAGATAATTTGCAGCTGTAAAACTTAATACAATAGGTTTTATATGAAGAGGGGGTTTACAATGACAGAGTGCAAGTATTTTCTTTGAAACAAATCCAGAACACTTGCTTTGGGGAGCCTTTCAAGAGTTTCAATGTAATCCTGTTTAACATTAATACAACCTCGTATCAGTATTTTACAAGTTAGTAGTACTGACTTATTTGTTTGGAATCACAAACCTGTATTTCAGCTGCTTCCTCAGATATATCAGCATCTTTACCACGAAGTTTTTTCAGTGCAACTTCAAATCCTTTCTTATTTCCTGTCTTTGCCTGCATGAGATCCAAACATCATTTCCATGCCTATGCTACTTCTTTCTTGTATTTCCATAAGATCGTATAAAAATAATATAGTACTCGTCCGGCTCATTGTTAGTGTAAAATCTGTCTTGTCAAACATTTTAAGGAATGTGCTTTACTTGTTTGTACATTTCCTTATTCAGAAACACGTCACTTATTTTGGGACGGCCCGAAAAGGAAAGCGTGACACTTATTACTGGACGGAGGGAATATAAATTAAAATATAATGCTTTGTTGACTTACCAACCACCTAGGAGACTCTGGTATTAGAAAGAGACCAAAGAGAAGAATGGCACACGGAATTAGTCCTGCATAAGCATCAGGGCTTACTCAGTCCCTGTATTCAGGTAATTTAGCGGTAAACCGAATCAATAGTCAGGTTAATTGTCAAAATTCACCTGTTAATGCTAAAGCCCTCCATGTTAGCACTGTCCCTATTATGAAGGCAACAGACACGCCAGTGCAAATCATGAGCTGTAGAGTAGATGTTATTTAGGGTTACCTCAATTTATTTTGCAATGTAAATCTTGATTTCGAAATGTATAACAAAGTATGATGATAGTTGGGGGATTTGCAACCTGATTTGTTGTTGTTAATGCTCCTCGCAAATTCTTAGGAGCGATCTCAGCTATAAATACAGGAACCTTATAATACACATAATGTTCATATCAGTCCTATCAATTGCATGTTCGATTATTATAGATGATAACTTAAACGTGATGGTCAGAATATATGGTGTACCACATAGGAAAACATTCCCATTCCATATCCTGTTGCTAGCCTTCCAACATCAAGAGGCACGGGTCCCTGTTGTAAGTATAAGGAAAATTGAAGGTCATATTTTGCTAGCTGAATTTTCTATTCTGAAACTATAAGCTGGAATAGTAAGAATAAGATAAAACACCTTGGCGAAGAAAATTGATATCCACCCAACTGCACAGAAACCGCTTGATATTCTCATTGCCTGTTTGCAGTTCACATGCAATATATATCATGGCCTATGTATAATTTCTACAACAGAGAGCCCTAGATAATGATTATTTAAATATTGTATGCTTGCGAAGTGCCTGAAAATTACCCTTTGCGACCAAAGAAATCAGCTACACTCCCACTTGTGATTGCACCAATCATTGCTCCAAATGTCAATATGGAGCCAAAGAGTGAATACTGCATGGAAATATACAGGGAGAATTCGTTTTGAGAGGTGAGAATTTGGTTTCATTCTTGTATAATTTTGTAAATTGTATGAATTCATGGACTAAATAGTTGTCTGGCTTTTGAAATTAATGACTGGATAAATAAGATGAGCAGAGTTTCTAGTGGTGGTTATAGAATAAGGATACGCCTTGTCAAAGGTGAAAGTATTCTTGACTAACCTCTGCTATAGTCAGACTTAGATCACTTCTGATGGCCGCCTGAGTAGGCGACGAGTAGCCTGCCTGAAAAAGTGAAAACCAAACAAGTAATTGCACTATAGTACATCAATAATATTTGCTTACTGTAGAAAAATTTAATGAAATTTTATATATGTAGATAGATCATATGCTTTCCGGTTTAATGAAAGTTGAGTACTTACGCAGGAGCCAAATGCAAAAGAACCACATACTGCAACCAGCGTGCTAAAGTAAACCATTCCATTGTTCACTCCTTGCTGCTTCCATCTTTACCTTCAGGTATCAATAAAGCCCTTATCTCATTCTGCACTATACTCGTATTTTCTATGTCTTCTTTGGTAGCCATGCTTCTTCTTTGTGTATTGAATTATATGACTTGATATCTATATCAAACAGAGAAGATAACATAAAAGCTGTTATGAAGCTTGTTGATGATGAACTCAGGCATTTTTATACATGAGAGTGAAAACTACACAACAAAAATCAGCTTTTTAAATTCCAAAGTTGTTCTACAATTTCTGATCGTGTGTTTGGGTAACATGGGTCATCTGTCTAATCAAGCTGGACTGTTTTGTCTTTCTATCAGTCGTTGATCTTGTGATGCACTAACCTTAGAGAAGAAACTTGTCACTTCCATCGGTTAGATTTTTTTTAACTTATGCTACTTGACTACTTGTCCCTACTTTAATATTAGAGTATTGACGGATCAATGGTATTTCACTGTTATTGGTCGGATGAACTAACAATTTATGTGAGTATCCAAATTTACCATTTCTACCTTAAATTTGTATTCAGTAACCCTAGCGCAACACTTAGATTAAGGGCGTTTATGGAAGACAATCATGTTATGTTTGGAACTTGTTTGTGTAGAGTGAAGGGAATAGGAATAGGAAAAGGAAAGACAAATCTTGTTCTAAGCATTCATGAATGTGGTAAAATATTGTAGGCTTTCATTTTGCTACTCTCTCTCTTCGTAATTGTCCTCATCAGGACAAGGGCTTACTCTTCTCGTCAATCGGGTTGTAAGAATTACTCAGTCTTAAACCTCTAAATCGCCTTGTTACGTGTTGCGGCTTTGCACCTGACATTTTCTTTGGAAAAGAAAGAAAGAAAGAAAAGGAAAATAAAAATCTCTTGGATCTTAACTTATGTAGACATCAGAAATGAGCCTAGTCTGACCAGGAAAGTCTCATGTTGAACCTTGCTGTCTGATACTGACATCTGAAAACATCCATTTTATTTATTTATTTATTTATTTATTTATTTATTTATTTATTTATTTATTTATTTATTTATTTATTTATTTATTTATTTATTTATTTATTTATTTATTTATTTATTTATTTATTTATTTATTTATTTATTTATTTATTTATTTATTTATTTATTTATTTATTTATTTATTTATTTATTTATTTATTTATTTATTTATTTATTTATTTATTTATTTATTTATTTATTTATTTATTTATTTATTTATTTATTTATTTATTAAGGACAATTTAATATGCAGATCTGCTGCAGGAAAAGATGCCTAAATTAAAATATGTAAACACAGAAAACATACAACATGTGCAAGGGAAAGATCCCTTGGAACTGGTTATACTAAAATCCAAATGATAGGTGCATGTAACCACATAACATAATTATTTATTATTTATTTGAGGAAAACAATTTAGTGTCTGCGTCCCAACTTAAGTGGCCACCTTTGTTCATGAACAAGAATGTACACAAATATTACAATCATGAACAAGAATGCATATTTTTACTAGAATATAATGGGGAGAGTATAGTTTAGCCCAAATATTACTCAAACACCACAATATTTTTTTTCGGGATTATAATTTGATTTATGTGACTTGTGCCAATAGTATTCAGACGAGTATTTATACTGTTACTCGATAACGCACCTTCTTATACTATTTATATAATGCTCTGTCGGAGCACCAATGTTAAGGATCTCGGAATCGTTTTCCAATCAAGGATGTTGAGATGAGAGCTTCTGCGTTGAGCTTCTCTCTCTGATGCAGAAATCTGAAGTGAATTTCTTCTGAAGGCTTAACTCACAAGAGAACAACGGAGAAGTAGAACCAGAAAATTTGAGTTATACTCCCTCCGTCTCAAAATAATTGTCCATTTTTTACTTCAAAAGACAATTTGTGAAGATTGAATTTTAAGAAATTTTATTAACAAATATACACAAGTTTCCTTGCTATTTTCCCTATAGGCTTCTAGCATTGCATGTACATACCGAAAATGATTATTTTTTTGAAGGTGATTGTAATAATTTCCTCAAAAATAGACAATCCTTTCGAGTTCCCCCACTCCCCCCCCCCCACCCCACTTAGTGGACTGTCGTTTTGGAATGGGGACAGTACTAATTACAGTAGCAGGGCTTTAATAAAGCAAATGCAAACAGATTGTACATAAAATGGAATGGGGACAATATTAATTACAGTAGCAGGGCTTTATTAAAGCTAATGCAAATCAAATTCAGTTCAAGCAAATTAGTTGTATAACCTAAAGACTAGCACAGGTTTTGACAAACAACCTTGACTAAAGATTGAAAAACAAACATGCTTTATATTTGTTTCTCTAACATGGCTAATACAAACAGATTGTTTATAATACTACCTCCTCCGTCTCAAAATGAATGTCTGAATTATTTTTAAATGGCCAATCGACATTTTTTAACCCTCGTACTTTGCTTAAGCTTCTGTTTTAACATCCTTGTATTTTTTTAGCATAACCTTTGTACTTTAGATATGCACTCATTTTCCCCAAACCCTAAAGTACGAGGGTTAAAAATGAAAAAAAAAGGCTTATATTTCATCACTTTTGGGGAAAATGAGTGCGTATATAAAGTACAAAAATTAAAACTGCTAAAAAAATAAAAGAGAGGTTATAACCGAAGCTTAACTAAAGTACGAGAGTTTAAAATGTCGATTGGCCTTTTCAAATTTACCCTTGATCAACAGCAAATATGAAATTTTTTGTGGACCTTCATTTAGGACAGAAGGAGTAAATTTTTTCTACAGTTTGTATAAACATTTCAAAAGACTACCATGACTTCTACCTCTCCCATTTTATCTCCTTTATTGTTAAGATTCCATGTGATATACTCCGTATTTTGAGTGACAACAAATTGGTAAAGTACCAATCTGTATAGATAGATGATTCATATCTTACAGTTTGCTGAATGAATCTGAACTCACTCTTGCAAGGTTAAATCTTATGATTCCTCTTTTAGCCGATCTCCAGTCACTTCAGATTTGTCCACCCTCTCGCTTCCCGCAAGATCAACCAAATGCATACACCCACGAAGAACTGCTCCTGATGTCAAGTCTCGTCCTTGAACATGGACAGTCAAGCAACTGCAGATTAATGACAAAAAAATCAGTACAACCAGAAGATACTGGGGCTTTTTAGTCTTTTTGTCTTCCTAACCCAAAAACTGAGTGCCTTTTAAGGATGGCACCATAGTAAATGTGTTCAAGGGATGTGGGGTACAAAATGGTATGCCACTGTCCTAAAATGAGTGCCTATGTTTAAAAACTTGTCCCAAAATGAGTGTCCATTTTATAGTGAAATTACTAAAGTCACCTTCTTGCAATATATGTAGGGTGCTCATGCAAGTTCTTATGTATATCTGCTACTAAAAGTGTTTTAAGAGTCAACTTACTTAATTTTAAATTTTGAAATGTGAATTTGAACTTTTGAACTTGAAAAATAAATGAGAAGACAGTTCTGAAAAGGCTAAAGATCATACTGAAGGTAAATGTTGAAACTAACTGAGCCTCTAATATGACAAAATTACCAACCTTGGCTTGCAGAGGACCCAAATACTTTGTTGAAGTTGAAAGACCTGCGCCCTTTTCCATATTTTGCTGGGGTATTTATGGTAATGACTCCTTCCTCAATGTGATCCACACTACTCATGAAGGTAGTTTGTCCCGGTAAGAATCGCACACGACAGTAAACCCTAATATTCCCTTTTTGCAGGAAAACAGAAATGTACATATAAGAAAATTTTCATGCAAAGACTCAGTCTATAAACATAAGATAGCATGGTAAATAGGTTTAAATAAGCCGCTGATCTCACCTTTAAGGTCTTGGACTTGATTATAAAGCTTTCGGTTTTCCTCGAGAACTCTATGATACCCCGAAGCAGCATGAGCTAGACCATGAATGTGGATTCCTAGAGAAAAGAAACAACAAAAGTAAGAAAAAGAAATATCTTTGTGTTTGAACTCTTTTTCTCTCCTCATCCAAGCTCTATTTTGGGACAGAGGGAGTAAAACCCAAAAATGAAGACTTATTCTGTAGCCTACCAAGATTTTGGAACTCCTCGTGAAATTTCATTTGCATGAACTGCATCCCAGCTTTTGTGGTAGAAAGAGTTTGCTTGAGCATATGGAATATTAATATGCTGAAAAAAGAATATTGTAGCTAAAAATGATGTAATTACATGATAACTAGAAACATACCTTAATATCTCTTTGCTGCTCGTCAAATATCATTTGTTGTTTTAAAGTTTTTCTTTTTGATTCTTCATCAGAAATCGAGTTGAGGTGAACACTTTGCTCTTTCTTTGCTGTAGTGAAATTTCTGTCATCCTTCTAGAAAAGTAAAAAGAAGTGAAACCATATTAACAAATTGGAAATTCTAGCCTCATATAACCGTAAAAAATCTTTCAATAACTTACCTTTATATCAAAAGAATTATGTTTCAAAAGTGCCCTGTTACCCTGGGAAATAGACAATTCTCTTGGAACTGCTTTCTTCTGTTAAACAATCAGACACTATTACTCAAAGGCGAGAAGGAATTATCTGCTCGTGTTATATCATTTACATGTAGTATATATTGATGACGCTGATGAAAGAACAAATGAAGCATACCGTTTCAACTTGATTTGCCATGTGCTGCTCAAACTCCTCAACGACTTTGCTTAGCACTGATTCAATAATCTGCACAAACAGACATAATGCTAATTAGCCTCTCTCTCTCTCTCTCTCTCTCTCAGTGAATGTTCTCTCAAATGGCAGAAGTAGTCTACTTAAATAGAGGAGTGAATAATACACGCATGTATCTCTCAGTTTCTTCTTATATTCATAGGCATTTTGTCACTTCTGCTTAATCTTGAGACCATGGAAAAGAATAGAATCCGACCAAACTTAATAAGTCAAAATTGGAACTGAGAATAAGCATATCTAACACTAACACATACCGTTGGCACTTCTTCAGGCTTCTTATCCAAAAGAACGGCACAAACAAGCATACTTAACGATGAATTAGGCTGCAAAGAAGAATAAACATGTTTACTGTGCTCAAAGAAAAGAAGCAATAAGCGAAACAAATAATTCAGTCAGCACATTACTTACCATTTTACTAAATTCGCTTTCAAGGCATTGAGCACTCAAGGACTTCTCAATTGATATTGTCCTTGATAAGGAATTCGTGAATGGGTCCGAGTTTTTCGGTATAAAATGTTTACCAGATGTGGTGGGTTTCAAATTTCCGCCAAATTTCCAAACTCCATTAGAACCTGCCTGTTTCCAGTCTCCATATGATTTGAGCGCCAAAACACAATTTACAATCCTTGATGATTTGCCTCCCTGAAAGTTTAGATTAGTCATAGTAATAGTCTGAACAGGCAAAGCTAACTGGCAACTACCCTAGCAAATTACTCCCTCCGTCCCAAAATGATCTTCCGATTTGCCATTTCTCATTGTCCCAAAAAGTTCTTCCCATTTTTACAATTTGGGGTTAAAAGTGCATAAACAAAACATGGCTAATGAAGCAAGTGTTCATATTCTTAGAGTTTGAATAGTTAAATGGGAAGATCATTTTGGGACAGAGGGAGTATTAAATTTTCTTGACTTTTGTCATATCACAGAACTGTAACACCTACTTGTTCCAAATCAGATGCCTCGAAGGTAGGAAGCCCCATTTCTTCAACTGCTACAAGAAAGTTGCGTAAATTTTCAAAATATTGATAAGCAGATAAAGCCGCTCCATCATTTAGGAGGGCAGCATCAAACGGACTCTCAACAACCTGAAAAATTCATCACACACTCTCAGCTCAGACGAACAAGAAATATAATTTTGTTCCTTAATTAGCTCGAATAAGGGAACAAGAAAGGCAGTTGACTTGGGAAAAGACTAGTGTTGACCTTGGGCACTGCTCCAGGTTGAACCTTATTAAGGCATAGATTAGGCACGAATTTGTGGCTCAAATGATAGTTTTTGAAAACATTTGTGATTTTCGTGCTAAAAAGTAAGTATAATGGTTGAAGTAAAAGTCGAGGTAAAGTACAATGGTTGAAAATTAATGAATTTAAACCAATATCTTATGACTGCCTCTATGGTAAGACTTGTTCAATTTGATTCCTTCACTTCATCATGTACTGCTTTTAAAACTTAGAGATGTCTTCTTAGACTTCAGCACACTCTTTATCTATGTATACCCTAATCACCTGAAAACCAAGCATAAACAAAAAGGACAAACATGAAGAAATCTAGGAATGAGGAAGAGACAAAATTATCTAATAAATGGGTAGTTCCTATTTCCATCTTCTGAGTATTTCTGTCTCGTCATACATCCTTCAGAAACCCTACATCAAACAACAAATGTAGATGCAAAATTAGGCAGACATTTCTTTACGAAATACCAAACTGTTGAAAGACATTTGGTCAAAGAATAAATAACAACTAAAGAATTATGTCACTGTTAAACTACAACAACTCCAGCCAAGCAAGTGACTAAAACCATATACTCCCTCCCTCCTATACTTATCGTACTTATTTCCCGTCGCATACTTATTGTTACTTACCTAAAATGTTCACTTTTCTCTCTCTATCCACTCACAACAACTATCCACTGACTTATTTTCTCTCTCCTATCCACTCACAATACTTATTTTTTCAACATATTTTCTTAATCTCCGTGCACTCCTGTTTGGTAGCAATAAGTATGGGACGGAGGGAGTATTTATTACGTATGTATGAATGTATGTATGCATGTATGCATACATGTAGTATGTATGTATGGGTGTGTATGTATGTATGCATGCATGCATGCATGTGTGTGCTTACATATGTTTGTATGTATATCATTCATTCTAGAGTCACAAAAAAGGTTGCAAGAAAGATAATTGAGGAGTAAACCTCCTAACTGAAATTGTGAATTTGTATGTTCCAGCATCTCATGTACATTGCTGCTTGTTGCAGACGCTGTGGATAGGGAAACATTTGGGATCCAGCCTCATGCTTTCTCTTCTTCTGTAGCAAGTTAACCATGTGGAACTTTGGAATTTGACTCGAACATGAGTTCACATAAACGTGTGTTTAGCACAAATTCGTTCATCCTAATCCGAGGAATACAATGACAAAGAAAGTGTTTCGAGAAACTAAGATTCCTGACCTGAAACTAAGATTTCTGACTTGATATATTATTGACAATGTTTAAGTCAGCATCTTCACCAAGCTGACCACATATACAACATGAAAGAGATTTACAACTAGATAATAACTTTTAATTCTGTATGAAACAGACTAGATAATGTACTGGAAACAACAATGCAATAATTATATGGATCGACTTTTACCTCAAATGATGAGCTAAACGAAGGAGAGCCCTTCGTTCTCTACTTCCTGCAAAGCTGAGATCAGGAAGTGGGTAGACAAGGTGAAAAAGGCAGGCAGACACATTCATGAGCTGTGTTGCTAATACTAACCTGGAGAGTAATGAACGCAACATTAAAAGGTATTGCACAGGTCAAATGAGACGTTTTTCAGTCTATTTGCTGTCCGAATGTAGTTTATCACAGAATATATGAATTGCGAAAGGGACTTCGCTATAACTGTTAGAAAGTGTACCTCTTGGGCGAATGCGAAAAAATAGGTCATTGTTCGGCTCCAACGGGAGCCACCACGCAGGTGGTTAACGTGTAAAACTAACTTCCCCTTACCTGATAACAAAAATTAAAGGATACAGTGGATGAGCAGAAAACAAACTACGCGGATGAAAAACTATCAGGAATAAGCCAAAAGTTAAAACTAACTTTGCCAGCCACTTAACATATGAAGTATTCCAACCCAGAGGTGTCACGGTTACTTGTAAGATAAGCCAGTATTTGGAACTTGGACTTTTGCAGGAGGGACAGAAGGTATAGAGTTGAATACAAGTTATGTACCACATACATGTGTGCATATGTATGCATGCATGTATGTATATACACATGTATGCATGCTTGCATTTGTGTATGTCTGTATGGATGCATGAGTCGAATTGCTGTGAATTTCATGAAACTAGGATTCCTGAAATGATAGATGATTCATGAGTTGAATTCCTGGTGAACTTCGTCAACAAGTGATCCACGGATGATTTTAAATTAACCTGGATGTGAAATAAGAACTTGAACTTGAACTTGTTTTAAGATGAAACCTCCAAAGATGTGTTTAAGAACTAACAGAAAAAAGTGTTAGAAAGGATGAAATAAGAAAGAAAAATCACTTGCTAATCTCAAAGCAGCAGCAGGCAATGTCCCTTCAGGGCAAAAAATATAGGCAGCAGAAGTCTGCCACATAATAAATAAATGGTATGTCAGAAGTTACTACCCACAGAAGTCCTGGATAGAACCATCTAGTAAACGATTAACCAAGCATTTATAGTTTGTACCTGGCCATCAGAACCGCTTATACCATATAGATAGCTTTGTTGAACTGGAATATAACCTGATAAATGGCAGAAATCACATACTCCCTCCGTCCCGGAGTAAGAGTCCCACCCCTCATTTGCACGCTTATTAATAAATATTGGATGTGATATAAATGTTGTGAGTGTAAAAGTAAAGTATGAGAGAGAATGAGTGGGAGAGAATAGTGAATTGATTGGTGTTGTGAGTATAAAAGTAAAATAGGAGAGAGAATGAGTGGGGTGAATAGTAAAGATTCTTTGCCATTTTAGGAATGAGACTCTTACTCTGGGACGGACCAAAAAGGAAAATGGGACTCTTACTCTGGGACGGAGGGAGCAGATATTTTACATGTATGAAAAAATAGCATCTCAAAGTGGAATCAGACAAAGCAAGACCGGATCTACATGTCACAATTTCGGCTACAGGATGCAAGCTACAAAAATGCAGTGATATTTAATATGGGTCATTGTTTACTACACTTGATATTGCCTTCCAAGTCTTTTCTATTTGGTGCCAATTGTTATTCTCGTCTAGTAGCCAAGACAAGTAACCAGGTCATACAAAAGCTTAATTTGTTAATAAAGGGGCCAATATATTCAACCTAAGGCTGATAGAACTTGTTGACTCGATTCGTAGAAGCATCTTGCCTAGCAATATATATTCTCATCAATTACAATACCAAATGATATACTCCATAAGTCTTTAGATAGCATGAGTCATCTTTCCAAAGTGGGTTAAAAATGGCAAGATAAAGTGTGATGCTCATTTGGCTTAACAAGAAATAGGAAAAGAAAGAAACATCCGACCTCCCTTCCAGCCCATTTCCACGAATAAATATTATTCTTTCAATAATACAAAAAGAAAGTAATTGAAGAACAACTCAATCAAACAACAAATGTATTTTTAGTATGTAGTTTTCTCAAGCATCCCTCACACATAAAAAAGACTACTTAAGTATAGAAGAACGAAACGAAGAGTAAAAATCAAACAAATAGGGGAAGTTAAAAGAGATCAAACAACAAACTGCAGGTGGCCAGATATGAGAAATCAAACAAAGTTTAGAGACATATTGGTAAAAAATATTCCCTCCGTCCCGGAGTAAGAGTCCTACCCCTCATTTGCACGCTTATTAATAAATATTGGAAGTGATGTAAATGTTGTGAGTGTAAAAGTAAAGTAGGAGAGAGAATGAGTGGGAGAGAATAGTGAATTGATTGGTGTTGTGAGTATAAGTAAAATAGGAGAGAGAATGAGTGAGGTGAATAGTAAAGATTCTTTGCCATTTTAGGAATAGGACTCTTACTCTGGGACGTACCAAAATGGAAAGTAGGACTCTTACTCTGGGACGGAGGGAGTAACAAATAAAAAAAATGGCATTATGAAGATAGAGTAAAGCGACTTTAGGGGTCAGATTACCTTGCCAAGTTCCCTTTCCCACTTTCTGTTAGCTTTGACATTACAAATTCTGCCTTTCTTGTGAGTTGTCCAGACAGAGAACGTAGAAGACACTGAAAATTTTAAGCTTCCTGGTCTGATTTAAACGGCCTGCCCATTACATAGATATAATCATTTCAACTATCTCCTGAATTGTGCACAAGAGAAACAGGGTAAGTAAACAAACCTAATTACAGTAGAATCTAACAAAGAATATGTTGTCAAGTAAACAACATTTGTACTTAGGATAACTAAAAGTACCATTGCCAGCCACTTCAGATATGAAGTAAGTACTCGAACCCAGAGGTGTCACGGTTACTTGGAAGATAACCAGTATTTTGGAACTTGGACTATTGCATATCTCAAGAAAATGGAAGAGCTTTCTCTCTCCATTATCTTAGGTGGGGGGGGGGGGGGGGGGGCTTTGACTTTCGCAGAAGGGACAGAAGGTAGAGAGTAGAATACACTTATAATGTACGCATATGCATGCATGTATGCATGCATGCATGCATGTGCTTGCATGTATGTATGAATGTATGCATGCATGGGTTGAATTGCTGGTGAATTTCATGAAATTAAGAGTCCTGAGAAACTGCGATTCCTGACATGATAGATCCATGAGTTGAATTCAAGGTGAACTTCATCAACAAATGATACACAGATGATCTTTAGAGTAACCTGGATGTGAAATAAGAACTTGACCTTGTTTTAAAATGAAACCTCCAAAGATGTGTTTAAGAACTAACACAAAATTTGTAAGAAAGGACCGATTGTTGAAAAAAATAACCCTCACCAAAGGCAGAAAGGCCATTACTAGAAGAAAGAAATATCATTACTAATCTCGAAGCAGCAACAAGCGGTGTCCCATCCGGATGAAAAATATATGCACCAGAAGTCTGCTACAAAATAAACAAATCGCATGTTAGAATTTACTATCATATAAGTCATGGATAGAGTCATACGGTAAATAATTTTTTAAGCATTTACAGTCTGTACCTGGCCATCAGAACCTCTTAACCCATACTAAAGATAGCTCTATTGATAGGGGCCAATAATGTATATCATGCTTTAAACCTTCACAAAATGCATATTGAACCTAAGGCTCACAGAACGCATTTAGAAGCAACAGCTATATATTCTCCTCAAACGACAAATCTATCAATTACAATACCAAATAATATACTCCATAAGTTTTAGATGCACGAGTCATCTTTCCGAAGTAGGTTTTGTAGAAGCAACATTAATATATTCTCCTCAAACGACAAATCTATCAATTACAATATCAAATAATATACTCCATAAGCTTTAGATGCACGAGTCATCTTTGTGAAGTAGGTTCAAAATGGCAAGATAAGTGTGATGCGCATAGCCAAAGGGTTTGTGCCCAAGCGGCATTTTGAGCAGGTTTAAGTCTCTCCGTCGTAGAGGTCTTGGGTTCGGTACCCCCAGCTGGCTAGAATGAATTAGGTGGTTTAGGATTTCAAAAAAAAAAAAAAAGTGTGATGCGCATATGGCTTAACAAGAAATAGGACAAAAAAAACATCAAACATCCTAGCCCATATCTAGACTGCAAAGGGTCGAACCAGTAAATTTTGTCTTCTTCCGGCACAAAGACTAGCAACTCCCAGTGATAACTGAAAGAAAAAAAAGAGTATTCCATAATGTTTTGCAAGTGAATTTAAAGTACTTGTAGACTATGATACACGGACTCGGGTATGAGTGTCAGTAGAGTCGTCAATTTGGGTTAGCAAGGCGGGGCGGGCTCAACCCACCATTTGGCGGGGCGGGACAGACCTGCCCAAATTCTTGGCGGGAAGGAAATATGTCATCCCAACCTAACCCACCTTGGGTTCGTGGGCCAAACAGGCCAGTCCGAAAATGAAAATTTACCAACTGAATTGATAATAAAGCACGTCCAAAATTATGGAGCAGCAAATTTTCGGATTGGCCTGTTTGACCCACGAACCCAAGGTGGGTTAGGTTGTGATGACATATTTCCAGCCCGCCAAAAGGTGGGTTTTGGTGGGTTGAGCCCAAATTGACGGCTCTACTGACACTCATACCCGAGTCCGGTATCAAGTCTATAAGTACTATAAATTTGCTTGTAAATCATTAGGGAATACTGTTTTTTTCTTTCAGTTATCACTGGGAGTTGCTTGTCTTTGTGTCAGAAGAAGACAAAACTTACTGGTTCGACCCCTTTGTTGTTAATCAGACCATATACAGTACCAAGGGGCAAGTACATTTATTGGCCAGCTGTTTGACGCCAGCGGGACCAATCACTCAGAATAAATTCCGACAACCTGATAACAAATATTAAAGAGTATATAAGATGAGTAAAAAAGAAATGTTCAAATAACAATCAGTTCCATCATAGATCATATAGATCATATGTCTTATATGCAAAGAGAGAAACATTTAAATAACAGTCAATTCCATTTATATTCAGTAAGGCATACAAATCAGGGTACTGAAGCAAATGACAGAGAGCGAGAGTAAGGAGGGAGAGTCATTTGAACCTATAGAGCATTAGCTCTTTGCCAATCTTTGATGCCGGCTCCTCTAGTGGCACAATCGACGAATGCAAACAACTAATATTTGTCATTTAATTCGAAGACACCAATGTTTATCTGGAAAAAAATGTTAACAATTTTATGAATCTCAGTATATCTTTCGCTATGAGCGGGATTAAAACCAACTGTACTAATCATGTCCACAACAACCAAAATATATGCATTATACATATAAATGAGCATGTGTAGGCTCCAAGAGAATCAGTCCTTGAATAACAGAAGGAGACCAGTCTTCTAAAATACTTGCTTCAAAATACTACTAAAACTTTTTATTCGAAAGGTACGAGGTATGCTCTACGTAGAAATAAGAAAAAATTGAATTGAAAAAAACTGTGCACCTCCAAGTAAATAGTAAACACGTGAGTCATTTTAAGACTTCATTTGAAAGATAAACGATCAAGAAGAACATCCTACAGAATTACATTTTTGAGAACGTCCCTTCAACTGGAATAAATATAGAATGCCTTGTTGGTGGCCATATATTCAGTGCTTCTCTTCAAGTAGGAGCAGAAATAAAAAGGGTAAGATAGAATCACTCTTCAACAATTGGGCTCCTTTTTCATACTAAAATAACGTAGCCTTTATAAATAATTTTTGTGAGGAAAGAAATGTGCAAGTTATGATGGTTACTTACAGTGAACTTGACTTCACACCTTTTTATCTATGAAAAACCCTAATCACCTGAAAACCCAGCATACACAAAAAGGACAAACATGAAGAAATCTAGGAATGAGGAAGAGATAAAATTATCTAACAAATGGGTAGTTCCTATTTCCATCTTCGAGTACTTCTGTCTCATCATACATCCTTCAGAAACCCCACATCAAACAATAAATGTAGATGCAAAATTAGGAAGACATACCAACCTGCTGACTGGCATTTGGTCTAAGAATAAATAACAACTACAGAATTATGTCACTTTTAAACTACAACCCCAACCAAGCAAGTGACTAAAACCATATAGTGAGTACGTACGTATGTATGTATGTATGTATTAGTATGTAAGTGTGTGTATGTAACTTATGTAAGTATGTATGTATGCATGTGCGTGTATGCATGTGTGTGCGCATGTGTGTGTGCATGTGCGTGTATGCATGTGTGTTTGCGTGTACCCAACCAAGCAAGTGACTAAAACCATATAGAGAGTACGTACGTATGTATTTACGTACGCACGTACGTATGTATGCATGCATGCATGTAGTATGTAAGTGTGTGTAAGTATGTATGTATGCATGTGTGTGTGCATGTATGTATGCGTGTGCGTGTATGCATGTGTGTTTGCGTGTGCGTGTATGCATGTGTGTTTGCGTGTGTGTTATGTATCTACGTATCATTCATTCTAGAGTCACCAAAAAGTTTGCAAGGAAAATAATTCAGGAATAAACCTCCTAACTGAAATTGTGAATTTGTATGTTCCAGCATCTCATATACATTGAAGCTTGTTGCAGAAGCTGCCGATAGGGAAACATTAGGGATCTAGCCTCATGCGTTCTCTTCTTCTATAGCGAGTTGACCATGTGGAACTTTGGAATGCTATCCGGAATTTGACTCAAACATGCGTTTGTATGCAACGGTTATGCACATTAAAGTGTGTTTAGCACAAATTCATTCATCCTAACTCAAGGAATACCTGACAAAGAAACCGTTGCAGCTATCTCCTGAATTAAGCACAAAAGAAACAGGGTAAGTAAACAAGCTAAATTACATCAGAATCTAACATACATCAATGTTTTTTGTTTTCTTCTTCTTTTTTGTTTTGGCATATCATTCTATTTAACAAAGAATAAGTAACCAGCACCAAAATCAGGAAGGCCAACAATATTCACATTAAAAGAAAGAATGGTCACTTACTGATCTCAAAGCAACAGGTGGTGGCGCGACCTGTTATTGCGAAAAATATAGGCACCAGAAATCTGCCAGAGAATAAACAAATAATATGCTAGAGTTACCACCACAAAAGTCATGGGTAGAGCCATTTGGTGAATGATCATCAAAACATTTAAAGTCCGCCATCAGAATCGCTTGAACCATGCCACCAAAGATAGCTATGTTGAACTTGAATATAAACTTGAGAACGAGAGAAATCACAAAGACATTCTACATGTATGAGAAATTATCATCTCAAAATGGAATTGGAAAATGCAGGATGTAATCCACATGTCACATTACCTGATAGATTCCTGATCTGATAGATCCATGAGTTTGATTCCTGGTGAACTTCGTCAAAAAGTGGACCACGGATAATCTTTAAAGGAACCTGTGGGTGAAATATGAAACTAAACTTGTTTTAAGATGAAACCTCCAAAGATGTGGTTCAAGAGCTAACATAAAGAAGTGTTTGGAAGGACGGAATGTTGAAAAGGTAACCATCACCAAAAGCAGGAAGGCCATTATTGACATTAAATGAAAGATCACTAACTGATCTCGAAGCAGCTAGTATTGTGCATCAGAGAATAACGGTTTTACCCTTTTTCCCGGAAGACATACTTGTCAATTCAACTTTGTTCAATGTTGAAAAGTCAACATCTTCACCAGCCTAAAATTTATAGCATGATAGAAAATTATAACAAGATTGACTTTTACCTCAAAATGATGAGCTAAACAGAGGAGCACCCTTCCGTTCTCTAATTCCTGCAAAGCAACCTGTTGAGTAAACAACGCGACATTAGGAAGTAAACCATAGTTTAAATCCAGAGTTGTTGCACTGGTCAAATGAGACGCTTTCCAGTCTTCCAACTTCTGACAGTTGTAGTTTCTCATATTGTATCAGTGCCACTGTGACGAAGCATACCTCTTGGACAAATTATACTCCCTCTGTCCCAGAATGATAGTCCTCCTATTTTCGTGGTTATTACGAAGGAACTTTGAGCAATAATTAAGACTACTTTTAATTATTCTAATGAAATTTTTGAAATTTTTCTTGATACACCATTATAAATACTATTAATATCAATTTTTAGATTCGCATTAACATAATTATAAGTAGCTTTAATAGTTGCTCAAAGTTCCCTCGTAGTAACAACGAAAAAAGAGGGACTATCTTTCTGGGACGGAGAGAGTATTTCATATGGGTCATTAGTCCCTACACTTAATATTGCCTTCATACCTTTTCTATTTGATGCCAATTTTTATTAGGCAATGTTGTGTTGAAGGAAAGGGACAGTCATGAACCTAGGCTAGTATCTAACAGCAGTGAAGGCAGTATAAACTTGAAGTTATACATCTGATATACCAAAAACAAGTCAACTGAAACTTCTCTGTATGATGTCTCCCTTCATGTTATTTGTATAACGCAAAACTACACCAGATAATATACTTCATATGGTATTTGGTTGCATGAGTAATCTTTCCTAATTAGGTTCAAAATGGCCTCACAAGTGTTATGCGCGCATGACTTAACAAGAAACAGGACGAAAAACAGACATCAGACATCCATCCCTCCCAGCCCATTTACTAGAAAGAATATTATTCCATAAAAATACAAAAATAAATGTTCATCCACCATTGGGATAACTTGAAGAAGGAAATCTGAAGAATTTATCTTAGGATTTGCTCGAGTGTTTATAAAAGAAATTTCAGTGAGGACGTGGCGCTTTCAGTTCAAATTCCGCTTCAGGTATGTACCTAGGTTCCAGCGTGTGTTGATAGAACAGTTATGAATCCTACAACAACAACAACAACAACAAAGCCTTAGTCCCAAAATAATTTGGGGTCGGCTAACATGAATCCTCATATGTCATCGTGATAAAAGGAAGAGAGAGAGAGAGAGAAAGAGAGAGAGAGAGAGAGAGAGAGAGAGAGAGAGAGAGAGAGAAAGAGAGGAAAAAGATGGAGAAAATAAAATAAAATAAATAAATAAATAATAATAATAAAAAGTACGATCAACCCCCATCATTCACATGAATTTTCGCCCTCCACTCCGGCCTCTTCAACGCCACATCTTCATCCACTCCGAGTAAACTCATATCATTTTCAATCACCTAAATCCAAGTTTGCTTGGGTCTTCCCCTACCCCTCGCCATTTTATCACTTCTCCACTCTTCAGGCCTCCTAACCGGTGCATCACTCGGTCTCCGTCTCACATGACCAAACCACCTTAGACGATGCTCCCTCATTTTATCCTCAATGGGCGCAACTCCTACTTTACCCCTGATCACCTCATTTCTCAATCGATCCTTTCTTGTATGCCCACACATCCATCGTAGCATACGCATCTCCGCTACATTCATCTTATGAATATGACACTGTTTCACGGCCCAACATTCAGTGCCATAAAGCAGTGCAGGCCTAATTGCCGTACGATAGAATTTTCCCTTTAATCTATTTGGCATGCCACGATCACAAAGAAACCCTGTGGCACTCTTCCACTTCAACCAACCTGCTTTAATCATATGAGCCACATTTCCATCCAATTCTCCATCTTTTTGGATAATAGATCCAAGATAGCGAAAGAACTCAGAAGCTTGGACAATCTTTCCATCGAATGTGATCACTCCTGCCTCTCTGCTTCCAACTTTGCTAAATTTACACTCCATATATTCAGTTTTGCTTCTGCTTAACCTAAAACCTCGAGATTCCAAAGTGCGTCTCCACAACTCCAATTTATTTTCAACACCTTCTTTTGTCTCATCAATCAGCACAATATCATCTGCAAACAACATACACCATGGAATAGCATCTTGGATTGACCTCGTCACTTCATCCATTATCAGGGCAAAGAGAAAGGGACTAAGTGCAGAGCCTTGATGCACTCCAATCGTGATAGGGAACTCTTCTGTCTTCCCAACACTTGTCCGTACACTAGTACTAACTCCATTATACATGTCCTTGATAATATCAATATATTTCTTTGAAACGCCTTTCTTTACTAAAACCCACCAAAGTACCTCTCTTGGCACTTTATCATACGCCTTCTCCAAATCAATGAAAACCATGTCTTTATTACAGAATGCTATTTCAGAATCTACATCTTGGTTTTCCAAAATCTATCTGGGGCCATTGCCTGTGCACAGATCACGCTATAAATACACCCATGTTCAGTGTAAACGCTTTACTCTAACCAATAAAAGAGGATTAACGAATCTAAGTTGGTATTGTGCGTCAAGTGAGTAGGTTATTTGATAACTGAGAGTAGAACTCAAAGAATACCGTTTTCTTTTTCCCGCAAACATCATTTTCAATTCAACTTTGCTCAATGTTGAAAAGTCAGCATCTTCACCAGCCTGACAACAATTACAACCTGAAGAAGTTTGTAACAAGATACTAACTTTTGCTTCTGTGGAAAGGCTAGATCATGTACCGGAAACACCAATACGATCGTCAAATATATTTACTTTACCTCAAAATGATGAGCTAAATGGAGGAGCACTCTTTCGTTCCCTAATTCCTGCAAAGCTGAGGTCAAGTAAGGGGGAGACAGGGTGACATGGGCAGGCAAGCAGACAAATTCAAGGGTTATGTTACTAATACTAACCTGGGAGTAATGAACACAGCATTAGTTTGAATCAAGAGTTGTTGCACGAATCAAATGACACGCTTTTCAGTCTTCCATTTTCTGCCGGGTTGTACTTTATCAGATTATATGCAGTGCCAAGCTATGTTTGTTATAATTGTTACAAAAGTTACCTCTTGGGTAAAGGTTAAAAGAAGTTGCGAGTAAATTTCTTGGCCATTTGTTTGGCGTCAGCGGGACCCAACACCTAGTTGGTTAACACTTTAGTAACAAAATTTCCCGAACCTGATAACATAGATTAAAGAGTACTCCCTCCGTCCCATTCGAAATAAGACAAAATGGAATAGCAAGAAAAGGTGTTGCTCCCTCCGTCCCTAAATGATGTCCAAGTTTCATTTTAAGGGACATTTTAAAATCTCTACTATTTATACAATTTAGTGGCAAATATTCATATAGAATCCTGTAATCCTCTCTCTACACATTTAGTTTTGCAAGTATAAAGGGACTAGTGAAAAAGAAATGGTAAAAGAAACATTTAGGAACAAAATTATTTTCAAAGAAGACATTCATTTTGCGACAAAAAATTCTCGAAAATGGACATTCATTTAGGGACAGAGGGAGTATAATATTAATGTGTTGTGGGTATAAAAAGTGAGTGGAGGTTGTTAGTGGGTAGAGAATAATGAGGGAAATACACTTTCTATTTTGGGCTTGTCTAGTTTCAAATAGGACGCTCAAAATGGAAATAAGTCCTATTTTAAATGGGACGAGGGAAGTATATCAGCTGAGTAGAAATAAAACTTAGTGGAGACAACTATAAGAGAAGCACCATATAAGGCTATAGTTCAATACCAATATATGAGTGCTTAAAAGCCTAAATGAAGTTTTGAACAAAATGAAAACGGGGATGTTCTTCATTGATCCTTCTATATATAAATGAAACAATGCAAGAATATTACCAGGGAATAAGTTGGGTAACTGAAAGAGGCCAATCTTCACGAAAATCACATACCTGAAAATACAAGGCTTTTTTGCAAACAGTACAAACAAGGGATGCTCGATACAGAAATAGGAAAAAGTGAACTGAGCATATAAATAACATGCAACTTCATATAAATGTTCAGGTTAATGATATATTTTCCTACCAAAGATGTGTTTAGTTGATTAAAGTAGCTGACAAAGCGTGACAATTGCAAGTTGCTTTGATAAGTAGCAAGGCAGAAAAAGAATACATACACAAATAAAATTATAAAAGGCATGTTTTCTGTTTTGAACAGCAGAGGCAGAAAATTTCTTCATGTCAAAGAAAACATCTCTAAATGGAACAAGTCTTACCATAGAGGCAGTTATAAGATACTGAACAACAAACTGCAGTTAGTCAGTTGTATTCTGGTGTCATCCTTTTGCCAAAATGTGAGTTGATGACTATCACAACATAGAAAAAAATGAATGAAAGAGTTTCATCGTGGAAAAAAGAGATCTGAGATTTTTAAACCCACCCCTGTTTTGGAATTGTATATTATTGTAAGTTGTCGAGACATAGAAGACAATAAAAACATTAAGCTTCTTGGTCAGATTTCAACGGTCTCATTGTTTGGAATGTCCTGAATTGAGCACATGCGGAACAGGGTACGTAACCAGGCTGAATTACAGCAGAATCTAACATACTTCCATGTTTTGTGTATTTTCTTCTTATTATTATTCTCCTCTTTTGTTTTGACATTTTATTCTTTTGAGAAAAAATAAGTTTTCAAGTAAATAACATTTGTACTTAGGGTAACTAAAAAGTCCTCAGGAGTAAGATGCAGAAAAACACAAAAATACCCTTGCCAGGCACTTTAGATATGAAGTAAGCATTCACCCTAGAATTGTCACGGTTACTTGGAAGATAAGCCAGTATTTTGGAAATTTGACTTTTGCATATGTAAAGAAATGGAAGTTAGGGACTTTGAATTTTGCAAGATAGGCAGAAGGTAGAGAGAAGAATAGAAGTTATGTAGTTTTTAACCGCATGCATGTGTTCATATGTATGTATGCGTGTATGTACGCGCATGCAAATGTGTGTATGTATGTATGCACGCATGCCTATATGTGCATATGTATGTATGCACGCATGTATGTATGTATGTATGTGTGTATGTATGTATGTATGTATGTATGTATGTATGTATGTATGTATGTATGTATGTATACATGGGTTGAATTCATGAAACTAAGATTCTTGACTTGATAGATTCCTGACATGATAGATTAATGAGTTGAACTCCTGGTGAACTTCATCAACAAATGTTCCACGGATGATCTTTAGAGGAACCTGAATGTGAAATAAGAACTGGAACTAGTTTTAAGATGAAACCACCAAAGATGTGGTTTAAGAACTAATAGAAAAAAGTGTTAGAAATGACGGAATGTTGAAAAATGTAACCATCACCAAAAGGAGGAAGGCCATTATTGACTTTAGAAGAAAGAAAGATCACTTAATAATCTCGATGCAAGAACAGGCATCGTCCAGTCAGGGAAAAATATAGGCCCCGAAAGTCTGTCACCAAAAAATATATGTGCATGCATGAGTAGAATTCCTGGTGAACTTCATGAAACTAAAATTCCCGATAGATCCATGAGTTGAGTTCCTGGTGAACTTCGTTAACAACTGATGCATGGATGAATGTTAAGGAACCTGAAGGTGAAATAAGAATTAGGTGGCGTTTGGTTGGGGGGAATTGGGGGAATGGAATGGAATTGAATGGTCAATTCCGGTTGACTCATTCCATTGCAATGATGAATTCCTTCAAATGAAGGAATTGTCCATTCCTTCACAAAATGGATGGAAAGTTCAATTCCACCAAAATCATTCCATGATGGAATTGAAATAATAATATAATAATAATAATAATAATAATAATAATAATAATAATAATAATAATAATAATAATAATAATAATAATAATAATAAATAATAAATAAGAATAATAATAATAATAAAATAATAATAAATAATAATAATATAAAATAATAATAATAATAATAATAATAATAAATAATAATAAATAAATAAAATAAAAATAAATAATAATAAATAAATAATAATAATAATAAATAATAATAATAATATAATAATAAAATAATAAATAATAATAATAAAATAATAATAATATATAATAATAAATAATAAATGAATAATAAGATAAGAATAAGAATAATAATAAATAATAATAACTAATAATAATAATAATAATAAATAATAATAAAAATAAATAATAATAATAATATGAAATAATGTTAATAATAAATAATAATAATAATAATAAATAATAATGATAAATAATAAAAATAAATAATAATAATAATAATAGTAATAATAATAATAATAATAGTGATAATAATAATATAATAATAATTTTTTTACTATTATTATTTTTATTATTATTGTTTATTATTATTATAATAGTGATAATAATAGTGATAATAATAAATATTAATTTATCATTATAATAAATAATAATAATAGTAATAATAATAATCAATAATAAAATTATTATTATTTTTATTTTTATTATTATTATTACTATAATAATAATTATTATTATTATTTATTATTTATTATTTATTATTATTATTTTTATTATTATTTCTTATTATTAATATTATTATTATTATTAATTATTATTATTTCTTATTATTATTTCTTATTATTATTATTTATTATTATTATTTATTATTATTTCTTATTATTAATATTATTTATTATTATTATTATTATTTATTATTATTATTTCTTCTATTAATATTATTATTATTATAATTTATTAATATTATTTCTTATTATTAATATTATTATTATTATTTTATTATTATTTATTATTATTATTTCTTATTATTATTATTATTATTTATTATTATTATTCCATTCCAACACTTTTGTCTTGAAACCAAACATGAATTACCTAGGAATTGAATGGAAATTCAATTCCATTCCGTGTCAACCAAACACAAGGTTTGACCAATTATTTTTCCTTTCCAATTCCTTCAGGATTCCCATTCCATTGACCATTCCATTCCTTCATTTTTCTTCTGCCGAACCAAACGCCCCCTTAGATTTTAAGATTGAAACCTGCAAAGATGTGATTTAACGGGAAAAGTGTTAGAAAGGACGGAATGTTAAATAACCATCACCAAAAGAAGGAAGGCCAATATTAACAAAAAAAAAAAAAAAAGGAAAAATGAAAAGAAAAGAAGAAGCAAGAACACTTACCGATTTCGAAGCAGCAACAAGTGATGCCCCGTTGGGGCGAAAAATAAAGGCACGATTATAATTCTCCTCTTTTGTTTTGGGCATTTTATTCTTTTGAGAAAAAATAAGTTTTCAAGTAAATAACATTTGTACTTGGGGTAACTAAAAAGTCCTCAGGAGTAAGATGCAGAAAAACACAAAAATACCCTTGCCAGGCACTTTAGATATGAAGTAAGCATTCCACCCTAGAATTGTCACGGTTACTTGGAAGATAAGCCAGTATTTTGGAAATTTGACTTTTGCATATGTAAAGAAAATGGAAGTTAGGGACTTTGACTTTTGCAAGAGGGGCAGAAGGTAGAGAGAAGAATAGAAGTTATGTAATTTTTAACCACATGCATGTGTTCATATATGTGTGTGTGTGTGTGTGTGTGTGTGTGTGTTCATGAAACTAAGATTCCTAACCTGAAACTAAGATTCCTAACCTGAAACTAAGATTCTTGACTTGATAGATTCCTGACCTGAAACTAAGATTCTTGACTTGATAGATTCCTGACATGATAGATCAATGACGCATCGTCCAGTCAGGGAAAAATATAGGCACCGAAAGTCTGTCACCGAAAAATATATGTGCACGCATGAGTAGAATTCCTGGTGAACTTCATGAAACTAAAATTCCCGATAGATCCATGAGTTGAGTTCCTGGTGAACTTCGTTAACAACTGGTGCATGGATGAATGTTAAGGAACCTGAAGGTGAAATAAGAATTAGATTTTAAGATTGAAACCTGAAAAGATGTGATTTAACGGGAAAAGTGGTAGAAAGGACGGAATGTTAAATAACCATCACCAAAAGAAGGAAGGCCAATATTAACAAAAGAAAAAAAAAAAAAGGAAAAATGAAAAGAAAAGAAGCAAGAACACTTACCGATCTCGGAGCAGCAACAAGTGATGCCCCGTTAGGGCGAAAAAAAAAAGGCACGATTATTGTGCGTGTGTATGCATGTGTAGATGTATGCATGTATGGGTGTATTTATGTCTGGATGCATGCATGATTGTATGTATATGTGGATGTATGTATTTATGTATATGTGGATGCATGTATGTATGTATGCATGCATGAGTTGAATTCCTGATGAACTTCATGTAACTAGATTCCCGATAGATCCATGAGATGAGTTCCCGGTGGACTTCGTGAGCAGTAGTGCATGGATGAACATTAAGGAACCTGGAGGTGAAATATGAATTGGATTTTAAGATGAAACCAGCAAAGATGTGGTTTGACAGAGAAAAGTGTTAGAGAAAAAAGTGGAGGTTTAAGAAAAAACAGAAAAAAGTGAATGTGAAATAAGAACTTGAACTTGTTTTAAGATGAAACCTCCAAAGATGTGGGTTAAGAACTAACGGAAAAAAGTGCTAGAAAGGACGAAATGTTGAAATAAATAACCATCGCCAAAAGCAGAAAAGCCATTATTCACTTTAGAAGAAAGAAAGATCACTTCGTAATCTTGACGCAGCAACATGTGGTGTCCAGTCACGCAAAAAATATAGGCACCAGAAATCTGCCACAGAAAAACAAATGGTATGTTAAAAGTTACGAACTTACTGCCACAAAAGTTATGGATCGAGCCATATAGTAAATGATTAACCAAGCATTTACAGTCTATAATTGTCCATCAAAACAGCTTAAACCATACTATAGGTAGCTCTGTTTAACTGGAGTATAACCTGATTGACTATTACCCCAAAATGATGAGTTAAACAGAGAAGCACCCGTCCGTTCACTATTACCTGCAAAGCTAAGGTAAAAAAAAAGGAAGACATGGTGACAAGGGCAATGCAGGCAGACAGATTAAGGAGCTTTGTTGCTAATACTCACCTGTTGAGTAAACAACACGACATTAGGAAGTAAACTATAGTTTGAATCCACAGTTTTTGCACTGGTCAAATGAGACGCACTCGCTTTGCAGTCTTTCATCTTCTGACAGATTGTAGTTTATCAAATCGTATCAGTGCCACTGTTACGTCGCATACCCCTTGGGCCAAGGATAAAGAAAGGTCGAGTATAATTCTTGGCCAGTTGTTGGGTCAAGAAATATCCACGGCCTTTCTGTGTTCGTGTGTTTGTGTAAGTGTGCGTGCGTGCGGCTGTGTGTGTGTGTGTGTGCGTGTGTGCGTGTGTGTGTGTGAACATCATGAAACTAATATTCCTGACCTGAACTAAGATTTCTGACTTGATATATTATTGTCAATGTTCGAGTCAGCATCTTCACCAACCTGACCACATATACAACTAGGGATGACCAAAACCGGTTCCGGTTCGGAACCGCCGGTTCCGGTTCAGCATATATGTGACCCTGAACCGGCCCGCGCTTACACCGGTTCCGGTTCCGGTCATCACAATCCGGTTCTGGTCCGGTTCCGGTTCAGTCCACGCTACCTTTTTTTATTTTTTATTTATCATACAATAATGAATAAACATGTTAAAATTTATTAAAAGACAAGAGATTTTTATTTTATAATACACTAATGAATAAACATGTTAAAATTTATTGAAAAATAAAGGATTTTTATTTTTTTTAATGGAAATGCCGATCCGGTTCCGGTTCGCCATATATGTGACCCTGAACCGGCCCGCGCTTACCACGGTTCCGGTTACTCCGGTTCCGGTTTACTCCCCGGTTTGCTCCGGTTCCGGGCTTTTTCGGTCCGGTTCCGGTCCGGTTTTCCGGTTCCGGTCCGGTTTGGCCATCCCTATATACAACATGAAAGAGGTTTATAACTTTTAATTCTGTATGAAACAGACTAGATAATGTACTGGAAACAACAATGCAATAAATATATGGATCGACTTTTACCTCAAATGATGAGCTAAACGAAGGAGAGACCATCGTTCTCTACTTCCTGCAAAGCTGAGATCAGGAAGTGGGTAGACAAGGTGACAAAGGCAGAGGCAGGCAGACATATTCATGAGCTATGTTGCTAATACTAACCTGGAGAGTAATGAACGCAACATTAAAAGGTAAACTATTGCACGGGTCAAATGAGACGTTTTCCAGTCTATTTTCTGTCCGAATGTAGTTTATCAGATTATATGAATTGCAAAAGCGACTTCGCTGTAACTGTTACAAAGTGTACCTCTTGGGCGAAGGCAAAAAAATAGGCCATTGTTCGGCTCAAACAGGAGGTTAACGTGTAAAAATAATTTCCCCTTTCCTGATAACAAAGATTAAAGGATACCTTGGATGAGTAGATAACAAACTAAACGGATACAAACTATCAGGAATAAGATACACCAAAACTTAAAAGTACCTTTGCCAGCCATTTAGATATGAGGAAAGTATTCCAACCCAGAGGTGTCGCGGTTACTTGTAAGATAAGCCAGTATTTTGGAACTTGGACTTTTGCATATTTCAAGAAAATGGAAGTAAGAGCATTCTCTCAAATCTCTCTTCATTATCTTTGGTGGGGAGGGGACTTTGACTTTTGCAGGAGAGACAGTAGGTAGAGAGTTGAATACAAGTTATGTACCACATAATGCATGCATGTATATACACATGTATGCATGCTTTCATGTGTGTATGTCTGTATGGATGCATGAGTTGGATTGCTGTGAACTTCATGAAACAATGATTCCTGACATGGTAGATGATTCATGAGTTGAATTCCTGGGGAACTTCATCAAAAAGTGATCCATGGATAATTTTAAATTAACCTGGATGTGAAATAAGAAATGAATTGGAGAACCTCGCAACTATTATTTTTTTATTTTATTTTTTTAAAAGAAAGAAAACGTGAGATTCAGTGACTTCTTTACGTCAAAAAGACAACTCTCTAAGTTTAGAAGTACATGATGAAGTGAAGGAATAGCTAGAATTGGACAATGCTTGCTGGACCGAAATAGTCAATCTGAATAAGTCTTACCATAGGGGCAGTTATAAGAGATCGAACAACAAACTGCAGGTGGCCAGATATAAGAAGTCGAACAAAGTTTAGAGAAAAATTGGTAAAAAAAAAAAAAAAAGATAATAACAAATAAAATGACTTTGTGAAGATAGAGTAAAGTGACTTTAGGGGTCAGATTACCTTGCGAAGTCCCTTGCCCACTTTCTATTGGCTTTGTTACGAATTCTGCCTTTCTTGTGAGTTGTCCAGACGTAGAACGTAGAAGACAATGAAAATTTTAAGCTTCATGTCTGATTAAAACGGTCTCGTTGCTTGTGGAACACCCATCACATAGCACAATCATTTCAGCTATCTCCTGAATTGTGCACAAAAGAAACAGGGTAAGTAAACAAACCTAATTGGTCATCTGGAATAAGATGCACAAAAACTTGAAAAGTACCTTCGCCAGCCGCATTAGATATAAAGTAAGTACTCCAACCCAGAGGTGTCACGGTTACTTGGAGGCAACCAGTATTTTGGAACTTGGACTATTGCATATCTCACGAAAATGAAAGTATTGCAAGAGGGACAGAAGGTAGAGGGTAGAATACAAGTTAAGTACTTTTAAACCACATACATGTATGCATATGAATGTTTGTGTGTGTATGTGTATGTGCGTATGTATGCATGCATGTATGTGCATATGTATGTATGCATGCATGCTTGCAAATATGTATGTATGTATGTATGCATGCATGAGTTGAACTGCTGGTGAACTTCATGAAATTAAGATTCCTGACCTGAAACTAAGATTCCTGACATGATAGATCCATGACTTGAATTCAAGGTGAACTTCATCAACAAGTGAGCCACGGATGATCTTTAGAGTAACTTGGGTGTGAAATAAGAACTTGACCTTGTTTTAAGATGAAACCTCCAATGATGTGTTTAAGAACTAACAGAAAAATTGTAAGAAAGGACGGATTGTTGAAAAAAATAACCATCACCAAAGGCAGAAAGGCCATGATTAGAAGAAAGAAAAATCACTTACTAATCTCGAAGCAGCAACAAGCGGTGTCCCGTCAGGATGAAAAATATAGGCACCAGAAGTCTGCTACAAAATAAAAAAATGGTATGTTAGAATTCACTATCATAGAAGTCATGGATAGAGTCATAGAGTAAATAATTTTTTAAGCATTTACAGTCTGTACCTGACGATCAGAACCTCTTAAACCATACTAAAGATAGCTCTATTGATAAAGGGTCCAATAATGTATATCATGCTTTAAACCTTCACAAAATTCATATTGAACCTAAGGCTCACAGAACTCATTGGCTCGATTTGTAGAAGCAACAACAACATATTCTCCTCAAACGACAAATCTATCAATTTCAATAGCAAATAATATATACCATAAGTTTTAGATGCATCATGCATGAGTCATCTTTCCAAAGTAGGTTCAAAATGGCAAGATAAGTGTGATGCGCATATGGCTTAACAAGAAGTAGGACAAAAAAGAAACATCAGACTTCCTTGCCCATTTCCATGAAAGAATATTGTTCTCTCACAAATATATAAAGACGGAAATTGGAGAGCAATTCAACTAAAAAGCAAATGTATTTTCAGCATGTAGTTTTCTCATGCATCCCCTTACACAAAAAACATCAAGAAAAAGTGAACTACTGTAATTTCTACACATTAAAGAAGACTAAGTTTAGAAGTCCAAGATGAAAAGAAATCAAATTGAACAAGTCTACATAGAGGCAGTTATAAGAGACCAAACAACAAACTGCAATTAGCCACTTATAAGAGATTGAACAATAAATGCAGTTGCAAGATTAGTTAGAAATTTCTTTATACGATATCTAATTGTTAGTTGGCATTTGGTCAGGGAATAAACAACATTATGTCACTATGAAACCTGCAAAGATGTGGTTAACAGAGAAAAGTGTTAGAAAGGATGGAATGCTAAATAACCATCACCAAAAGCAGGAATATTAACATTAAAAAAAAAGGCAAAAAGAAAAGAAAAAAAAAAAGAAGAAAGATCACTTACTGATTTCGAAACAGCAACAAGTGGTACCCCGTTAGACGGGAAAATAAATGCACCAGAGGTCTGCCAGAGAACAAAGTCAAACGCAAATGGTATGCTAGAAGTTACTAAAGTCATGGATAGAGCCATATAGTGAATGATCATCCAAACATTTACAGTCAGTACCTACCTAGCCATTAGAACCGCTTAAACCATATCAAAGATAGCTCTGGTGAACTCGAATATCAACCTGATAAAATGTACAAATCATATAGATATTCTACATGTATGAGAAATTAGTATCTCAAAGTGGAATAAGGCAATGCCAGACAAGATCCACATGTATTGTATTCTTAGCAAACACGGTCTCATTAAGGGAATCAACCACTCAAACATGCGTTTAGCACAATGACAAAGAAATAGTTTCAGACATCTCCTAAATTGAGCACAAAAGAAACAGAGTAAGTAAACAAGCTAAATTACAGCAGAATCTACATTACATCCATGTTTTTTGTTTTCTTCTTCTTCTTCTCTTTTGATTTGGCATATCATTCTTTTAACAAAGCATATATTGTCAAGTAACCAACAAAAGGCAGGAAGGCCAACAATATCACACTCTCACAGATACAAAAACAAGGAAATTGGAGAACAACTCAAGTAAATACAGTATGTAGTTTTCTCACGCATCCCTCGCACAGAAAACATCAAGAGAAAGTGAACTACATACAGTGGTAGAGAGTGTGGTGAAAGAAAAGACCAAGAGAAAATTGTGTAAAACTCCATCATCAGTAAGTGAATTTCTAGGGTTTCCCTCCTATCAACAGGGAAGAAGAGGGAAACAGAGAAAAGACAGAGACGAATATGGCAGGATTGCGTTACATATACAGAGAGCGATGAAATGTTACCATCCGACCGTTGGAGAAATATGGCGGTAATATTTTGGCGCATTGCATTGGATTGCAGCAATTCTGGTCTTGAAGAAACCAAGAGAAACAAAGGTAGGGCGTGGGGTGAAAGAAAAGAGAAAGAGAAAATTGTTTAAATCTCATCATCATCAGTAGGTGAATTTCTAGGGTTTATCTATCAATTGGGGGAGGAGGGAAAGAGAAGAGAGAGAGATGCATATGGCGGTGAATACTACATTGCGTATACATACAGATTATATACTCGAAGAAACTTTTCCGTTTGGGATCCGAACGTTGGAGAGATACGGCGGTGATCGTTGTTTGATTTTGCCGTGTTGCGTTGGATTGCCGCAAGTTTTCAAATTTCAACTGAGAAAGTTCTGGGAGTTGAATTATCAAGTCGCCATGGGGTTTTTTTTATTACTCCCTCTGTCCCTAAACCTAAACGAGTGTCCATTTTCAAAAAATCTTTGTCCTTAGATGAGTGTCTTTTTTTAACATAACTTTCTCCCTAAACGTTTTTTTTCTAAAAAAATTTCACCGGTTTTTTTATACGTGTAAAACTAAAGGTTTGGAAAAGAGATTACAAGATTATATATGAATCGTTATCAAATTGTTCAAAAAGTTGAGATTTTCAATGTCCCTTAAAATGAAATTTGGACACTCATTTAGGGACAGAGGGAGTATAAAATTGTTTACCCCCTATTGGCAGGGCGGGGCAAACTCATTCTCTCTCATCGAAATCTGTATTATGTGTGAGACCGTCTCACAAGACTTCCTCATGAAATAATGTATTATATAGTTAGAAATAATTTATATTTTGTAAAATAATTTTATTATATTATTATAAAATTAAAAACACTTGTGTTAGTAACATTGTAAAAATAAGAAAGTAATAATTTTTATAAACGAATGTTACATTTTACTTGCAAAATAACATTGTACTCCCTCCGTCCCAGAGTAAGAGTCCTACTTTCCATTTTGGTACGTCCCATAGTAAGAGTCTTATTCCTAAAATGGTTATTCCTAAAATGGCAAAGAATCTTTACTATTCACCCCACTCATTCTCTCTCCTATTTTACTTTTATACTCACAACACCAATCAATTCACTATTCTCTCCCACTTATTCTCTCTCCTACTTTACTTTTACACTCACAACATTTACATCACTTCCAATATTTATTAATAAGCGTGCAAATGAGGGGTAGGACTCTTACTCCGGGACGGAGGGAGTAAAACAATTGTGTTTTGTAATAAAACCAAGAAGAATCATATATGTGACCAATCCTCACGTCTTCACTAATTGTTCAAGCAAAAATCAAAACGAATCCAACAAAAATTCTGGCGCAGGAAGTTGAACAGAGGAAAAAGATGGAAAATAAATAATTAATATGAGCTTTTGGATGAGAGTGGTTATGAGTCAATCTCAGCCGCTCTTTGTCTATTTTTAAGAATCAGTTAAAACAATTGTGTTTTGTATTATAGATTTCAAAAAACTACCATGACTTCTACCTTTCCCATTTTATCTTTTTTTTTTTAATAACTTAGGTGTCGGTGCTTACGCTCCTATTAGGGCTCATGAACCACCCTTCTACATCCATAAACATGTAAATTCAGGTCTAATCTCAGTCACCAAGTTGAAAGCTCCAAAAGGGTTGTCCGGCAGGAATTACAAACCGTCTCAAAACTGCTCCTCCCACCGCTCGAACACAAAACCTCTTTTACCATCCATTATCTCCTTTATTGTTAAGATGCCACATGATGTTTTCAGGTGATAACAAATTGGTAACGTACCAATTTGACTATTTGTTCAATATATAGATAGATGTTTCATATCTTACATTTTGCTGAAGAATCTGAACTCACACTTGCAAGGTTACATCTTATGACTCCTCCACAAGAATCAACTCAAAAAATGAGAATATCAAAAAAAAATCTCATGATTTCAGCTGGCTGCCTTTTGTATTTGTTCCAATGTTCTCCCCTTTTGTTTCAGGTACCATCACGATAATGAACACGATTCCAAGTAAATTTATAGCAGCGTAAAGCAGGAAAGTGCCTGAAACAACATGGACAAGAGTAAGTATGCTGCATGCTCTTATAAATATTGGTTGTCCTGTAATTATAATACTCCCTCCGTCCAACCTCACTTTAGACTTATTTCCATTTTGATCCGTCCCACTTCAATTGAGACTTCCCAAAATGGTAATCTTTTTATAATTTTATATCCAATCTACCCCACCCACTCATTCTCTCTCTTCATTTTCCACCACACAATTCATTCAACCAACCTACTATTAACCTCACTCATTGATGTAAACGCAGCGGAATAGTAAACAAGAATTGATCTACGAACAATTCTTCTGCAAGGATTAAAGAAATCAACAAGAAATCTTGAAAACCAAAAGGTTTAACTAATATTGCAATTGCAATTCAATTTTTATTAAATAAAAGCTTATTTTCGGAATACAACTTGAGGCCTATTTTATAGTGCCCATAAAACTTGAAAAACAATCCTAAACCTTCTAGGAATAACCCTAACCTATATGGTAACATAATAGGACTTAAAAAATAGCAAAATAACTCCTAATCCTACTCTAAAACATACTTTAAATGACCCATCAAAATTAATGACGAAAATACTAATAAAAATACTAATTAAAACTAAACTAATAATAAAATACCAATATAATTATAACATGTGATATAATTATATTCCCGTATTGCATCACTTGTTCTCTCTCTTCATATTGTACCACACATTTTCCTTATTTTATTCTTTTTCCTTAGTTATTGTGCCCACCTCTTAGGTCTCAAGTGAGGTGGGATGGAGGGAGATAACATCCATTCAGTGACTTGACCCAATTGACCGTTGGCTCTCATTTCAAGACTAAATTTCTTGAACGACCTTTGTATATCAGACTGTGTACCATTAGGGATCTAACGGTCTTAAATTGTTAGTGCTGAAGTCATGATGAGGTCCTAAATTTATTTTTTATTCAAAACTAAAATATGCTTACCATAAGAACTCCAGGTCTCAGAAAATTGAAAGAGTAAGAAACTGCCCAGGCACCAAACCAGTTCATTAATGTTGCAAAGCTTCCAGCAACACCTTTAACATTTATAGGAATATCTGCAGCAAAGCAGCCGTCCGATGGTCAAATCATAGAAAGTTTGATCAAATGATAAATTATGAAGCTCTTAATACCTCAGACATTATAACCCATGGAACTGCCCCCATTCCTAGTGAGAACCCTGTTATATACAGCTGATTCATCGAGATAGAATTGATTAGTGATCAACATATTGTCAGCTGTTGTCAGTTAAATTGGTTTAACATTTACTTATATTACCAGTATTCCGATCACCGCAAGTGCTGGTGTTGCCTTGAGTGCTATTTGATAAGTCTGGTCCAAATTAGGATCATTAGAAATCAAACATTTTTCTTTCCAGAAAATAAAAGAGCGTGTAAATAATTGGTATAAATTATTATACCAACCTTAAAGTAAAATGAAAGCGCAGCTACTAGACTACCAAGAACCAGTCCTGATGCTGCGACCTAGAAAAATGTAAAAAACTTGAATCAATTAAAATAAAATAGATTAGCAACTTTTACTGATGTTTGAATCTAGGGTTTACCAGTAAAAGGGGTTTCTACTACCAGCTCTGTCTATAAAGAGAGTTCCTACTGCAGTAACCACCACCTGTTATGCAGAAACAATATAAATATGGAGACACCATCACAAGTAACTACTTGTAAAAGGCAGTCTTTTGCTTTACAAGGAATAGTAGGAGTGGGAGATGCTAACCTGAAGAATAGCGAAGACTATAGTTCCAGTGTCGGAAGGAACTCCTGAAAATTTATGAACTAGTATTATTATCATCATTATAAATCAAGTTTGACCAAGAAAAGTTTATTGTTGCAAGGACTTTCAAGAGGACGGTGACTAGTTAGAAGATACAGACAAAACATGTTCTTCCTTCTGCTTATTTTCAAAGAAAGAATACACTATGCCTACCCACTAACATGACTGTAAGCTACCTGAACTGAGTTAACTTGTTGACTTTTCAAGATTGGCCCATTACATTTCAACCCAGCTTGCGCCAAACTCGAACTTGGCTTGAGTTGGGTGACCTATCCTAGAGCTCAGTCACAAGCCAAGCTGGATCATGTCGTTGCCCCATGGGGTAAAATAGTAATAGAAGTGATGGATTACATATAATATCTGGTATATTTGTGTTGGTAAAGGGCACTAGAGAGAGAGCCAAGCTGGCTTATTTCTTTGATTAAGCTTGTGATCATACACATGCTCCTCTTTTGTTTTCTTAACCTTAAGTCAAGTTGAGCTATGAAAGAGCCAAGCTTGTTTAATTATCAGTACCTGCAGACTCAAAAATACTGCTGGTATAGAACATGACTCCGTTGATACCCCCAAATTGTTGAATGACCATCAGCCCAACTGCTATCTGATCATTGATTATAAACAAAGTGTGTGATAAAACATAGATTTAACTGTAGATAAGTAGCATACTTATAGCTTACAAATCTTTCATGTGTGATCATGTAACTATACTTACCGTGACAGAGCGCAAGTATCTTTTTTGAAACAAATCGAACATGTTGGCTTTCGGGAGCTTTTCAAGTGTTTCTATGTAATCCTGTCAGCAATTAATAAATTGCACATATCATCATCCTGCTGAAACGTTTCAGAAAAAGAAGATGGCCAATTTTGCAAGTACCAACCTGAATTTCAGCTGCCTCTTCAGATATATCAGTATCTTTTCCCCTAAGTTTTGCTAGTGCATCTTCAAACCCTTTCGAGTCTCCGTTCTTTGCCTGTATCAAGTGTGAAAATCATTTGTATGACTTTGTCTCCAAAAATTTCCATACAGCTTATATTTTCCTTTGCCTTGTATTCTTACCAGCCATCTAGGAGACTCTGGGATAAAAAAGAGCCCAAGAACAGAATAGCGCATGGAACTATTCCTGCAGCACGTCAAAAGATGAGGGTAAGTAGCGGTTGGTGGTAACCAAACCCGTAAACATGTAGTACCGTCGTCCCAAAAGATAGATAGTCCCATTTGACTTTTAGTGGTCAGCTCAAGTGAACTTTGACCAAATATTAATGTCAATCTAATCATCCTAGTAAAAAAAAAAACAATTTGTTATTGTTATATCATTTAAGTGATTTATCAATAACAATGTCTAGAATTTCACTAGGATGAATAGATTGTCAATAATGTTTAATCAAAGTTCGCTTATGTTGACCATCAAATGTCACATAGGACTATCTTCCGGGACGAAGGGAGTAAGTGTGAAGAGTCACCTGTTAACGCTAATGCCCTCCACGTCAGTACCGTCCCTATTATGAAGGCAGCTCCTATTCCACTAACTATCATAAGCTGCAGAGTATGTACGAAACTTATAAAGCGTAGCTCTACATATTTTGTACATAAATCTTGGTTGTCATCGGTAAAGACAACCATGTTATGTATAGAAAGTATTTCTTGGATACACTACCTGATTTAAGGTTGTTAATGCTCCTCGTAAATTCTTAGGTGCGATCTCAGCTATAAATATAGGAACCTGTTCATAAAAACATAGCATTCTTGTCAGTCTTAATAGATAAATTTTGCATTACTAGAAATCATGTATCAAGACTGTTGGGACGGAGAAAATGATGTACCACATAGGAAAAGACTCCCATTCCGTATCCTGTTGCTAACCTTCCAATATCGAGAGGCAGAGGACCCTGTTGGTAGTACAAGGAAAAATATCAGGTCAGCTTTTGAAAGTAGAAGCTGGAAGAACAAGAGTAGAGTAATATGTACCTCAGCAAAGAAGATTGCTAGCCACCCTGCTGCACAGAAACCGCTTGATACTCTCATTGTCTGTTCACATTTCATATTCAACGCATTTTATAACCCCTCCGTCCTAGAGAGATAGTCCCATTTGACTTTTGGTGGTCAGCACAAATGAATTTTGATCAAATATTAATGTCAATTTAACCATCCTAGTGAAATTCTAAAAAATGAAATTGATAAATTATTAAGTTATTTATCAATAACAATTTTTAGAATTTAACTGGGGTGACTAGATTGCTATTAATGTTTGGTCAAAGTTTATTTGTGCTGACCATAAAAGTCAAACGGGACTATCTCTTTCAGGGATTGAGGGAGTTTATGGGTTTCTGAATGCTGAAGCCCTACACCATAATATTCAATATTGTAGTCATTGAAACTCTAAGCTTACCCCCTTGCGACCTAGGAAGTCAGCCAACTTCCCGCTTGTGATTGCACCAATCATTGCACCGAAAGTCACTATGGAGCCAAACAACGAATACTACACAGAAATACATAGAGAAAAATCAATTGAACAATTATGGTATGCTGTTTCTTTTATTTTTTAAAGATTTGCAAATACATTGAGTGATGGACGATATAGTAAATGTTCTTTTGATATTGATGTATAACTACTAAGCCCTTATTCAACTGGGGAAGATCATAGTGGTGAATGAACTTTTTGAAACTTAGCATCTATCGCAATGTATTTTTTGTTTCTTGTCTGTTTACGGAATGTTACCATAGATAGTGTAGTTTTACTCCTTTTGTTGCTCGCCTTTCCTCTTCGCATATACATAGGGAAGTAAAGGCATGTGAAGATGGATATAAATGAAAATTTACCACTCCCTCTTTCCTGAAATTCGCTCTCACTCCCACCTTATCGTTTATTCCGTTCTGCCTTCCCCTAAATCTTGTGGTCAAAGAAAACGAAATTCCCAAGTCCCAACTTTACGGTTAATTAACTTCCTCTGTCCATACAGGTGTCAGCTCATGCTATTGGGGCAACGGGACTGGAACCAGAGCACCAAACATTTTCAGTTTCGGTCAGAGGTAATGCGAACTAAAACATTATTTACAACTACGCATGAATTAACCTAAGTTCTTTGATTTTCCTTTGATTATACTCTTATACTTCCTCTCCTACATTTCTGTGACAAATAATTGGTCATCAAAAATTCCCTGAAATTCCCAATTCTAATTTCATTCATAACATAATCTTAATAGAAATATAAGAAGGCAAGTCCAATACAAATATAAATACATGGTCATTATACTATACACTAAATAAAAAACATTAGTATCGACTAACCTCTGCAATAGTCAGACTCAGATCATTCCTGATAGCAGTCTGCGTAGGCGACGAGTATCCTGCCTGAAAAATCAAAAATCAATAAACCCTAAATTATATTTCTAACACAAAAAAATCATCAAATTAAACAAAATTATAAAATGAAATTAAAAGTGGTGGTGTACATACGCAGGATCCAAAAGCGAAAGCGCCACAAACAGCAACGAATGTGCTAAAGTAAACCATCCGATTATCCACAGCGTTGGTGTTTGTTCCATCATTATCTCCTCCTCCTCCTCCCTGAATGAGGGGAGCTGTTATCTGATGATGATTATCAACTCTGTTTTCTTCTATGTCCTCTTTGCTCGCCATTGCTTCAAATCAAGTTTGTTAATGGAAGTGGAACTTGAGAAAATAAAGTGCTAAAAAATTTATAACAATCAAAAAATGGAGATCTGCAAAATCTGAGGCTGTGTACAAAAAATGTGTTTGGTATAGTGGCCTGTCTGTGTTTAGATCTAAATACTAGTACCAAGTAAATACAGCCATCCATTTATTCACAACGAGGCCGAGACAAACCATTATTCTCTCAACGAGATCGTTCACATGCGTGACAGCGGCTCACACAAGTTTTTATCGAAATTGTTATTACTAAATATTATATGTTCTTTAATTAATAAGACTTAAATCAAATCTCATACTCACAACTAATTTCTCAATTTCTCATATTCACAACACCTACTTTAATTACAGTTTTCTTTAATTTTTGTTCTTAAATAAAATAAAATAAAAAAGAAAAAATAATGAGACGGAAGGAATGTATGGAATGCATCTTTTTAATGAAGATAATTAGTTTTATATATCTTGTCTCTGTTTTAAAATGAATGATATTTTTGTCTCAAAATCAAATAAATGACCTTTTTTATCCAAAATATATCCTTAAATAATTTTTTTTTACCATTTCTTTTTCAAATTTTATTGTCTCGATGAAAAAGGATAGCAAAACTACTTTTAAATTTTTACTACTAAAAGTCATTTGTGTTTTATAAATCGGGAAGTATCATTCATTTTGAAACGAATAAAGTATTACTTATCATAAAATCAATGGCGATCATTAAAATCAAAACTTAAACAGTTTTTTTTTTCTTTCAAAAACTTAAGAAATAGACAAATCATGTGATGCGGTGACTGATTATAATTGATGATGATTAAACTGGTGAAGACTATGATGAGGGGTAGAAAAAGTTTCCCATTCTACAAATTGAGAAAACTTTTAACTTATGCCATTAGATTGGTCCGTACCTTACCTACTCGACTTTTCACGCACAAATCAATTGACATCTCTTTTCCCCTCGTGTTTTATTCATTTAAAATGGTAAATATAAAGACACGAAAAAGTGTCACAAAATTTGGTTTACAAAATGATATGTTAAGGGTTTATTGGTGTTTTTAATTAGAGTGAGTCGGGTTCACTATCGATGTAACAAATAAAATATCGCCACCTCATTTTGTATCAATCATTTTGTAATTTTTTTTTTTTTGTGCCCTAATATTTACCCATTTAAAAATGTCTAGCCAAAATCAATAAAGGGTCAACTTAGTGCCAACCACGTCCTTACTCCTGTTTTGTACATTTGTTAATTTGTCACGTTCCTTATGACACTCCCACACCCATATTTATACAGTACATTTATTATTGACACTTTTTTAAATGAAGTGTCGTGTTTAATTTTGATATCTTCTCTATAAATAATTAGTTTTTTTTTTTTTTTTTTACATACTCTATAAAGACACAAACTCGTGTGCGAAAATGAGAAGACTGTTTTTTTTACCCGCCCGACCCGGCTTCAGGACCCATGGGAGCCTCTCATAAGTTTTTTTTTTTCGGTTTTTTTCGGTTTGTCAAAGTAATATTTATTTTTTTTACTATAACTAAATGTAACAGTTTGTATACATAAAAGTAATACATATATACAGAAAAAGTAATAGTGTTTTTTTTTAATGTTTTCTTCTTTTGCCAAAAGTAATACTTATTACAACTAAAATGTAACGAACGTATTACTTATATGTAACAGTGTTTATACATAATTGTAACACATATGTATAGAAAAAGTAATAATTTAACCATTTACATTTTTAGAGCTAAAAACACTTTATTAGTATTACATGTAAAAGTATACATTATCTATAAAAATATGTTGATTTGTCAACTATAACATTTATTTCGAGACAGATGGAATACTAAATACTCCCTTCAACACAAAATAAGTATGTATTTGGAAAAAAAAAAAAAAAAATGTGACCATCTATTTTTGAGGAAGTACCACAATCATCTATAAAAGTTTTGGACAAAAACTTAGGTGAGAACATGAAAAACCCGTCTCATGGGGGCGACACTGCCACGTGGCAGCCTCTCATAGGCCAAAAATTGTTTTTTTTTTAATTTATTTTTTATTTTTTTTTAGGTTTTTTTCGGTTTGTCAAAAGTAATAGTTACTATAACTTAATGTAATGACTGTATACATATAAAGTAACATTGTTCATAAGTAAAGTAACAGTGCTTTTTTCTATGTTTTCTTCGTTTGCCAAAAGTAATACTTATTACAACTAAAATGTAACAAACGTGTTACTTATATGTAACAGTGTTTATACATAATTTGTAACACATATGTATAGAAAAGTAATAGTATATCTATATGTTTTCAAATAATAAGTTACAATGGGTTCAATTTATCATGATACATGTAAAAGTATTACATTATCTATAGAAATCTTTTACAATTTCATCTACTAAAGTGTTACATTTACTTGTACAAATAATTACATTCATGTATATAAGTTGTTATTTTTCAAATGTTACTTTCTTTTAAAAAATAAAATTAAAATACACAATATTTTATATTTTTGCAAAAGCACTATTACATTTCAGTATAAATGATAATTACAATTAGATATTGTTTGGGTTACATGTAATTATAGTTAGTATTACATTTGAAAAATGGGTAAAACGAGCTTTTGTTTTTGTAAAACAGGTATTACGTTTACTTATGAACAATGTTACTTTATATGTATACAGTCATTACATTAAGTTATGGTAACTATTACTTTGGTAAACGACGGAAAATCCGAAAAAAATATAAAAACTAAAAAAAAATAAAAAAAAAATTGGCTAATGGGTGGCTGCCACGTGGCAGGTGTTATGCCCCATGGGTCATGGACCCGTCTCATAGAAGAGACGGGTCATAATGTTCTCATGGGAGACTAGCTCAAAAGTTTTTACATTCCTTACATCTACTTGTAATGTTTAAGTCTAAATAGACGTGTCAATTCCAAAATGGCATCTTGATTAATGATGTTGCGTCTGGAGATTTTTTTGATTTGAGGTTCTTTCTTGCCCCCTTTTATTTGCTAAAAATGATTCCCCCCCCCCCCGCCCCCCCCCTAAAATATTTTCTGGCTCTGCCGCTACCTGGTATTATACAAATGCACAAATTCCTGAGGTTTATAACATGTAAATTTCGTTTTTTACAACTTGTCTACTACTACCTCATATGATATTTAAAAATTGAAACAATACCAAAATTAAGGATATGTATATTGAATTAGACAAATTCTCCCGTGAGACCGTCTCACGGCTGTGAGACGGATCTTCCATGGGTCAAAACCCTGCGATCCATGGATGCTCCAGCGCCCCACCCGCCCAGCATGCCCTTCCTCCACTCAGCACGCGACACGTGTCACACACTTTTAAAAAAAACTCTCATATTTTTAAAATGCTATATCTTGAGATTTTGAAGTCAAAAAATATATTTAAAAATACCGTTGTGTTCGTCTCGACGAGACGAACAAAACTATATAGGTCATGATATATTTTGAATTTTTTTAAAAAAACATAATTTTTAACACACAAAAAAAAATTGGGCTGCTCGTCTCCTGAAAAGTAACACGTTCTATGAAGAAAGTAACAGTTTGGTCTTAAAAAAGTAACACTTTATTGTATGCTATAACAGCAGTTTTGCAAAATAATATAAATAGTTTTTGTGGTTAGGAAAAGTAATAATTGAATGTAACACAGTGCATATATGATTGTAACATGTTATATAGATGAATGTAACAGTTTATAGGTTAAATGTTACATTTTTTTAAAAAAAAAAAAAGTAAAAAAATCATGTATATAATCGGTTTTGCATTTCAATTTAATGTAAACCCCTAAAAAAGTGTTACAATTGAGAAAAAAAAGGTTACATTCATTATTATAAAATGTTAAATTAGTTTTAGGTGTAATCTTATGTTATCTTTCATTTATTTCAGCAAAATTGTGGTAAATTTATGAAGAGATAAAAGTGTTACATATGAGAAAAAAGTGTTACATTTCCTTTATAAAAAATGTTACTTTTGTTGGCAGAAAGAAATGGCTGGAAAAAAAAAAAAAAATCGAATTTGGCGGGAACGGTCGCACGCCATGCGACCGTCGCACCTAGTCCACCCCATTGAATTATGGGAACATTAGATGTCACCCTGTATTGTTCCAAACTTCCAATGATAATCTGGCATGATAGACCGACTTTTCTCATTTCATCAATCAGTAGTGTGTGAAGTTGTGTGCTCTAGTTAAAGTTTGTCTAGAGCTGCATTTTCTTTTGGAGAACATTGTTGCTTTTGTTGCTCGAAACCACATTCACTTGCCTGATTTATTGTTTAGTTTTTGCTTTGATCGTTTGTTGATTCATCTATATATAAACATCCGCTATAGTAAGATTTAGTTCTGCCATATATAACACACAAAAAAAAGAAATTTCTCAGGGGAGCGCAAATATAGTTTTTTTTTTGTTTTTTTTATTATTATTATTATTATTATTATTTGCTATATATAGTCTCTTACGATTATCTTTGTTAGGTCCATGGCATACTGTTTCGCTCAGTTTTCAATGTAGACATAAGCAGCTGAGTTATTCGTTAACTTCACGCATAACAAGAGGAGAGGGGAGAAGAAGGTGGTGGTTATGGAAGTTGTGGTGGTGAAGGGGGTGGGAAGAAAAGAGTGGGTTTGAAGAAGATGAGTGCAATATTTTATTTTATTATTTTATTGTTGGGTTTCGTGCAATCATGCGCAGCGGAAGAATAACATGAAAAAACCCAAAAGCCTAGATCCGTTATGTTCAATAATTCATAATATGAAGATGAAAAAACTAACCCTTGTAGATCGAAATAAAACTTGGATTAAGACGTTAAGCGAAACGCCCTCTACCGGTGATCCACACAACAAAGAGATTTCAAGAACGCCTTCTTGAACTTGACTGCTAGGCATTCGGTTTGAAAAAGTATGATGAAGAACGATACTTCAAAGCTCCTAAAGATTATTGTGATTTGATAATTGAGAATAATCAAACACAATGATCCTAATATATTATGTGTATTCTCTTTCTCCAAGAAAGAGTTTGTGATTTGAAAAATCAATGCATAGGGAACTATTCCCGTCAATCCACATTATATACAATGGGTTTCCAAAACATTTAGGTCTTAGGTATTCTTGTTCAACAAGAACTACCTAAAATTAAACTGACAGTCGGGGGGCAGCTGTATGGCTGCTTTCCAACCGTACGGTGGCAAGCCAGCCGTACGGCTACCTTGGTCAGTTTCCTTGTTTTTCGCTCATTTTAATTATATGTTCTGCGTGTGTGACCCAATAGGATTATACTAAGTTGGCAACGAGTCCGAACCATTCAAACCTCGTAAGTCATAAGCGGACTCTAGCAAGCCATTATGACTACCCAATTAGTAAAACTTTGAAATCCAAAGTTTCCTAAATAGAACATAATACAATCTCTTTGTTACACGATGTCTATTGAAACATTTTTCAATGTTTTCTCGATCCCGAATGTATTGATAATACAAATGACATTGATCTAATCAATTCACTTGAGTATGGCCATGCGTTTCATCAATACCATTCATTGAGTGTCGGAAGCTTGACATCTCTCTTGACGAGGAACAAATCCCATCTTGGGTTATTACTCTTCCCTACATGATTCTGATTACGCCAATCATATTCTTTATAGCTACCCGGTTCGGAGTAACGTTTGAATATGTCAAACGTAATGTTCATTATGTGGAAGACTGTAATATCCTCAGGTCTAGAGATTCCAGTGATATAACTATATGAGACTTAATTATGACATTGTGACCATAACATAAATCTCATAGGGGTCAGTCTAGTATTTGTTCTCCAACAAATACCCATAAGTCTAATTGTATCGCATACACATAATCATCATATGATTATCTATTAAGCTTATATTAATAATTAATCATAATTATCATTGACGGGGATTATTATAATAAACATGCAAAGGATACCTCCCTCGGGTCTAGCACCTCTTGTCCAAGATATAAAAGCTCTAGCTCGGAACTGCTCAACATTTAGCATTGGTAAGGTAGATAGAGCAATTGTCCACTATGCACATCTAAGTGCTAAATTCGCTAGGAAAATGTACTTAAACTTTGTAGGCCCTGAGCCAACTTTCCTTTATAATTAATAAGAATCATATTGTTAAAAAAAAAAAAAAAAAAAAAAAAAAAAACGAAAACTAACCTTTAAATTGAATTAAGTTAACCTTAGACCATGGGCAATAAGGTGGTTTAGTTGGGGGTTGAGAGGAGTTAGTTGGTTGAGTGTCCACAATAAGGGGTTGAGAGAAGTGGGTTGGAAGGGAATGGTTAAGCTTTGTCAACTCGGTTGAGGGAAAAAAAAAAAGGGCCCAGCCAAGACACGCGTTGCCTTCCTGTTGGTGCTGACAAGGCGTGTGCGCCTCACCCGACAGAGGCGCGTGAGGGCAGCGTCCGGCTGTTTTTTTTTCCCTGCTTTGCCAAGTGTCTTCCTTGGTTGGTAGGACAAATTTTTAGATTTAATTTTCAAGCCAATTATTTGAGCTCAATTATTGTACAGCAAATTAATTTTTTTTTGCCAAAAATCTGCATTTTTTCCCTCTATAAATTGATATAAATTTCATTTGATTGCCATTAAAAAAAATTAATTAAGTGTGAATTAAAAAAATAAAATAAAACTCAAATTTATAATTAATAATATTAATCATTTATTTTTTAATTATAAATTATTTTTTATAATCATAAAAATAAAGATTATAAATAAAATAAAAGTGGTGGGGGGTATAGAATGATGAGATGGGAGGAGTTGAATTTAAACTAAACTAGTTATTGTGGGGGGTGTAGTGAGAGGGTAGTTGAATGATTAAGTGGATGGAGAGAGAAAATGAGGTAGAGTGATATTAAGGTAGTTGAATGTTTTTTGTGGTTGAACTATTGCTCATGGTCTTATGTATTTGGCGCTAGTGTCAATAAAGCATCTTTGGCCGACAATTGGGAAATGGGAAATACCAAAACGAAATGAGTTGCCCTTTTCTTTTGGGAGCACTAACAGTAATTTGTCCAAAAATGTTTGTCATTACTAACTAGCCATTGAGTTACTTGAGTAAAAAAAGTTATCACTAGCCAAAAAATAAAATAAAAATCAATAGTAGAGTTGTTGACTATTTTTTCAATTTTTCTTCTTCAAACCCTCATTGCACGGGGATACTTTATGTACCGGGCTGCCCACTCTAGCTTTTGAAGATTGGGGTAGCTATACAGTTGACATTGTTCATAAATCACAACAATGTCACAAGTAATACTATAATTATAACTTTAATATTATGAATTTGAAATACACCTATTATAATGGTGCTTGTCATATCAAAATGGCCCTAGTTGAAGTGAATAATATTAATGAAACCATATGAAGCTTGAATTTACACTGATGATTCAAAATTCTTGACTAGAATAAGAATGGGAAATCATACACTATTTTCAACTCATGATCATATACATAGATGTTTTAATTTACATTGGCTATAAACCTATAACTAAGTACAGTTTTAAGAAATCCACGTGGCACATTCTACTTCTACAAATGAATCAAATTAAAAAAAAAAAAAAAAAAGGTCAGACAAGAGGCTTCAACTGATCCTCTTCATCATCGGAAACCAAGCAATCAAATGCTCCTTCTCCATCTTCATCCAGAATCTTCACTCCTTTTCTTGGGAGTGGAAGGACGGTCATGCTCAAACGCGTAAAACTGATATCCCCTAGGAGTAGACAAATGACCCGACCCACTATTGCTAACGGATCTCTCTATGTCATCAATATCCGCTATAAGAGGAATGGGCCTTTCAGGAATATTAGGTACTGGTAAATCCGTATCCAACATCTTCAACACCTGGTCCATTGTAGGCCTAGCATATAACTGAGGATGCGAGCAAAGAACTGCAGTCAACACATACTTCTCCATAACTTCCGGCGAACCCAACTCCGGCATACCATCTTCAATAACATCCAACGCTCTACCGTTTCTCACTAAAGACCATGCCCAATCGGTCAACAGAGCGGGTTGACCTTCACCAAGGGCAAGAAGTGCCTTCTTCCCACTTAAGAGCTCAAGAAGCACAACCCCAAAGCTATATACATCACTCCTCTCTGTCAATTGCCCATATAAAGCATACTCGGGAGCAACATAACCCATTGTTCCAGCTACTCTAGTGCTCAAATGAGTCATCCCCTCCGGGGCAAACTTTGCAAGCCCAAAATCTGCAACTTTAACCTCAAAGTTTTCATCTAAGAGTATATTACTCGCTTTGATATCCCTATGAATGATTGTGGGTTGAGCCCCATAATGCAAATAAGCTAACCCCCTCGCAGTCCCAAGTGTAACCTTTTGGCGAATGGGCCAACTAAGCTTTGTGACCATTGAACCAAAAAGATGGTCATGAAGACTTCCATTCTTAACCAAATCACAAACAATTATACGTTGGTGACCCTCAAATGGGGTTGTGGCGGTGCAATATCCTCTCAGTGCAACAAGATTAACGTGACGAACACTGGCTATAACTTCCACCTCGTGGGTGAATGATGCATCGCCGGAGGCTGAACAGTTCTTGAATCTCTTCAATGCAATCTCTGAACCATCCGGTAATACACCCTTGTATACATTCCCGTATCCTCCCCTCCCAATTATGTAGTCTCTATGGAAGTTCTTGGTGATCTGCTTAATCTCCTCTAGTGAGTATCTAACTAATGATGTGCTTCCGCTAATTGAATCCAATGTATTATTCAAAGTAGCCTCATTTTGATTAATTTTCCTTTGCTTGATCCATTTGTCGTGATATTTATATCTATACCAATAACCAGCGAAAATTCCAACCAAGATTATGATAATCCCAGCCAAAGTTACAGGAATTATAATAGTTCTCAAATTGTTTTTTGATTTAGGTTTTGAGAAATCGAGAGAGAACAAGCACTTAGCGGTACCTTCATCTGCAGGGCCTGGTTGATTTGCGAAAGCGGCAGCGTAAATTAAAGGATACGCTGTGCAATCGGATAGGTTACCGACGGACGAACCGGTCAGGTAGGAGGCTTGGAGGCCGGACAGGCTGGTGGTGCACGACGCGCACGGCGAGCTGTTCCCCAGAGTCTGATTGCAACTGGAGACGACGTTGCTCAACAACGGCGACACGCGCGCTTCAAACTGTTGGCGAGTCGTGATATTCATACATCCCTCGGCGATCCAGTTGGTTTCGAACCCGCAGGTCCGGCGGATATCAAAATTAGGGATGAATTCGTCGGCAAGAGACTGGTACGAGTTCCAGCACGACTCGGCCGATTCAAGAGGAGGGAGGAACGAGTTGGTTCGGCGGAGGTAGTCGGACTGTACTAGCCGGAGACCTTGACGAGAGTACTGGCACCTCGTGTTGTTGTTGTTCTCAAAGGCCGGCCGCCGCGAGTCCAGGAGCAGTCGGCGGAGGAGATTGAAGTCAAGCGGACAGGCGGCGGCGCCGGAACCACCACCAGCTTGGGCGAGGGTCCGATGAGGAAAGTGGAGGGATCTGACGGTGGCAGAGGAGAGAGACAGTAACCCTAATTGAGGTGAGAGAAAGAGGAGGATGAAGAAGAAGAGATGGTACATGGTGGAAAGTGATACCCTACTGGTAAGACTACAGTATTTACTGTGTGTTCTTGAATTTTGGTGGAGGGTTTTCCATTTGATCGGGTGAGGGAATAACAGAGAAAGAGTTTTTTGTTAAGGGGAATTGACTTTTTTGGTTAGGATTAGTACAGGATTTAGCAGCCAGAATGGATTTGCTTAACTGATGCCAAACGACAAAGGCAGGTTCCAAGAAGAAGGTAGTTGTATTAAAAGTGTAATGAGCACAAAAAGAACAAATGAGCAAACTTTTTGGGAGATAAAATATTTGACTCGAAAGGCTTTATATACAATTTGACCATCTTAAGAAAAAAATTATGCTTCACAAACAAAATTGAAAAATTATTATTGATTCACCACTAAAAATACTATAGAAAACAATTTACTATATTTTTATTAGAATCTTTATTTTTTATATAAAGTGTTGTCAAAATGTAACTAAATTAAACATTTTATTTAAAATAATGCAAATTGTTATGGACGGAGATATCTCATGTTAAATGATAATGCGGATAATCTCAATCTCTAAAATCAACATTTATATACTCCCCCGTCCCAGCAAAAGTGAGATTTCTTTCCTTTTTGATATGTCCCACCAAAAGTGAGACTGCCTAAAATAGAAATGTTTCAACCCCATTTATATTCTCTCTTCATTTTCCACCACTCAATTTATTCAACTAACACTACTATTTACCCCACGCACCCTCTTTTTTCATTTTCTACCATACACATACTAATTTATTAAAATATTGTGCACGCTCCTTTAGTCCTACTTGTGCTGGGACGAAGGGAGTATATTGCAACTAAACGGAACCGAATTATATAATAATTATAAGCATGATACATAAATAAAATCCTCTCGGAAGGGAGTTTAGTGTATTGTAGTGGGAAATATAGGTGTTAATATGGAGATTTCTAAAGTCAATATAATGAGTCAAAATTTTGGGTTTGGTTAACTAAAAGTAAAGTGGTGAGTATCTATCTAGGAAAGTGAATCTTTTGAGACTGTATATACTGTTTGTTTCAAGTCAAGAGTGCAATCTTGGTAAGGAGTACGTACTAATGACGCCATATATATCAAGTTCAACAAAAACTAAAGACTAAGCTTTAGCTTGCTCGATGCTGACTATTAATGTAAAGTAATTTTGAAGTATGATGCATTGATCACATTGAGCGTTAGATGTCGATTGTTGAATGAGACTCTTATTCGTTAAGCAAATATTTTAATTCTCACTCATTAAAAGGATGTTGGACATATTCATATCAAACATAGTTATAAATCCCGTCCCGTACCGGTCCGTACCAGCCGGTACATCCCGTCCCAGTTGAAAACCGGTGCGGTACAGGTTTAATTCCGTCCCAGTTTCTGTACCGTCTTGAACCGCCGCGTACCGGTCTGAACCGGACCGTACCGGCCGAGATGGTCGTACCGGTCGGTGCGCGAAAAGAAAGACTTTTAAACCAATTTTTAATTGTCGGACCTAATAAAAATATATTTAAACTTGAGTTTTTTTTTTTTTTTAAAGCTATGCCCTAGATTTATACTTCACACGATTAATCAACATCTATTCAACGCAATAGAACTTTCAAGGTCGTCAAGTCGCTAAACAGGAAGCAGCCTATGTAGTCCAAGAAATTGAAGCTGCAGGACTGTAATTTGTAAGCAACCTATACTAAACTTATGCTAGTATTGGTATAGTTTGATGATAAAATACAAGCTTCTGTAAATTTTTGTTGAACATATGTTATATATATAATTATCTTAAAAAAACACTAAAATGTGCGGTAAATCCGGTACGGTACACCAGTACGTTCCGGTACCGGTACGTCCCGTCCCAATGGCAAAACCGGTGCGTTGTCCGGGACGGTATTTATAACTATGATATCAAATGAAAGAATTAAACCATGCATCCTACCTCTGAATTACCTTACATTGTATTAACCATCAAATACTTGATGCAATCAAACGCAACCTTAGTCTTCTTTTAGTACACTTTATTACTCCCGGACCCTATGACTTTAAATGATTATTTTTATGATGCCGAAGAAAATTAAGAAAAAAATATAGTAAATCACTTTTGGTACTAGCATATACTGTATACAAACAAAAAATAAAAAATCATTTGCGATTTACTAATTTTAAAAAAATAAGACAATATTAGAAACCACTAGCGGATTTAAAGTTAAGCAATTGCCCTCCTTTGATTTTAAATTGTTCTTACTAGTGCGACTATTTTAAAAATTAAGAATTATTAGTGTAACTATTAAAACTTGCCCCATTTGAGTGAAGAAAAATTAACATTAAATTTTGTGTTGCCCTTGTTTATTTAATAATAATTTTGCCCCTTTTAAAAATATTCTGGCTCCGCCTCTACTAAAAACACAATTTAGTTACAAAATTACGGTGACATCCATTAATTGATTAGTGTTTAGATTATTTGATGATTGCTTCAGCTAATTAAGTAGCTCATTAACTACTGACAACATAATTTTTGTTATTAAATTTTTGTTACTAGTACTATTTTGTGTCACACACATTGCTTTCGTTTGATGCTTATAATAAGGTTGAAAGCGTAACATCTTCTTTGGTTTTCTAGTGTAGGTCCCAAAATAGAATATGTTGTGACCAACTATGGTTTTCTTGGTGCGATGTCCTGTTCCATTTATTTCATTTTTATCAAAGTTAATTCATTAATGATTTGTAAGGATAGTTGATTGGACCAACTCTCATACCACATGCATGCTCGTGTGTAAGCCCGGCAATTGTGCGGGTTGGGTTGGGTGGCGGATTAATGGGTTGAAACGGGTCGACCGCGCTACAACCCGTTTAAGTTATCGGGTCAAATAGATTGGGTTGAAATGGGTTGACTCGTTTATTTATTAATTTTTTTGACCGGGGTGTCTTAAATTTATTAATTATATCTTTTTTATGTTTACGGGTTAAAACGAGTTGAAACAAGTTGGTTCGGGGCGGGTCGACCCGTCAAGCTTAACTGGTTGAGGTGCGTAACCCGTTTCAACCCGCTAACTTAAACGAGTTGGGTTGAGTTATAATGGGTTGGGTTGTGCGGGTTAGTGGGCAACGGGTCAAAATTGCCAGGTCTACTCGTGTGCATATTTCTCACATTAATATTTCACACCAAAACAGTTACTAATACAACATACAGTACAGGGGTAAAAAGTACTTTAGTTCAAAAGGGACACTTATTTTAGATCAAAAATTTGATCCAAAAGCGATAATTATTTTAGACCGAAGTAGTGAGTAGCATAATCAAGGCTTATCATTAATTTAACCAGCCCAGATGTTGTATGGGTAAGCCCAAATCGTAAGAAGTTATCCCTAATAAAGAGTTCTCATACTAATGGTATTGGATCGAAAGGAGCTAGTAAGGCTAAAGTACACTCGGCCCAACTACATACGAGTTTCCTTACAAATACGCTTAATTACAATCGGTCCAACTACATACGAGTTTCCTTCCAAATACGGTGAAATGTTATGGTTCATGTTCCACGAGATAACATAATAACGACTCTAACAATTAGTACCAAAATTTGGTGTGATACTATAAGCACGGTAGCAACTTTGTGTCCTTCTTAGTACCACATTAAATTTTGATGCCCATTGTTTTTTTTATTAGATCTATGCTAGCTAGTAGTTCAACATATGTATCAAAATTTGCATTTGACCCCTACCATTGGAGTTGCCCTAAGAGATATTTTTTTTCCAGTCACCTCCAAGTATTTTCTAAAAATATACCCCACTATCTCAATTTAAACATTATAATTTTTCTATGAAAATAATTAAAATGGAATTAAAAATTGATTTTTTTAAAAAAATTTATCCAGAACACTATCAATAAATATTATTCATCCCACTTAATTGGATTTTTGTTATAATTCTTTGAGCTTTATTTATGAAGACATAATTGTCTAAAACATAAATTTTAATTTAAAATTTTAGGAATTAAGCAAAATGTGAGTTTATTATGGAAAATACAAAAAAAAAGAAAGTAAGAGGCTTCAATTGAACAGAGAGAGTATCATATTTTCCAATGAAATAAAAAAAAGTGTTATTTTTATACAACGAGGAGGGAAGAATCGAACCCGTTTCATCCCTTCTGTCGGACGGATAGGGTACCATATTTCTTGAATGAAAGAAAATTGTGTTTTTTTTTGTACTATAGTGAGGAGGGAGAATTAAATTCTTGACCACACATCGGAGGTTTTCGGTGGCTTGTTTTACATATTGCTTTCGAATATTTCACCCATGAACAACCACATTTTTTGGTATAGATTGGGCATTCCCATAGCCGAATTTACACAATACTCCAAGTATTCATTTGATTTATTAAATAAAATTGTATTTATAATTACTCCCTCCGTCCCTATTTATCTTACAAAAATGAGGCTTTGCACAAAAATTAAGAAAATGATTGTAAAGTTGATGTGTTGTGAGTGTAGATAGTTGAGTGGGAGAGAGAAAGTGGGTAGAGAAAAGTAAGTGGATAGTTGTTGTGAGTATGACAAGTGGGTCCCACTATTTAAAAATGTTTAAAAGTTTCCTTTTTGGGATTTTATAATGTAAATAGGGACACCCAAAATGGCAATTTTTGTAAGGTAAATAGGGACGGAAGGAGTATTTTATTCTATACTATGTCTTTTTAATGCAAAACTAATTTAGTTTCTTATGTTAATGCGCACAAGTAACTCAACTCAAATATACCTAATTCAAATAATTTTCAGTGACACGAGTTGATTGAGTTGAGTGGAGTTGTAAGCAACAAAATGGATGGAAAGTATAACTAAAATAAATAAAATCTCTACGCAAATGTCTTTTTATTTGTGTCGGTATTACAAAACTCGTTAGAGCTAAGTATACCGGAGCAACAAGAAAAAACAGTTATTAATTTTGTTGGCACTAAAATGAAAAGCCAACTTTTATATACGAAGCTTGAAAATGATAGCTCAAATTATAAGGTATCTGGAAACTCAAGTAAAATTTATAAAAATAGCTTTAAATGATCTTCTTTTTTGATAAATTATATAATAAAGTTTTTATTTCTCCATTCTTAGATATTTTTACAAAAACCAAAAATTAGATATTAAAGAAAGTTGTTTTTTAGAAAAAAAAATAGTAATATATATATATATATATCGGTTGAAAAAAAGTAATAAATACATGTACACTATTATTATCCACCCCATATATAGAGTACGGATGGCCAAACCGGGTGGAACCGGACCGGAGAAGCCCGTAACCTGAGCAAACCGGCGAATAAACCGGAACCGGAGTAACTGGAACCGTCAGTCATCCGGGCCGGTTAAGGTTCACATAAATGGCAAACCAGACCGGAACCGGATTGTGGTAACCGGAACTGGTGTAACCAAGGGCCGGTTAAGGTTCATATAAATGGCGACCCGGAACCGCCGGTTCTGAACCGAAACCGGAACCGGAGTTGGCCATCCCTAATATAGAGTAATAGTACTGCAAATGCACATTGAATATTTAATAATAACGAATTTCATAAACTCTTTAAAAGGGTCTTTATTTTCTTAAGGTAATCATATTTTTTTAGACAAATGAAGTAATTCATAAATAGAAGCTTTTTCCTCTCAATTCATATTTCCAATGTTTTTCTTCCTATCAAATGCTCCTAAAGCACAAATCCAAGAGATAAATACTGTAGTTAGTTAGATACTACAATTGTTGTCACACCCAAAGGGAAATTTATTATCATCGTTAAGAAGTAATCATAATTACAATTCTCCTAATCAAACCTTACGTGAGTTATAATTTGAGAGGAACCAACCCTAATAATGTTTCCACCAATCACAATTATGATGCTTTGAATCACATATGAATCCCTCCAAAGTAGCCAACAAATGTCACTTTACCCTCCTAATTATGTGAGTGTTGTACATTAGTTCAAGATCTTGTTACTTATACTCCCTCCGGTCCAAAATAACTGTCTTTTTTTTTCATTTGGACAACTATTAAGAAATGTAATAATTATCATGACTTAGTGACAAAAGTTCCAACTTTACCCCTATTAAGTGTGCAACTTTCTTACATTAATGTCTCACACTAAGATAATTAATAAAGAGAACAAGTTTCAATGCAAGGATAAGAGAGACATATAGCTCAAAAGTGACAATTATTTTGGACCAAAATTTTGGTCCAAAAGTGAAAGTTATTTTGGACCGGAGGGAGTACCATTTTTTCCCCGAAAGGTGTTACTTATACCAAATTAAATGTTTTGATTTGCGGGTTGAAATATTGGTCGATCAGAGTTATGCAGCGGATGCTAGTGCAGTGTTTTACTTTATCAAGCCTAGTTTGATTTTTTCTAGCGTTTTAATTTTCTTATATCCATTTTAATTTGTTTCTGGATCTGCTACTGGTTGAAGTATGAACAACATTATATAATTTCATTGTTTGAGTCTTTGGTTTCATAATTACCAGTAAGTACTCAAAAAATAAACGGTTGTTACTGTGTGTGTGCAGATTGATTATTATCTTTCACACTTTTGAGCCTTTGCTTTTGTAACTCGTAAACACCAATAAACATTGATAATCACACTTTAATCTAAACCTAACACTCATATTATTATATGTAGTAGATACATAATGAATAAATCTTATACTTGGGGAGGAAGAACACTCGATTACAATCTGATAAGGTAAGAAGCAATCAAAGTCACACTCATTATATATTTTTATATGCATACTTTCTGCTTTGCGTGACAAGTTTGGGGTTTTGCAAGTTGTAGTGATTGCAAAATGATAATTTATGCAATTCTACTACACACTAAATATTACTGCTTCTGTCCCAAAATAAATGTCATAATTGACAAGTCAATGTTTTAAAGTTTTTAACTGCCTCAATCTATTCATATGGGTAGAGTGATACCTTCTATGACATTGCAATGCTTGTGCCAATTAGAATGAGTAGTATAAGAAGATCACCAAACTTTATACTCTATTTTTAGTAAGACGACTTTATTTTATTTTAAGATAAACGAAAACGAAAAGTATGTCATTTGTTCCGAAACAGAAGGGGTATTTATTTATTTATTTATTTATTTTATTTTCTTCTAAACCACCCGATCTGGTCTTCTTTAGATGTAGATTAATTGAAGGGTTAATGACAATTTAGACCCTGAAGTACCATATCACCCTTCCAAGCGAACCCCGATGTGTTATTTTTGTCAAATCGGGTCTTAATGTTTTTAAAACTCGCCAGTTAAGGCCTTTTTGACGGATTTCGTTAAAAAGTCAGTTAAAAAGCATGTGCCAAGCACGTGACTAACGAAATTGGGTAGTTTGAATTGCGATTAAGTTTGAAGGGGTTATAAATGACATATTCCAAAAAGAAGGGGGTGGAACAAAAAAAAAGTAAATTCATATCCCCATCCTCTTACATACACACACACACACACACACACACATACACACACTCTCTACCTCCCCTCATGCTCCGGCCACCCCTTCCTACCTCCGACGACCACTCCGATCTCCCTACTCCAGCGACCGTCTCCCACTACTCCGGCGAACCTAGAAAAACAAAAGCACGCACTATCTCTTTTTTAAAGTCCTTTCCCGATCGATTTTTCCCCGGTCAAAGTTGCCGGTGCTGTAACTAAAACCGGTGCGGAAAGAGTAATATCCCGTCGCTCTCAAAATCCCGACCTGAATTGTTCAAAACGGTCCAGAAGTATAATCCGGCCGGGACCCGACTCACCCACCTGCGTTACCCAACGGATCTAGAGAGAGAAAGAGAGTGGGAGATGAAAATTTGCAGAAAGAGTCGATGTTGAGGGAGGCCAAGATGTGTCTGAGCAAAGGTCAAGAAAAGTAAATTTGCAGAGAGAGAAAAACCTTAGTAGTACCATAGTTGGCTGCGGAGGAAGAATCTCGATTTTGACTTTTTGATTTAGTGTTATGTTAATTTCAAGTTTTAATTCAATTTCGTTGATAAATTATGAATTTTATTTGGGTGATTTTGGTGATGTTGTGATTATTGGTGGACGGTGGTGCATTGGTGGTGGGTATGGTGGAGGTTCGTGGTGGATATGGTGGAGGATGGAGTGGGTGGTTATGGAAGATGAAGAAAGGGGAGAATTATGCATAGAAAACTCAAGAAGAAGAACTGGGTTTTTTTCTTTCTTTTTTTCTTGATACTCCCTCTGTCCTAAATTAATGTTCTTAGTTTTTAGTTTGACTTTACACAGAGATTAAGAAAAAATAAATGTTGTGAGTATGAAAAGTAAAGTATGAAAGAGAAAGTGAGTAGGGAGTTTTTGTTGTGAGAATGACAAGTGGGTCTCACTTTCCATTTTAGGTAATAAAGTAAAGTAAGAACCTTAAATTGGGATAGACTAAAAAGGAAAGTAAGAACCTTAACGTGGGACAGAGGGATTATTTTTTTTTAATAATTTTTTATTTATTATATGGATAGTATTTAAAAATTTTAATTAAAAAAATACAATTATAAATCAAGATAGTTCATGTCTCAAAATATGAATTTTTATTTATTATGTGAATACTATCTTTTTAAAATTTTTATGATTGGTGAGTAAATATTAATTAATTAAGAAAATATATATGAACTTTTTTAAAAAATATTGATGAAAATACATGATAATGAATTTATTTTGTGAAGTTTTATTTAATAGTTTGAAAATTATTTTTATTTTAGCCCTTATAAGTTTAGAATTTTTCTTTAGGCCCCTTAAAAGAAATTTCAATTAAAAGTCACCCAATTCCGTCAGTCACGTGCATGGCACATGCCACATAACTAACTTTCTAACGAAATCCGTCAAAAAGGCCTTATTTGGCGAGTTTAAAAATCATCAAGACCCGATTTGACAAAAATAACACATCGAGGTTCGCTTGGAAGAGTGGTATGTACTTCAGGGTCTAAATTGCAATTAACCCTTAATTGAAAGATAGTATTCCACTGGATATATAAATTAGTTGAGATTTGAATTTGGATAAGACTACAATGATAAAGCTATACTCCCTCCGTCCCATTCGAATTAGGACAAATTTCTATTTTGAGTGTCCCACTCGAATTAGGACAACCAAAAAATTGAAGTGTTTTATTTAATGGGACCCACACTCACACTCACAACAACTTTCCACTCATTATTCTTTACCCCACTTTCTCTCTCCTAGTTTACTTTTCATACTAACAACACATATTCCACTAACACTTTTTCCTTAATCGCCGTGCCCAACCCAAAAATCTTAATTTGGATGGGACGGAGGGGGTATGTAACTTTAGGATGACTTGGAATGATTCAGTGATAGAAGTTAAGTCTTTACATATCTATAATTCAGTCACTTTCTTTGTATCCTGACTAGAACATTGTATTGTGCTCCGTTATATGTCATTATTTAGGTCACTTAACCATTTTTAATATGAATTTTATTTTATAAAATTTCATGATGGTGATAATTATACTTTGGCAATACTGCATCAAAAATCACTCAACTATGACCAGTTTAGGTATTTGGTCACTAAACTAATTTCCTTTTGAAACAACACATCCAACTAAGAGTTTATTGAATCGAAAGTCACTATCACTAACACCGTTACATTTTTTCCGTTAAATAGTCATGTGCCAATGAACATGACTTTTAATCAAGGGTATTTTCGGTACAAAAATATGTCTTCCAAGCCAAAATATCTTTCGATTTTGGATTTAATCTCACCGGCTACCAACGACGACAGGGAGGGTACACCAAGGTTCCGGTATCCGAACCAGTTTCCGCCATTTCCGTCATCTCAAAACTGGGAGGAATTGCATTGCCACTAAATACATAAAATTCATGATGATTAACAGGGCCAAAAACCAAGGGAGAAGGCTTGGGAGAAGCCATAGATTCAATAGGAATAACACCATCAGCTGAAGAGGAGTCATAATTTCTTGCTTGGGAGATTTTTCCCAGGTATTAGTGTAATTCAACCTTCCAGAATCTTCATTAAATTGAAAACCCCCAAAAAAGTAAATTTTGGAACCTAATGAAAAAACGTGCATATCTAATGGGTATTCGTTGAACTTTAGGGTATGAATCAGCTGCCCTAAATCACGAACATCATCATCTGCAGAATCAACATCAAGCTTGTAAAACAAATACTCATCTTGATCTACTCGTATTTGGGTACTGCTGGATCTGCAAAAGACACCGGAAACACGATATGAAGTTTTAGGTTGATGAACGGATGTCCTGTTTCAAAAATCAAAGGTTCTAGGTTCCTCATGAGACAAAGAGGAAATTCTGAAATTGGGGAAAACTTACAGTAGAGAGGATCGGAGTCGGCGCCGGATGGAAAGGGGCGGCGGGGTGGGTTGAGACCTACTCGTATTTGGGTACTGATACACAAAGCGAAGGAGTCAGTAATGAAGGAGTTTTCGGCGGCGTTGGCACTTTCGTCGATCATACTGTCGGTGCCGGTGATGCCGGCGTCGGCAGACATTTCTGGGCTTACGCCTTGTAAAGAGTCTAAGCAGTTTGTACCGAAAATACCCTTGATAAAAAGTCATGTGCATTGGCACATGACTATTTAACGAAAAAAATGTAACGGTGTTAGTGATAGTGACTTTCGATTCAATAAATTCTTAGTTGGATGTGTTGCTTCAAAAGGAAATTAGTTTAGTGACCAAATACCAAAACAGGTCATAGTTGAGTGATTTTTGATGCAGTTTTGCCATATACTTTTGTTAGTTTTTAATCAAATTTTACACTCTAAATTAAAGCGAAACTCTTTTTAGATGAGTAAATGATAATTTGTTGTGATACACTAGCAGCTACGCAATTTTTTTTAATTTTTTTTTTATAATTGTATTTTTAGATTGGTTTTGTCTTTGTGCACTAACTGGATATGATTAAAGTGCATAATAAAAAGTGAATTGCACGTATACTAGTGGAACTTTGAATATTTGAGGATTTGATACCTTTTTTTTTTTTTTTTTAGAAGAATCTATTTTTTTATTCTTCCATTTCAAATTAAAGAGATCAAACGAAAAACTAACGATATCCACGAAGGTGATGAGACCGAGCCTTCTGGGCCGGATGCTCGCCGGTCTAGAATCAATGCGATCTAACGCGCCCGAACCGGACCTGAACTCTGGAGGCCTAACCGACAAGGAACGCGGGCTAGTAAGCCCGAGAGGTTTTATCTCCTGATGAATATGCCCGAGTTGACTCTGCCTCCCGTCATCCTGAGGAGCCCGTAGTGCCCAGCTGGCACAAACGTACGCGAGGCGTCACCTAACCGTACCTGACACACCATAACGGTTGGTGATGGAACCATGCTTCCCTGACAGACACGCCACCTTCCCAGCCACTCTCCTGACCGATCCACTGGGGACTCGCCACGTGTCCCCCCAGTACCGGGGTGGTTAGTACCTTGTGCAGGTTTCTTTCCCTTGGTCATATATATACCCCTTTTCGCCCCATGAGAGAGGTATGTGCTCTATCCTATTCACACCACAAGGTCTTCATTGAACCTTCTTCCTAGGTTTTCCTCAGAGATCTTACTCTCACACCCGAGGGCCTAAGCCGGATTCCAACCCGGCCTTGGTCTTAACGGTGTTCTTGTTTGTGTTGTGATCAGGATCAAGAGACAGCAAAGTTGGAGTTCTATCTCCGTGACCCCAGAAATCCAGGGCGTCATCAGTGGTTCCATTGCCGGGAAACGAAAATCTTCCTAGTGCAATCTTCTGAGTTCTTTCGAATTCCCAGTCTAGTCTGACTCGACAAAACCATTCTTTTGTTTCTACGGTTCTAAAATACACTCGACATTCCAAATATTTACAATGACTGGGAAAGAAATCTTGAACCCAAATGCTAGCCCATCGAAACAAGCGCCTCAAGGATCCATCTTTGCCAGATTGGGAGACAAGGCGCCTAGTGGCTGCTCGGGAACTCCCTCTCAGAAAGCAAGAAGAGAGGCGGATCTGAGAGATCGTATCGAAACATCAAAAGCACGCAAGGTACAGAAAATCCCCGTCACTCCCCTCACCCCTGAGCAGATTCAAAAGAAATCCAGCTCCTGAAAGACAGGCAGGATCTAGTAGCGGAAGGGCTTCAGTTAAACCTGGCCCTGGAAGAGCTATTTAATGCCGAGGCTGACACGGCAATCCCTCTTGAAAGATCAAAAACTCATGGTTCTAAAAGCATAGCCAGCAGGGTGGAGGGAAAGAAGAAAAGAACGATCGTTGTGGAAGACGACGATGAAGAAGGAGAAGAAGGGAGAAGGAGTGAAGAAGGAGAGTCTCAACCTCGAAGGTCCAAAGGCCACTACAAGGGAAAAGCAACTGTTAGAACCGGAGAGCAATTTGCGGGAACGGCAAAAAGGGTGAAAACCGGGGAAGAGATTGATTACAAGGTCCAGGGGATGATCAGGGACCTATGGGAGTCTAAGCAAAGTGTGGCAAAATGCATTGGACCCATAGATGCTTTTGCCTCCTGGATAGCTGATTCCCCGATCCAGCGGGGAAAGGTCCCCACGCTAGACGCTTATGACGGCTCGTCTAACTCCAAAAGCCATGTTGGGCGGTTTGAAGGGCAGATGGCTCTATTTTCAACGGATGAGGCCGTAAAGTGCAAGGCTCTAGCATCCACCTTCAAGGGGAAGGCGCTGGGATGGTTGTTGGCCCATAAGCCCCGCTCCATTTGCAGCTACGAGCAGTTACGGACGTCGTTCCTGAATTCGTTCGCGGGCGCTGGGGAGGTCGCAAGACCGAAATCGGATCTATGCGGTGTGAAGCAATATCCCGGAGAAAGTACAAAAGCATACATTACTCGGTTTAGAAAAATGACCGAACAAATCGTGGACCTAACGAGAAATGACATCGAGCTGTGCTTCTTGGGAGGATTGACATCCTATACCTTGAGGCAAGAGTTCGCTTGCCGAAAGCCCGAGGGAACGGAGGAAATGTACAATCGAGCCATTGCCATGGCCGGAGTTGAGCCCTCGTTCATGGAAGATGCCCGCAGGAGTATTAGGGATAGGCTCGAGCCCGCCCATGACTCAAGGTACCACGCTGGCTATTCGGGGGGCAGTGGCGGCCGAAATAGAGGAAGACCGAGGGGCACGACCAATTTCAAAAGAAATGACAGCACCTTCACTCCTTTGATAGCCCCAAGGACGGAGATTTTGCGGGCAGAAGCCCTGCCTCCTCCCCCACCCCTAGAAAGAAAGCCTTATGAGGCGAACAAGAAGAAGTGGTGCGGCTATCACGAGAGCCATGGGCATAACACGGATGAGTGTTTTCAGATGAAGAAGATAATACAACAGAAAGTCGAGGCCGGAGAATTGAAAAAGTGGATCGAGGGACCCAGCAATAAAGGAGGGGCCCCACGGGGACATGTCCAGTATGTTAGGGATAACGATGCCGACGGGGAAAAACGCTATGACATCCTGTATATCGGGGAAGAGGCCCCGAGCAACACCCAGCTTTCCATTCAGATCAAGAAATTGGAAAAGGTGTTCCTGATACCAGCCTACCCACCCGAGCAAGAGGAAATGATCGGGTTCAGGAGGAGCGAGCTGGCCTCCACACTCTTCCATTCAACACAGCCATTGACAATCAAGATGGCTATTGGTAGAGCGGATATTGGGAGGGTCCTCATTGATACCGGGGCTTCACGGGACATACTCTACTTCCATTGTTTAGAAGAAATGGGGATGTCCGAGGCGCACTTAACCCCATATGCGGGCTTGTTGGAAGGGTTCACGAATCATACGGTCTACGCAAAAGGGACCATTGACTTCGAAGTGACCATTGGAGAGAGGCCGTTCGAAAAACAGCCCGTGTCACGTTCATGGTGATCGATCTGAAGTCCCAGTACAACGCAATCTTGGGAGTGACCGCTCAGGCTGCCTTAGGAATCGTTGCGTCAATCCCTCACCAGAAGATCAAGTTCAGCACCCCCGCAGGGATAGCGTGCATCGAGAACAAGCCCGAGTTTTTTCTCAAAATAATAGAGAAGAAAAGAAGGGAGAGCGCGATGGAGGCAATATTGGTAAGCCCGAGGGAGGCAAAGAAGGTCAAAACCAACAGCGACAGGACCGAGGAGGCGGCCATGATTGGAACTTTGTCGTTCCATTCAACACGGGCTGAATTTAAACGGAGTAGGAGAGCCCGTCGTATTGCCGCAAAGACCGAGCAGATAGACATCGTGATCGATTCGCTGCACGACAGGGAAATAAGGGACATCCGCCCCAACGATGCTCTGGAGGATGTAGTCATAAACCCCGCTTACCCCGAACAAACGGTCAAGGTAGGGCTGGAAATCCCCGCAGAAGAAAGGAAGATTCTGATCGAGCTGCTGCGAAAAAGCGCGGACATATTTGCCTGGACTGTCGAAGATATGAAGGGGTTAAGTAGAGAGGTCATCGAGCATGAACTGAACGTCGATCCCACATTTACCCGGGTCCTCCAGAAAGAAAGATACTTTTCGCCGGAGAAGAAAGCGGCGATCAAAATCGAGGTGGATAAGCTACTGAAGGCAGGAATCATAAGCCCGATCAAATATCCGAGATGGTTGGCCAACGTCGTCATGGTAACCAAAGCAAATGGAAAGTGGAGGATGTGCGTGGATTTCACCGATTTGAACAAGGCCTGCCCTAAGGATTGTTACCCTCTTCCCCGGATCGATCAATTAGTAGACTCTATCGCCGGGCATAGGGTGTTAAGCTTCATAGATGCGTACTCGGGCTACCATCAGATCAAAATGAAGGAGGATGACGTCCCTTCGTGCGCTTTCTATGCCGCGGGCAAAACCTACACATTTAACAACATGCCGTTCGGCCTCAAGAACGCAGGCGGCACGTATCAAAGGATGGTAGGAATCGTCTTTGATGATCAATTAGGCCGGAACCTGGAGGCTTACATCGACGATATGGTTATCAAGACCAAGGAGACCTCTCACGACATTGATATGGCAGAAACCTTCACCAACCTCCGGGAAAATAACATGAAGCTCAATCCCTCCAAGTGCGCTTTCGGAGTAAAAGCAGGAAAATTTTTGGGGTTCATGGTAAACCAAAGAGGGATCGAAGCAAACCCCGAGAAAATCACGGCGTTGATAAACATGCAGCCCCCAGATGCGTTAAGGGGGTGCAGAAGCTTAATGGCCGCATTACGGCTTTGGGAAGATTCATTGCTAAGTCAGCCGAAAAGTGCCTGCCTTTCTTCAAAACCTTAAAAGGAGGAGGAGAGAAGGGCTTCGAGTGGAACGAGGACTGCCAGATCGCTTTCGAGCAAATAAAAGCTTACCTGGGAAAGCCGCCGCTATTGAGCAGCCCGGTGTTTGGGGAGGAACTCTACGTCTTCTTGGCCGCAACAGATCATGCAGTGGCCGCTGTTTTGGTAAGGGAAGAGGGCAAACTTCAGAAACCCGTGTATTATGTCTCCAAGGCACTTTCTGCTGTGGAAGGCCGCTATCTAAACATTGAAAAGCTAGCTTTCGCCTTGCTGGTGGCCGCTCGGAAGCTGCGGGCATACTTCATCGCCCACCCAATCACGGTTTATTCAGACACCCCGCTGAAGAAGATACTCCATAAGCCTGAATCCTCGGGGAGAATGCTATCGTGGTCCATAGAACTGACTGAATTCCAGATTACCTACTCCCCACGGAAGACCATCAAGGCACAGGCACTGGCAGACTTTGTGGCAGAGACCACATTTGAATCAAAGGAGATCGAGCCGGACGGAACCCAACCTGCGAAGACAAAGAAAAAGAGAGGCGAGAAGGCAATAGTTGCAGGGGAGAGACCGGAAAATTGCTGGTCGTTAAGTGTGGATGGATCCGCGGGAAAGACAGTCAGCGGCGCCGGAATTCTCTTGACCGCCCCGGAGGGTCAAAGGTTCAAGCGAGCCTTGAGATTTAAGTTCGCGGTCTCAAACAACCAGGCCGAGTACGAGGCATTGATAGCGGGTTTGGAATTAGCCCGGGACATGAAAGTATCAAAACTGGTCGTGAAGAGTGACTCACAACTAGTAATAAACCAGGTGAAGGGGGAATACGAAACAAATCACCCGTTTTTGGTCAAATACAAGGAGCTCGCGACAGACTTGTTAAGGAATTCGAATACCATGAGCTGAACCAAGTTAACCGGGCCAAAAATTCCGAGGCGGACTTGCTCTCCAGGATCACAAATGAGGACATTGCCAAGCTTAGTGTGGACTGCTGGATAGAGTTCACCGAGCGCCCAGCCATCGACAGAATAGAGATCCACCAAATCGGAGATTCGGAAAAAGATTGGGTTGACGAGATCAGGGAATATATCGAGCGGCAAACCCTCCCCAACAACCCTGACCGGGCAAGAGTCTTGATGAAACAGGCTGCTCGATACACAATTATTGATGGCGTGCTTTATCGGAGATCCTTTACCAAACCACTGCTGAGAATGAGGAAGCCCGCAGAGAAGACTTAGACTCTACCGAAGAAAAACGGTTGAAGCGCGGGCAAAGATGGTCAATTATAAACAGAAGGCAAAGTCCATCATGACAAAAGGTGACAACAAGAGATCGTTTGCCGTGGGAGACGGGGTTCTGAGGAAAGTTGAAGTCACAGGGAGGCAGCCCGGATACAAACAAGCTTTCGCCCAACTGGGAAGGCCTTATCAGATTGCCCGCATAATCAAAGAGGGACCTACAGGCTTCTAACGGCAGAAGGAAAAGACTTGAAAAACGCCTGGCATAGCGATCATCTGAAAAAGTACTACTTTAGAAGACAGAATGGTAGATCTTGAAATCTTTTGCAAATCAGTAGCAGTTAGAAATTATGGAAATACTCATGTATTGTAACAAAGTGGCAATGTAATCTGTTCGAGTAAAGTAAATAAACTGCTATCGTTCTATGAAATTACTCAAGTATGTTCGTTCTCAAAGCGCGGTCATGTGCTCTCGAACCAGACCGCATGCCCGCGATGCGGATGCCGTTTGCAAGTCTACGAACGATGCGCGGCCATACGCCCTCGAGCTAGACCGCAGGGCCCACGTCTTACGCCCTTGAGCTAGACTAAAGTGGGAGAATGAATTCCTTGGTGGGATCATTTCTTGTGAAATTCCTAAGACCCAAGATGCGCGGTCATACGCCCTCGAGCTAGACCGCAAGGCCCACGTCTTACGCCCTTGAGCTAGACTAAAGTGGGAGAATGAATTCCTTGGTGGGATCATTTCCTTGTGAAATTCCTAAACCCAAGACCCAAGATGCGCGGTCATACGCCTGTCATACGCCCTCGAGCTAGACCGCAGGGCCCCGTCTTACGCCCTTGAGCTAGACTAAAGTGGGAGAATGAATTCCTTGGTGGGATCATTTCCTTGTGAAATTCCTAAGACCCAAGATGCGCGGTCATACGCCCTCGAGCTAGACCGCAGGGCCCACGTCTTACGCCCTTGAGCTAGACTAAAGTGGGAGAATGAATTCCTTGGTGGGATCATTTCCTTGTGAAATTCCTAAGACCCAAGATGCGGGCCCATATCCTACGCCTTTGAGCTAGACTAAAGTGGGAGAAGGCGCGGCCATACGCTCCCGAGCTAAACCACGCGCGTGGAAACAGAGACAGTTCGTGCGAGAACAACCCTTTAAGCTATGTAATCAAAAGAGTGATAACAAAAGAGCACGCAAGAAAAGAAGTCAATAGCAAAGCTGGAAACAATTATTCACATACAAACCAAAAATCACTTGTTTGAGAATGTCCGGACCTACACTATTACAAAATTTCCGGGATGCAACCCGGTCTGATCTTCAAAAGGCCGGGGAGGAGCATTCTCCATCTCTGGAACAGAGGCAGAGGCATCAGTGTCAGGCACAGACCCAGACTGATCCTGAGAAGCATCAGCAAGAGCGGAGGCATAAGGAGAGTAAGGAAGAACCATACCATCAATGTACGGGCCGCCGGGGCCAAAAGTCCTCTCCAAAGCTGCGACCAGAGGCAAGGTACCCGCGGCAGAATATCTGAACCCGTCGATAGCAGAAAGAAGATCTTGGACGGTGACCGGAGCGACGGGAGGGAGAGTTGATCTGACAGACTCGGTAACTCGGAGAGTTGGTCCGCGGTAAAGGGCACCAGAGCGTGGCCGGTAAAACATTGAGGGTCTGAGGCCGTAATGGAGCAAAGGATCGCAATCTCTTGCGCACTGTATTTGCCCGTAGCTGCCAGGTTACGACCTACTGTATGGAGAGCTGAGTTATATTGCTCTATGCTTGCCTCCTCCACCTTTTTCTCTGTAAGCATCAGACGCCTCAACTCGGACTCCGGCCACTGGCTTCCCTCCTCTTCATTCAAAACAAGTTCCCGGTCTTTCTCAAACCGCATGGCATCTAAAACCTTGCCGTCCAGTTCATCAACCTTCTCAGATAAGCTCCTGTTCTTCTCCCTCTCCTCCTCCAACCGCTTCTCAGCCTCGGCCAGGCGAGCTTCGAGTCGTTGCTTTTCAGACTCAACGGTTGCTTTTCAGCCTCAGCCCGGTCTTTGGCCTCGCGAGCTGCGTCGAGATCGTTGCTCAGTTTGGAGTTCTCCTTGACAGCAGTCATCAACTCGGCATCTTTATTCTTAAGCTCCTCTCCCGAGCCCTCCAGGACCTTGGACAGGCGGGCAATCTCATCCTTCGCCTCCGCCAGATTCTTCCCCCCTCGCCGCGGCCAAGTAACTTCGGCTTCATACTGAGACCGCATATATAGCAGGTCATTGCTAACCTGATAATAAAGGAGCATGTGGAGATTATATTAAAAGTCGGGACGAGGAGTTAGAGGGTCAAAGATCGATGTATAAAAAGAAAGAGCACGTCGGTTTAGACATGGAAGTGAGACACTAACCTCAGTCATAGCCAAGCCCGCGTGACCCAGGGCGGTCAGGAAGTTGGTCTTGGACAGCACCTTCTGTTGATAGTCCGGGAAATTCATCCGGTGCAGAAGCCATCGCCAACATAAGAATTGAAGCCGCGGCGGCTATGGAGATCAACCCCATATACCTCAGGGGCCTCAGCTACTTTCTTCCCAAACTCCTTAGCTCGGTCCTTGTCTTCAATTAGTTCGACGGGGAAGCGCTCCGAGCATAAGGTCCCTTTGGCGGGGGAGGATACGGTAAAGCCGCGAGAAGGAGACTCCAGGCGGGGCTGTTTATTTTTTGGAGGCAAGGTCAGCGACCGGACCCGGTCCCTTTTCTCGTAGCCTCGGCACTGTTCTGCCTGCATCATGCGAGGGAGTGGGAGACCCCGAGCCTGTCAAATCCTTTCCCGTCCGCTCCCGCGGGGCCGTAGAGGAAGCTCGCCAGTCGTCGGGACAACTGCAACACCTTCTTTGCCTTGTCCAGAAGATCCGTAACCGGCAGTTTTTCTCCCTGGGGCCTCGGCCTTGCGCATTTCGGCCTGCCTCTGCTGCTTCGCCTCAGCCTCCCGCTGCTTCGCAGCCAATCTCAGGCATTAATATTCTTGGAGGCATGGTATCAGTGGATCTGCAGGCAAAAGTAACAGTCAGTCAGATATGATCGGATAAACTAACAGGTATGGAATTCCAGTTGATTAAGTATGAAAAGACCAGTCAAGCCCGGATCGGGCATTGTTCCCCCAATCGGCAAGCAGAGCACTCATGGGCAAAGGCAAAATCCTGGTGAACCCTCCAGCAAGGATCCCGCCACATAGGAGTCATGCTAACCCTGCTCTCAAAATCAGGATTTCGGCATGGGGCCACCCGGCGTAAGCCAAAAGACTCTCGTTGTTGATGATGGCTTGAACGTCGAAAACTTGTTCAACCACGACCACAGTCTGGTCCTCTAAAGTCACTGATTTCGTATGCCGGGCGAGGTAATCCTGCATGGCGGACGCAAGCTCAATACACCCATCTGAGCTAGGATAATCCTTGGAAGATATGGACAGCGGGGAAGTATTTCAGGCTTAGAAAAGGGCCACCCGAGTCGATTCTGAATCACCAGAGGATATCTCTGCCACTGATCGAATTTATTAGAAGCCGCAGAAAGATTTTTTCGAACTAGGCTTCGTTTTCAAGCTCAAACTGCTCGCGGTGACCTGATGAGTGAAGAAAACGTACAAGGCGGATAAAGAGGGTTCATATCCCAATATCCTGCTCACAACAATAAAAGACACCAGGTAACGAATCGCGTTGGAGTCAAGTCCATGGGAGGCACTTGGAAAACTCCAGGAACTCGCAAATGAACGGGTCCAAGGGAAAGCCGGAGGCCATTCTCAAACTGAACGGGATAAAACACGCAGGCGATATTATCTGCCCGGACGCGGGCAGGACAGCCAAATTGCTCCCTGACGGAGAGGAAATAATCATCGAGACCGCCACAAGGTAGACTTTGCGATCGATGTGGTACACGGTTAAAAACTCATCATCGGAGTCCTGCTCCTCCACCATACCCGCTCCTGAGCTGGAGCTCCGGCCTGGCTCTTGACCCTATCGTCGGGCCCCTCGGGGAAGGAAGCCAATATTTGAACCGGGGAGCGAATGCGCTTGACCATACGCGCTGTACCTGGGGCCATTCTCTCTAAATCCCCCCGGGGTCAGAAGGTGTCTCAGATGACTCAGACTCATCTACTAGCCCGTGAGCCACGATCGCCCCAACCTCATCTCAAGAGCGGTTTTCACCATAAACCCCACTTCTTGATCGGAGCCTCAGCACTGCTCGTGACTTCAATAACACCAGGGGCCAAGCCCGGAGATCGTGCCTGCTCGTCCTCGTTAAAGGAGCGTCCATCCAACTGAGAGAATCAGGGCCACTCGAGGCTACACGCTCCCCGCACGACCTTACCAACCTTCTAGCGTTTCCAGCCATATCTACATTATCGGGGAATCGAGTTAAAACAGCCGTGACAAAAATGCCCAAGTGTTCCTCTCCCCCAACACCCCTCATCCTTGTGGAGTCATAATGGACGGAGGGACCTGTTTCCCACAACAGGGGCAAGACCCAGGGTTCCCAGCTTACGCTAACCCTATGGCAATGAACTCATTCAAGGACAGCCGTTTCCAGGCGTTTACAGGAGCCTGTATACCCCACCGCCCCGGCAGCAACCAAACAGGTCGGGACGGAGTTTACGCCCTAAATCCAGCCCTTCCATGGCTATAACAATATTTCAGCAAGTTTTCAGAAATTAGGGGCCAGAATTTGGACTCGAAGACGCGAGGCTACGAGAAGTCTCACAACTCTCGTACAAATCCGAAAGCTCGACGGGAGCAAAATTTTTAGGGTTCGCGCTCGAAAAACGGCAACGAAAAGAATGGCAGAAATCAAAACGACGAACCGAAACAAAGAAGAAAAAGCGAGGTGCGGAACAATACCTGCGAATTTGAAGTGAGGAACGAGAACGAGATCTTCGGAGTCAGGAATCCAGAGAAGCAAAGTATTCGTTGGAACTGGAAGGTAAAGAGACGGAAGTTACGAAAGTTTGGAATGATTCAGCATCCGTGGTATTTTATAGCGCCAAAAATGGGTCGACCGACCCGAAATATCTGGTAACCCGATCGAAACCCAAAAGTGAAGAGGCGGGAATTGCTTTTCGAATACCGATGACGGTTCGCATTTAATGGACGTGCTCCTGGTCATGTCAAAAGACAGATTGCTACGCCACTAGCCTGACACAAGGGGCCCCACCTGTCCTTTCGTCAACCCACTATTCTAAGACTCCCGTCCCATTGCAATCCGTGCCCGCATTAATTGCAATTTGCCCGAATCGAGCTAGGAAGTATAACTCCTCGCGCCGCACATGAATGAGCTAACCCTCGAGTTAGGGGCCACTGATGAGACCGAGCCTTCTGGGCCGGATGCTCGCCGGTCTAGAATCAATGCGATCTAACGCGCCCGAACCGGACCTGAACTCTGGAGGCCTAACCGACAGGAACGCGGGCTAGTAAGCCCGAGAGGTTTTATCTCCTGATGAATATGCCCGAGTTGACTCTGCCTCCCGTCATCCTGAGGAGCCGTAGTGCCCAGCTGCACAAACGTACGCGAGGCGTCACCTACCGTACCTGACACACCATAACGGTTGGTGATGGAACCATGCTTCCCTGACAGCACGCCACCTTCCCAGCCACTCTCCTGACCGATCCACTGGGGACTCGCCACGTGTCCCCCCAGTACGGGGTGGTTAGTACCTTGTGCAGGTTTCTTTCCCTTGGTCATATATATACCCTTTTCGCTCCATGAGAGAGGTAGTGTGCTCTATCCTATTCACACACACAGGTCTTCATTGAACCTTCTTCCTAGGTTTTCCTCAGAGATCTTACTCTCACACCCGAGGGCCTAAGCCGGATTCCAACCCGGCCTTGGTCTTAACGGTGTTCTTGTTTGTGTTGTGATCAGGATCAAGAGACAGCAAAGTTGGAGTTCTATCCCGTGACCCCAGAAATCCAGGGCGTCATCAGAAGGGACTTTTGAATTCATTTAGGCATTTAATTTTTATCAAACTCGTTTAATTACTGTATTTATTAAAAAATAGAATTGTCAATTATAATATTATATACTCCACAGTCCACC